>JXCR01148332.1:478586-544853 GCA_002079205.1 Phalaenopsis hybrid cultivar
ATAAATGCCTTTTCTCCTTGCACCAACTTGTTAAACTTGTTCTACATCTATCTTCGAGCAGATAGGGGTACAAGCCACTCTCTAAAAAAATTCACAAAATCCTCTCAATTTATCATAATATTCGATATGTCCCCAACATGTACTTACGCTGCCCATGCCACCACATTCTGGCTTCTCCATCTAGCATAAATGTAGTTAACAGCAGTCTTCTTTCATCCAGACATATCATGTTGTCTAATATCTTGTCTATTCACATCAGTCAATTTTCTGCTTCAATTGAATCTTCAGATTCCCTTTGGACTTAAATCTTAAAATAGCTTTAAATATTTATCAACAACAACTGTATCATCCCCACCAAGTTGCGGTATGGACTATTGAATCAAAGTCATGGTCGTCATCATTTGGGTCAGACCATTCGCATTACATTTATAGTAGGTGATACTTCTTCATTTCTTACCATACTTTTCTCTTCTATAATCCTGATGTGTTGAATTGACTAAATTAAAATGATTATTTAATTAGTTTTAACTGAAATTCTCAATTTTATTATTATTAACTTATGTTTAAATTATCGTTTTTGCTCTTTCATCAAAATTACATTATTTAATCTTAAGCCATCTTTGATATATTTTTGTTACGATCTAAGCTAGGGCTTAAAATTAACAAAGATGTGAATAAAACAATCAGACAGTGAAAATTAGTTTTTCTATTATTTATTTTTTGTCATTAATAGTTTATAATTCAAATAAAACAAAAGAGTCACTAAAAAAAGCAAATTAAAATAAAATAATAAAAGTTCTTACTTTAGTAGGGTTGTCAATATTTTTTATAAATATTTTCTCATCTGTTGTTCACATTTCAATCAATTAATTAAATCTAAAATGTTAGTTCAAAACAATAGTGAGTTAATCATATATAGTAAATACTCATACTTCAAGCTATAGTAACAAAATAAAAAAAATAATATGCTTGTAAGTTAAATTTTATTTAGATCAATATAAAACCATTTGATGATTTATTTTATATGTATGGTCATTCAAGATGCTTCTAAACATTTGTTATGTCTTACTATATCGTTTACATATTTATATCTTTTAAATCTATATACAATTGTCATAAGAACATCTTCTAAAACATATATTGATTAAGATATTTCAATATTAATATATTTTTCCAGTTACTTACACGAGTACCTTAGCGTTCTCCTGCTAGTAACATAAAGGAGTGAACTCCATCATAACCAAATATGCACAAGCAATCACTTTATATAGTTCAAAACATTTATATTTTCACATCATTCAATATGTAATATTTAATAGTATAATGTATAAAATTTTTCATAAATAGAGACTATAAACATTCATATCGAAATGACCAACAAAGTTTAAGAATAGATGAATCATAATGCACTAACAAAAAACAATTCATCTAACATTTTTAGAAGTTAAAAAAAAACTACTATAGTTTAGAAGTAGGAGCACTTGCTTTATGTTCTCTACCACGTATTCTTTATGTTGTAACCCTTTCAATTGAACATCTATAATATTAGAAGTATTTATATTAATACATTTAATTATGATTGAATAAACTTTATCTATTTAACATCACTATTTCTAATTATTTTAAATTAGGGATCCTTTATCTATTTATTAATATTTTTTCCTTATTGTCTTCTTATGATTTTATTTCACTTTGACATGCAAATATTACACACTATTTAATTAATACTTTGTCTAGTTATTATTTATTTATGAAAAGCTATCATCCAACGAGATATTTTATGTTTTGGCATAATGGTATTACGATCATGTCTTATTTCTCTACATCCCAAGAGGTCGCCCATTCTGAAGTGCGCACAAGCACACGTAACTTTGAAGCTTTTGATGATAATCTATCATTACACCAAAAGGTGCATCAATATTTAAGAATTCAACGTCATTCTACTTAAGAAATTTCACAATGTTACCTATTTAAATAATTGACATTCTTAATAATGTTCTTAATCTAGAATCATTCTTTAGGAAGATACTTGTATTTTCATATTAGTGTAATGCTCTGATAACAATTGTGACAACCTGAACTCTCGCTCATCAAGATATTGCCCTTTTTGACATAATGGTCTCACAATTTTGTCGCATTGGTGTAATTAACTTCCCAAGAGGTCATCCATTCTGGGATCTCTCCCACTCGAGTACACTTCATTTTGAATTTTTTTATGAAACTCCAGCCATTACACCAAAAGACCCCTAATTTTTTAAGAGTTTAATGTCATTCTACTTGAGGGGTTTCACAATTTGGCCCCTCAAATAATATCACGAGTTTTTAATTGTACTTCAAATATTTTTTTTCAGGCTCATTTAGTCTAGAATCAAAAACTTTTAAGTGCCTCATTGGACATTTCATTTCAAAACATTTGTTTCAAATATAAGTTTATTAAATCCCAAGTTTCAAATACAAAAAATGTAATTTTCAAAGTTTTCAATTCAAATATTTAATTAAGATTTATACTTAAACAAATTCTTATTGATATAATAAGAATATAATGCTCACTTTCCTAAACTAGGGAGATCAACTAGTCATCAACCTCAACCACATGCCTAAAGGAAATTAAAAATGGCCACCCATTATTAAAGGCATCCTCATTGAATATGAATAATGCCAGAGGTTTATGGAAGTTGCTTGTGGAGGTTTGACTGTGGTCAAGTTGGATGAAGTCACAACAGTGGTACAAAAATGAGAGAATAAGGCATAAATTTTGGGTTCCGGATTTAGGGGTCCAATTTGATAACATTTTTCTGGTAGAAAAGTAAAATAAAATAATGATTGAATCGATCATATCACCACTTTATCTAAACAATTAAGTTGTTTGTAATCAAAACTATTCACCAATTGCTAATGAATAATATTCTTGTAGGCATCACATATACATAATATAAAATAATAGCAAATATAAAAAGATAAGAGCATCATGATTTATGCATCTTGGTCAAGATGACCTACATCTTTTGGATGAGGAGATGCAAAAACCTACTGACAAATCATGTTTAAATAAGCTTTGATTAAAAGTCAATGAAAGTTTTGACGCCCACATAAGCAAATCCTTAGCTCAATCACAATTCTTATGGATTCACATATCTCACACCTAATACGTAGCACTTTGGTGCTTCAAACCTCTGCATGAAACGGCGTCGTTTTATATCTTAAAAATGATAATAGTGCCATTTTTTATGTGATTTTAAAGANTAAGACAACTTGTTTTCTGTACAATGAGAATGGTTTTGGTGAATGTAAAAAGCTGCTTTTAAGGATAGAAACTATACTGTTGTGTTACCAAAAAAACTCACTCGATAAAACAAGGATTTTAATATCTAATTTTTAAAGGAAAATTTAATATCATATTTCAACAAATTTATGGTTGAATTAAATGTCTTAGTGAGAATCTCAATGACATGGTATGTAAACAATCTCCGAATATAATATGTTTAGAGTCAAATTGAGTATCTCAATAAGACTAAACCAATGAGCTCAAGAGCAATTGATTTCAATATCATTAAGGTGTTCAAACTCCTAATAAACTCATTATAATCTAGATCATTCCGAGCTATTCAATTGACTGTTCAAGATTTTGGTGATATTATGCAGGATACGGCTTTTAAAATTAGAAATAGAACACCATCTCTACATGAGATAGGCTCGACATAAGGTTGGGAAGAGCTCAAAAGTATGGAGGATCCTTAAACTCTATAGAATGTCAGCCGCCCATCCACCAACGACGAACAGTTACTATCTAATCATCACTCTACAGATGTTAAACCAGTATTTCCCAACTACAGTTACTCGACCATCTAATTATGATCACCTATTTACAGTTGCTTGATTTCTTTGCCCATTTACTATTGCTTAATTATCGTTGCCCCACTATGATTATGCAATCATTGATGCATATCCACAGTTTCCTAACTTCCATTATCGGTTTATGATCATTGAATTTCACCCAATCTTCATCACTCACCTATGATCGCCAGATCACTATCATTCAACTTTGGCTGCTTAACCTATGTTTCCCATTTGCTACATTTGAATCTCGACTGCCTACCCAAAGTTGTCTTCACCCATCTGCTAGGACCATCACCAACCCTCTATCTCTATTACACATCCACCACGATTGTATCGCCACTGCTTGTCCTCATAGTTAAATTACCACCACCTATTCATCACTATAAAACTATTGTCATTCGTTCACTATTATTAAATCTCTATCCCTTAACAACCAATGTTAGAACGTTGTCTGCGGACCACCACTATTGTTTGATCGTCACAATTCAATCACTAGTGATGCTTGGATACTATAGACTGACCACATCGCCCATCTACAATTATTTAGCCACTGTCATCTAACTATAGTCACTCGATCATCATTGCGCGACTATGAGCACCTTTGTATAGCCGTTAGAACTTGGTCATCCTGCCTTACTACAGCTACCTACCTATGATTACCTAACCATCGGTGCCTTTCCACAATCACCTAATCATTGACCGTGTTTTCCTGATCACAATCATTTTTCCATGGTCACACGACCTCCATTACTCATTTACAATCACTTGATTATTTTCAACCGGCCATCATTGGCCAAATATTGTCACTTGGCTCTTGTTGATTATGTAATTATTATCACTCAACTATGGTCTATAGATCGCTATTGCTCTACTATGGTCTTCTGGTCAACAACATCCATAGATTTCATCTCTCATTAACATCTATAAGATCGATGTACATTGCCTACGTAAATTATAGCCTATCAAATGGATGCTTGTCATTGACATATGATTTCATTTATAAGTTTGATGCATACCAACAACTCTAACATCCTCCAGCTTTATTACTTGTCATTGCTTGTAAGATCACTGCATATTGTCGATGCGTGCTATCACCTATAAGGTTAGTGCATGTTATAAATGTATATTATTGTTTATAAGGCTAGTTCATATCATTGACACCAATACGAACATCCGCCAATTTCATCTCCTGCCAACACCTATAAAACTAATGCACACTGTTGAAGTGTGACATTGCTTAAAAGGCAATGCACTTGATCAACAATAATGTCAATGTTCACCAACTTCATCATTTGCCTTTGCCACCAGCATCAACATGTACAATCGTCCATTGGACAAAAACATGTCATCTATACCAAGATTATACTGAATTCCTAGATCTCTTGACTCCCCTCATCGAAAGAAAACGACCAAACATACTGTTAATAAGTTCTTAAAGACAACTTTAATGCATCAATACTGTTGTGAGACATGTACTAAGGCAACTTCCATCATAAGATTTATTCTACATTTTTCATAACTGTTGTGAGACATGTACTTCCTGACATAGAATGAAACGCAAAGAACACAAGCAAACACAAATTTTTTTACGTGGTTCGATCCAACTGGATCTACGTCCACGGGAGGGAATCAATCAAATAGTTCACTAAGGTAAAAGAAATGAAGAATACATAACTTATACATAGAGATGAGCCATCATCTTCCTTCTATGACCTCTCTCTTAAGCGACACCTTGATACAAGACCTCAAGATGCTCCCCTTTTCTCTAGCTCTCTAGTTATTTTCTCCTCTTTTGTGGTAGCTTAAGATCTTGATCTCCTAAGCGTCACACCCTTTCTATTTATAGAAGCAAGAGAGTGGTAGGTGGGAGGTAGGTGAGCAGTACCACATTACAAAAGTGTCATTTTACCTTAGTTCAATAATTGAGGGTCAAAATAACAATACTTCACCTTGACCCTCAATTGAGAAGATTCGAAGTAAAGATTCCCTCCACCTAGCCCCTGAGGGGCCCTCAGCCCTTGCTTGAGTTTGCTAAGTCCAAACAGTACATGGAAATAGCAATCACGATTCTTCCGATAAGAGAGTACAACCCTTTTTTCCTGAATCATTGTATGACCACACGAGAACCTTTGATTACTCTGATGCAGCCATTCTCTGCCTTGAACAAGCATCCGCTTGACTCCAGCGTACCTAAAGAAATCAAATTTCTTTTGAGCCCTGGTACGTACCTGACATTTTTCAGTACTCGTTCAACGCTATCAAACATCTTTATCCTAGTTGATCAACTTCCAACAACTCTGTGAGCTTTATTGTTTCCCAGTAGAACAGACTCATCATTTTCCTGTTGTATTGTCTCGAACCAGTCTTTGTGAGGACACATGTGGAAAGAACAGCCTGAGTCGATGATCGACTCTTTACTGGATTCAAATTCTTTGATCACCAAGGCCTCAGCAGAATCGTAGTCATCAGAGGCTACGGTTGCTTCTCCTGATTCTTCTGGCTCTTCTTGGTACTTATTCTTCCTGTCTGGGCAGTTCCTCTTGAAATGGTCATCATGTGACAATGGTAGCACTTGAAAGATCCTCTTGATGACTGATTCTCGCCATCCTTGCTTGACCTTAATCTGTACTGACCATTTCTTGAATCTTTCCTGTCCGATCTTCCTCTGACAATAAGACTGTCTCCTGCTGACTTCTTTGTCCCTGTCATGCTTCCTCTGAATTTCTTTGGCTCTAATCAGAGATTGAACCTCCTCCAGAGTAATAATCTGCACCCTTCCATAGAGCATCACATCCTTGAAATACTCGTAGCTCTTAGGAATAAAGTTTAGCAACAACAGTGCTTTATCCTCATCATCCATCTTGACGTCGATGTTCTCGAGGTCGTCGATGATCTTGTTGAATTCGTCGATCTGCTCTGAGACGAATTTGTCTTCATGCATTTTGAAGAAGTATAGGCGCTACTTCAGAAAGAGCCTATTAGCCAGAGACTTTATCAGGTACAGTACCTCGAGTTTGGCCCAAAGTGCTTGAGTCGTTGTCTCCCTCGACACCTCCCCCAGAACTTTGTCGCCCAGGCTCAGGATTATCAAACTGTGGATCTTGTCCAGTATGCTGATCTTCTCCTTCTTGGTCATGTCGGCCGACAATGTCGCCGACCCTTACAAGGCTTCTGCAACACCCTGCTGAACCAACAGAGCTCTCATTTTTACTCTTCATAGGCCGAAGTCAATCTTCCCGTTGAATTTCTCAATGTCGAATTTGACGAAACTCATTGTCGTGGCTAGGACTTCTTCTAATGAATTCTACCTGCTACCCTTTCAGGAACTAGGCTGAAATCACCAAAATGTTGTACTATTGTATAACAACCAAAATTTTTCAGCTTAAACATGTCTTTTAACGTCTTACTGTCCAAGAAATTCTCACCAAATTTCTTACCTTCTCCCTGTGAACTCTACTGCCTTCGCCAACCAAATGGAGAGCTCCGATACCTTCTGGCAGAGATCACACCTATTCACCGGAAAAAACTTCTTGTTCTGTGCTCATGCCACCTTCCCGCAGGCACTTCTTTGCGTCCAGCAGAACAAATCAGAAATTCCTCCTCTGCCTCTCGCACAAGAATAATTGCCTCCCTAGAGCCGTCACGCCTCTCCAAACTGCTCAGGTCCTCCTGCTTCGCGAACTCCCGAACCCTTCTCTGCGCGATCTCCGCCTCTTCCCTCTGGCCGAGCTGCTCGCAAGACCGAACTGCTCCGAAATCCTCTGCTGGCAGCCCTATCACAAATTTTCGGCCCTCACTTACGAACTGTTCTTCCTCCGTCTCGTTGAACCGCACAACCTGCGGTGTGAATCCAGTTGATCAAAGCTTCCACTGCTCACCGAATCTGTCGCAATTCGGCTGCCTGCGCCGCAATCCGCTTGCTCNGCCCCCATTGATCACTGTGAATATAGTCAAGGGGTTTCTTCGATGAGTGAGTTCCGGTAGAGAACATCACCCTGGTGGCCTTCCCCAAAACGCATTGTTTACAGAATTCCAGTTTGCTGACTCGATCTCCACATAACAGACTCTACTAGGACAGTTCTTGTAAGCCTCGTTTACTTACATGCCCCAGTCTCATGTGTCATAGTCTGGTTCTGTCAGGTTCTGATTGAACTGCATTTGAGAAGTTGTCTATCACGGTTCTTCCAACTAGTGAGTATAGTCCATTCTTTTGGACTCCTTTTATGACTATGAGAGAACCTTTGGATACTCTGATGCAACTATTCTGTGCCTTGAATGAGTATCCACTTGACTCCAGCGTACCTAGAGAGATCAGATTTCTTTTGAGTTCGGGACATACCTGACGTGTTGCAGTATCCTTTCAGCTTCGTCGAACATCTTTATTCTGTTTGTCCCGCTGCCGACTACCCTGCAAGCTTTATTATCACCAAGTAGAGCAGACCCACCGTTCTCCAGCTGCAGTGACTCGAACCAGTATTTGTGGGGACACATGTGGAAGGAGCACCCTAAGTCAAAGATCCACTCCCTGCTAGATTCTGATTCTGTGATCGCCAGAGCTTCAGCTGGATCATAGCCATCTAAGGCTATGCTTGCCTTTCCAGAATCTATGGACTTCTCTTAGAAACTTTTATTTCTATTTGGAAAGTTCATTCTAAAGTGACCTTCCTTGTGGTAGTGGTAACACTTGTTAGATCTCTTAGAAGACTGACTTCTGCCCTTCCTTCTGGACTTTGATCTGCTCTGATCACTTTTGAAGACTTTGTTGCTCGATCTTTCTCTAACTGACAGACTATCTCCATTGATTTCCTCTTTCATGTCATGTTTCTTCTGGAGTTCTTTAGCTCTAATTAGAGATTGAACCTCCTCTAAAGTAATAGTCTGCGCCCTTCCATAGAGCATCACATCCTTGAAATGCTCGTAGCTCTTGGGAATAGTGTTTAGCAACAGTAGTGCCTTTTCCTCATCGTCCATCTTGACATCGATGTTCTCGAGGTCATTGATGATCTTGTTGAACTCGTCAATCTGCTCTGAGACGTATTTGTCTTCATGCATTTTGAAGGAGTATAGGCACTGCTTTAGAAAGAGCCTATTAGCCAGAGACTTTGTCAGGTAGAGTACCTTGAGTTTGGCCCAAAGAGCTTGAGCCGTTGTCGCCCTCGACACCTCCCTCAAAACTTTGTCGCCTAAGCTTAGGATTATCAAACTGTGGGTATTGTCCAGTATGTCGATCTTCTCCTTCTCAGTCATGTCGGCCGACAATGCCGCCAAACCTTGCAAGACTTCTGCAACACTCTGCTAAACCAATAGAGCTCTCATCTTTACTCTCCATAGACCAAAATCATTATTCCCGTTGAATTTCTCGAGGTCGAANAGTCATGTCGGTCGGCAATGTCGCTAACCCTTGCAAGACTTCTGCAACACTCTGCTGAACCAATAGAGCTCTCATCTTTACTCTCCATAGACCAAAATCATTATTCCCGTTGAATTTCTGGAGGTCGAATTTGGCGAAACCCATTATTGTGGCTTGATCCCCTCTAACGTCTGAAATATGTTCCGCTGAGCACCAACTGAATTCCGAGAGCTGTCGCAAAAATCCTCCTCCTTCGCGAGATCTGCCCCTTCGCGGACCGAACGACCCGCCTTTCTCTGCTCCTTCACGGGCTGTTCCTCCTCCGTCTCGCCGAACCGCACAACCTGCGGTGCTAATCCAGTCGATCAAAGCTTTCACTGCTCACTGAATCTGTCGCGATTCGGTTGTTTGCGACACGATTTGCTTGCTCCTCTGTTTGTGAATGTCGAGCTCTTCTTCTTCGCTGGCCGCGAACACCTTTACGCGGACACTTCTAGCCAAGAAGTATGGATCTTCCCACAGACGGCGCCAATTATTGTGAAATATGTACTTCCTGACATAAAAATGAAACGCAAAGAACACAAGCAAATACAGATCGTTTACGTGGTTCGATCCAACTGAATCTACGTCCACGGGAGGGAATCAATCAAATAGTTCACTAANATTCATGACATAGAAATGAGACGCAAAGAACACAAGCAAACACAGATTGTTTACGTGGTTCGATCCAACTGGATCTACGTCCACGGGAGGGAATCAATCAAATAATTCACTAATACAAAAGAAATAGAGAATACATAGCTTATACATAGAGACGAGCCCTCATCTTCTTTCTGTGGCCATGGAGAATACATAGCTTATACATAGAGATGAGCCCTCATCTTCAAGGGAATCAATCAAATAGTTCACTAAGACAAAAGAAATAGAGAATACATAGCTTATACATAGAGACGAGCCCTCATCTTCTTTCTGTGGCCAGATAATACATATCTTATACATAGAGATGTGCATCATCTTCCTTGTATGACTCCTCTCTCAAGCGACACCTTGATACAAGGCCTCAAGATGCTCTCCTCATCTCTAGCTCTCTAGCTATTTTCTCCTCATTTGTGGTAGCTTAAGATCTATTCCCTTACTCTCCTAAGCCTCACACTCTTTCTATTTATAGAAGCAAGAGAGTGGTAGGTGGGAATTAGGTGAGTGGTAGGTGGGAATTAGGTGAGTGGTAGGTGAGATATGGTAGGTGAGTGGTACCACATTACAAAAGTGTCATTTTACCTTAGTTCAATAATTGAGGGTCAAAATAACAATAACCTTTAAAGTTTGTCAATAATTTCTCTAATTATAGAAAATTGTATCATTTATCCCTTGACTTAATGATTTTGTTCCTCAACGAGTTTTTCATATAAAAACAATCTGGTATCTCCCATAGAACTTTTATTTTATTTATTTGTGATAAATTTCCATACAAAACTATAACACTCACCCCCCTCACTCTACTTCCATGACTTTCTTACACACAACAATCACCACCATAATACAACATTAGATGATCCAACTCACATGCATGCACCAAAATTTCTCACACAAAGCATAAAAAGTATGAAACAACTTTGAGTAAAGCCGTTTTATACTATCAATACGATCACTATAGACAGATTACTTTTATCTAAATAAAATTAGCATTAATAAAAATAATTCCAAATTACCAAATCATGACAGCAACAGTCTAACAGCCAATAACTCCAAGAAGATATATTTTCACAAACACATTCATTTTTTACACAAACCAAAACTATGTAAATAATAGCAAATAGTTCCCAAGTATCAAAACTCAAGCTTGAAGCGTTGATTTGTTACCAGAAGTGTAATTACAGAAGCAAAACCCAAGGTTTTGTAGCGCCCTAAGAAGGCGTCGGAGATGAAGGCACCGACCACAGTAGCCAGGCTTGTGGTTCCATTAAAGACATTCAAGATCGTTGCAGCATCGATGCTCTTGATGTGGAACACAGTAGTGAGATACACTAGCAGGTTTGAGGCCGTCGCAATGCCCCCAAGCTTCTCAAATGTTTCATTTCCTGTTAATTTCCAATATTTTCACTTTCATATGAATCAAAGAGGAAATGTGCAGATCAACAATTCTCGTATTTGCATAATTTTAGATTTTTTCAACAATTGTCTGTTACATTGACTTCTTTTGTTGCCCTTGCCTCTTGGGCTATTTCACAAACCGACAGCAAAATGTTTGCAGAGCAGCACAAAGGCAAGACGGCGGTTAGGAAAATGGAAAGTAGTGATGAAAGATGGATGCGCTTCAAGGAGTAAAAGGAGATGATGGCCAAGAAAACCATTGGCATTGTGGTGACATGGTTGATAGAGGAGACAGCTGATGTCTTACTCGCGTCGAATACGTGATTAATTGTGAATTACTTACACCATCAAATGAATCGTCAAACGAAGCTCTCATTTGATGGGATTAATAAATTTAACATCTTGTATTGAGAAAATGAATGACCATTCATTAGTACATCTCTTAATAAATTTATACTTAATAATTTTTTGTTATGCTTGTTTATAATGCATGAAGAAAATTGGGAGCGCGTCATTAAAAAAAAAAGAACTTGCTTGCGTACCACTTAATTCTAATGTATTTGTATGTCTAACATTTAAACTTCAACTTTTACATACATACCATCTTATATACGCATAGAATGGTGTATTTAACTTTTTTTTAAAATTAATATAGTAATATTTTTCATGTAATATGGAAGATTTTAGTGATATAAATGTGTTGGATATGTACATGCATATGAATTAAGTGATATGACAGGAGTTATCATTCCGTGGCTATATTCTGAATCAATTAATCAAGAAAGTTCTTTTGGAGCTGCATCATTTCCTTGTGAATCATAATGATGATGAAGTTGGCTCTGCCGCCATCAATTGTTAGGCATTTATAAAAGGGGACGCGACATTTAATTTAGAAAAAAATGAATCTTGCATATTTTATGTTTCTTAGCTCGATTGTTGACTTACCTATGACATACGGCATTGCTCTCCAGCCATAGTATTTGATTGCAGGGGCATCTGAAATCTCCAACCCAGAGTCAACATTGTTCTGTTCATCCTCCATTACTATCGATCGGCTTCTCCTTCCAATCTGCTCCGTGTGAACACCATTAAAAATTCAAAGGCGTCAGCTTGTTGTTTGTTCTCTAAAGAGAGACGGAGGTGATAGATTGCAGATTGAAGAAGAGATGAAGAAAATCAACAGAAGAATTAAGAAAAGAAAAAACAAGAAAGCTTCTCATCACTAATAACAGGCAAATCGAAGAGAAAAAGAAGACAACACAAGGGAGGAGAAATTGTTACAGAATAGAAGAAGATGGGGAGGAGCCGTTGGGAGAGGGCTCTCCCTATCTCACTCCAAATTACAGCTCTCTCCGAGAAGAAAAGAAGAAATTTGGAGAGGAGTTCTTGAGGGAGCGACCATCCCTTGAACCCCAACGGCTACAACGATACGCACGCTGTAATCTCTTGTCCACATGGCAACTGAGAAGATTTCAAACCCCAATTTCTCTCTAACCATCCCACCCATTTAGCCTCCATTTACCATCTCCCATATTTTTAAATTCTTCAATCAAGATTGAGAACATATGATTATGTGCCATGAAATTGATGGCATTACAAATTTTGATGTTTTAATTTGTGTGAGGATTTTGCACACGAATGAAAAGGGGGATATAAAGGTTTTATGTGAAATTTGTGAGACGAAAAAAATTGATTTGGTTTAATCAAAATCAAATAAATTCAAATTTGAAATTATAAATGTTCGTTGTCGCCCATAAATAGAGAACAAAGTATAATTTAAGAATTTGTGCAGCCAAAGACTATCCCCAAAGGTGGCTATTTAGGTTGTTGAATGATGTTGATGATGTTAATGAGGAATGCTCGGTGTATGTTGATGGTATTGGTGAAAAGACAATGGGTATTGAGAGCGGGACATTTGTAAATATTAGTCAGCAATATTGATGAAAGACATCAGTTAGTGTTTCGAGTAGGAGGCCGATCAACCACAAAACCGATTGTTGATTTTGTGTGTAGGTTGATGGTCATTGATAAAGAACGTCTAAAATTAGCTGATTACAACTTATTTTGAGGTCATGGTTGTTATTTGTAAATCAATGAAAATTAGGATGATCATCTTGGGTTTCTAAACATTGACAAATCTTTAAACTTCAATGTGACAGTTAGAGTTCAAAGCGTGAAAAAAGGTATAGTTAGTGTATATTTATAAGCTTTCAGGGTATAATTTGGTCCATATCAAAAATTATTTTAGAGTGTTTCTTGTTTTTATTAGCAACAAACATATCATATCATATCCTTGCCTCATAAAGAGGTGTCAAAATAATTCCGCTCAAAGACTTATAGATCATTTATGTTGTAGCTAGGTCAGAAGAACTAAAATAATTGTCTGGTAATGGCGTTATGGTTGTTGATACTAAAAATTCTATGATCAACAAACATAAGGCACCATCTCGATGTCGGGATCTGAAAATATGATGGTTGGATTGTGTTAGAACAAATATTGGAATGTGTTAGGTATGACTCATATGCCATATAAGGGATAGATGCTGGTGTGGAATAGAGCAAGCCAGCTGAGCTCGTGAGCGGAAACATCTATCCAATCGGTGGAGTTTCGTTAAGTGGGTTGTGGGTGTGGAATCAACACTTCAGCAGTACTGTACAAGAATATTTTTGTAATTTCATTAAGTGTTGTATTTATATATAATATTTGTAACCCTATGGGAACTATATTTTTTTTCAGGAATAATGAAATCGCCGCTCTGCTCCTGAGGACGTAGGCACAAATTACCGAACCTCATAAATTTCCCTCGTATTCTTGATTTTCTTTCTTCTTCTTTTTTGAATTTTCACTTCATAATGTATGATAATTGAGGGTAAGCTTGGTATTAGTTTGGTTGTCTTTCTAAAAATGATCTACCCTTATTGCTAATGAATTAAATTCTCATATAAGTTGTGATAATATTTGCTATAAGGATTAAATCTAGAGTTGCCACAAAAAATTGATGAAATACATCATATAATTTTATGTGTAAAATATTATGATGAAATACCACTCAATTCCTATTTATTTACACATCTAGCACCTAAATTTTACTTTTAACATTCCTACCACCCAATCATATTACGTAGAAAATAATAATAATATTTTAACTTTAAAAAATGAAATACACCTTTTTCATGAATATATAAGGTGGCATATATGTACAAGTTAATGTTTAATTGTTAATATATGTGAATTGAATGGTATGTATGTAAACCTTTCTTTTTTTTATTTTTATTTGCATGCTCTATTGAGGTTAATCTGTGGAATAAATATTACATCAGTACTACGCACAAATAGTAAAGTGCGTAGCCGATGAAATCACGTCACGACACCTTACGTGACAGAAAAAAAAAACGGCACGGTAACACGGGGAGTATTTCCCCCTGTTATTCATGTGTTATTGCATGTTATTCATGTGTTACTGATATGTTATAGTGTTATATTAATTGAACAAATGGACAAATTAAAGGACAGTAGACAAAATAATCATTAGCATTAAAATCCTAATCCCTACACAAAACACATTTATTAAATAAAAAATCATATAAAAATATAAAAAAATTGAATTTATATTTGTGCGGTCATTGGAAAAAAATAAGTTCTACTCATAACCTGATAAAAAAAAACTTAATCAAGAAATATAACAATTGATTTATTTTAAGATGATGCATGTCACCCAAGCCCTATTTATTTACATATCCAACCCTTAAAATTTTCTTTTTGCATTTATACCACACAATTCTCTTATCTCGTGTACAAAAATATCATTATTGTAATGTTTAAAATGCAAAATAAATCTTTTCATGTATAGATAAGATTACATATATAAAAGTTGAACTTTAACATATATCTGTGTGTGTGTGTGTGTGCGCGCGCGCGTGCGTGTGTTTGTGCCGCCAGCCGTAGCATGTTGGTAAAGCAGAGGTCACGCGTTCGAATCCCCATCTAGATGTTTTGACGGTATTGAGGGCGGTCCTCGAAGAATTAGGCACATGAGGATAACTGGGGCTCGTATAAGAGCCTGTGGCCATTCTTTTGATTATATATCTGTTAAAACTCAGAATAATGTGGTGGAATACTCAATATTTTATTGATATGAACGGGGTTATAAATAACTCTTACAAGAATCTTGTAATAGGAAAAATAATAAAAGGAAATGATATGAAATGAAGAGTATAACACCTGATATCTTCAATAATTAATTCATATTAATTTTTAGGAGATATAGGAAATAACGTAAAATAGGAAAGCAAATATCTCATTGATTCTAAGGAAATAATTTATTTAGAGGAATACATTATTTCATATCATAACTCTAATTCTAAGGAAATTATTTCCTATCATAACTCCTAACACTCCCTCTCAAGTTTGAAATATATGTTAATAATTTCTAGCTTGCTGAGTAGTATCGAGAATTAAGAAGAGTTTAGTAGTTTTGTTAAAACTTCCGTTGGTTGTTCTAAAGTAGACACATGAGTCAACTTTATTATTCCTTTTTGAACTTTCTCCCTATGAGATGATAATCAATCTCAATGTGTTTTGTTCGCTCTGGTATACCGGGTTCGAGGTGATGTGAAGTGCTGCTTGGTTATCACAAAATAAATTGGCAGGATGTGAATGCATGATCCCCAAATCTTGCAGAATTGTTCTTAGCCAAATAATCTCGCAGCAGGTAGTGGTCATGGACCGATATTCAGCTTCTACACTAGAGCGTGATATTGTGGTTTGTTTCTTGGTTTTATAAGAAATTAACGAACTCCCAAGGAAGATACAATACTCAGTAACTGATCTTCGAGTGTCACGACACCTAGCCCAATCTGCATCACAAAAGGCATTTAGTTGGGTTGAGCTTTCTACTGAGAGGAAAATTCCTTATCCTGTTGTTTGTTTTATGTAACGTAGAATGCGATAGGCTGCTACTAACTGTGGCACTCGTGGTTTGTCCATAAATTGACTTAAGACATGAACTGCATATGTAAAGTCAGGACGTGTCATAGTCAAGTAGATTAATCTCTCAACTAGTCTTCGATATGATGATGGATTACTGACATATTCTCCATCTGATTTGCTAAAAGATAAGTTTTGTTCCATAGGAAAAGTGGTTGGTTTTGCACCGAGGTACCCAACATCCTCGAGTATTTCAAGAGCATACTTTCACTGTGAAAGCACAATACCATTTTGGGATCACGCAACATCAATACCAAGGAAATATTTCAATTGTCCAAGGTCATTTAATTTAAATTGGTTCTTCAAGAAAAATTTGACATGTTCTATTTCTTGTAAGTCGTTCCCTGAAATGATGTAATCATCTACATATACAAGAAGGGCTATGAATTTACCATTCTGGGATCGGACGAACAAAGAATAGTCTGTCTTTGATTGCATATAATTGGTTTGCTTGAGAGCAGTGGAAAGCTTGATGAACCATTGTCGTGAAGCTTGTTTGAGACCATATAATGATTTGTGGAGCTTGCAAACTCGACTCTCCCTCTTTCGTCCGAGGCCAGGAGGTAGTGACATATATACGTCTTCGTTGAGGTCCCCATGTAAGAAAGCATTGTTGACATCTAGTTGGTGAAGATGTTATTGCTTGGTTGAAGCTAGCGCAAGAAGTAGGTGAACAGTTACAAGCTTTTCTACAGGGGCAAAGGTTTCCTGACAATCTAGCCCTTCAATTTGATTATACCCTTTTGCCACTAATTTGGCCTTGTAGCGTTCAACTGTCCCATCTGCACGAAGTTTGATTTTGTATACCCATTTGCATCCAATTGGCCTCTTTCCAGACGGTAATGGTACAAGGGACCATGTGTCATTGACGTTGAGTGCATCAAGTTCTTCTCGCATAGCAACCTGCCACTTTGTATTACGAGCGGCTTCTATAAAGGTGCTTGGCTCGTTTTCAATTGAAAGTGCGGTGGTAAAAGCATGATGTTTAGGTGACAATCTAGCATATGACATGGCGTCGATTAATGGATAGAAGGTACATGTAGTTTTGTTCAACACGGAGTTTGATGTTGGGGTGTCTTGAGGGAAGAGAAATACCACATGATACTCACACAAATAGCTAGGCGTTTTTGTTGTTCTTATTGATCGTGGTGATGATATTTGTTGGTCTAGAGTTGCAGGGCTTTATGAGAATAAGTCTGAAGGTGAAGTACTCTCTTGAGAAGATGGAATATTTTCTTGAGGTAATTCATTGAATGAAGGCATGTCGGTGTGGGTGGTGAAGTGCGGAATTGAGCCATTACTTGTAGCAAAAGAAGGGGGAAGAAAAGTGTTTTCATGGAAACGAACATCTCGTGATACAAAAACCTTCCCAGTTGAAAGATCATAGACTCTATAGCTCTTTTGCGTGTATGGATATCCTAAGAAAAAAAACGTTGAATGGCTCTCAGATTAAACTTGATTGGTCGCTAATGATGTGTTCAGGCAAAATAAAGACACCCAAATACACGCAAATGATCATATGTGGGTTTTGTTTGGAAGAGCATTTCAAAAGGAGCCTTTCCTTGGAGAAGGGGAGTTGGTGTTCGGTTGATTAGGTAGGTGGCAGTTAGGATTGCATTTCCCCAAAATTTTTTGGGTAAATTATCTTGAAACAATAAGGCTCGTGCTATGTTGATTAAGTGGCGATGTTTTCTTTTAGCTACACCATTTTGTTGCGGAGTGGAGACACAACTTGATTGGTGAATGATGTCTTTGTCGAGATAGAGATTCCTCAATATGAATTCAAGACCACTATCACTTCGAATGATTTTGACTTTTAGATTGAATTGTGTTTCAATGAAGTTTATGATCTTGATGATATATTAATGTGTATCTGATTTATGGTTCATCAAATAATTCCATGTGCATCGAGTATAATCATCAACAACTGTGAGAAAATATTGTGCTTCTGTGATTGAAGGAACTTGGTATCCTCGCCAAATGTCAACATGAATTAATTTAATAGATGTTTTGAGCTAACGTAACTTGTTTGAAAAGATAAACGAGTTTGCTTAGCCAATGGGCAAATTAAACAATAAAAAACATTACAAATTTTCTTGTCTATAATTGGAAACAAAAACAAACTGGAAACTCTATTTGATGGGTGGTCTCGACGTTTATGCCAGAGATTTGGGGATGGTGAAGTAGCAACATTGCACTTGCTCTTTTGCGGAGTATCAAGGTAGTAGAGTCCTCCTCTTTTAGTTCATGTCTCAATCATCTTCCCTGATTGTTGGTCCTGTAGCACACAAGTGTGGTCATTAAAAATGACAAGACATTGTGAATCAAGCACAAATTCGTTAATGGAAATCAGATTTAATTTGAAGAAGATGACGCATAAAGCATTTTGTAGAACAAAGTCAGCAAAATGAATGTTGTTGATGTGTGTGACAGTTGCAGTAGCCCTATTAGGCAAGTGAACTTTTAGATTGATGACACTGGATTTTATAGCAAGTAGGTTGGCTGAATATACCATGTGATATGTGGCTGTTGTGTCAAGAATTCAGTTTATTTCTTTGTCAAAAACAGAGGCACAAAGGATTTTACTTGAGATATCACTCATGATTGATGTATTGCCAACATGATTAGCCAACAAATTAGATTTGTTCTCTGCAAGTAGTGATATGAGGCTTTGATATTGTTCTGCTTTAAGGGTGAATGGTGCAGGACTTGTCGATGTATTGGTATCTGCATGGTTGGCTTTGGGAGCCAAATTTTTTTGTTCAGATTTATTGCCCATTGGATTGATCATTTGCAGCTTCCTACAGTCATTGATTGATGTCACATTTTCCACACTTTAAATGAGGATTTTTAGGCATGAAAACCTTCTCTGGTTTTCGTGCATTATTCTTCACAGCAAAAACTGAAGCTTCAGTCTGCGTCGCATTTACATTGTTCATCTCACGCTGCTTTTCCTCTTGGAGCGCGAGAGAATGTGTCTTGCTAACATTGGGAAGGGGATCCGTGAGCAAAATTTGTCCTCTTATACTAGTGTATATTTCATTAAGCCCCATGAAGAATTTCATGGTTCTCTCGTTTTGCTGAAACTGCATCATTTCCTTCATGGCACCACACGTGCATTTAGGAATGTTATGGAAGGTGTCACGTTCGTTCCATAGGCCATTGAGCTTGATGTAATAAGCTCCAACTGTCATATCGCCTTGCTTGCAATCATGGATGGCTTCTTCGACATGAAAAATATGAACGTTGTTGGTACGAGAAAAACGTTCCTTCAAGTCGAGCCAGCTTTCATGGGCACTCTCGTTGTATATTATACTTGCTCCAATGTCTTCTATAATTGAATTAAACAACCATGCCTTGACAAGGTTGTTGCAGCGCTTCCATTGTTGAAGTTCTGCGGTGGACGTATATGGTGGTTCTTTGACGGTGTCATTGACAAAACCTTCTTTGTTTTTTATGTTGAGAGCCATCAACATGACACGACTCTAGGAATTGTAGTTTTCTCCATTTAGCGGTTGCGTAACAAGCATGAGACAGAGTTGATCTGAGTAGTGAAGATAAAATGGGTTGTTCGGTTATCGAATTTGCTAGATTCAGGCTTTGCTGAATTTTGCGTTTTGTCTGACATATGTTTTGGCTTAGAAAGAAAATAGATGGGGTTTTGGGGTGGAAAAGGAGATGGTAAGACTCAGAATCGTGTTAACTCGGATACCATGTTAAAACTCAGAATAATGTGGTGGAATACTCAATATTTCATTGATATGAACGGGGTTATAAATAACTCTTACAAGAATCTTGTAATAGAAAAAATAATAAAAGGAAATGATATGAAAGGTAGGGTATAACATCTGATATCTCCAATAATTAATTCATATTAATTATTAGGAGATATAGGAAATAATTTAAAATAGGCTAACAAATATCTCATTAATTCTAAGAAAATAATTTATTTACAGGAATAAATTATTTCCTATCATAACTCTGATTCTAAGGAAATAATTTATTATAAGAATAAATTATTTTCTATCATAACTCCTAACATATCTATCTAATTTCTTATAATTATAAGATTTATTGAAGAGAATATTATGTTTAGGATGTGTGGATAAGATGAGTACACCTCAAGTACACCCTCCCACACATATGGATTCATGGACTCATAATATTTTTTCCTGCACTTGTGGCTCCCACTGAAGTAATAGACCTTTGAAGATATTCATCCTAAAAATAGACTGATGATTGCTTCATGGTGGTTCACATCAACAATTCATGGCATAATTTTAAAATCCAATAAACATCTTAATCTCACTTTCCAAATTATCAATTACATCTGTTGAAGATTCTAATGAGATAAAATACCAATTTATGCTTAATTTCTTAATGATTAAAGGGCTCCTAATCCATGTGATCATCACAAAAAGAAAATCTCTAACAGGAAGGGAAGGAAACAAAAAAGTAGCCCTATTTTTGACGAATAATAAATTTCATGATCATAAATTTTATTACAAATGCATCATTGAGAAATTAATTTTTATATAATATTTATTTTGAAACTGATCTAAAAATTATAAAAAAAAACTCGTTTTAAGTAAAGTAATGAATTATCGTCTTAGTATTGTACTAAAACTCAGCACACACTTAAGTAATTAAAGAGAAGTAGCATGCTGAGATGCCTTGTTTTTACGTAAAAAACCTGAAAAGGAGAAAAAGCACGTGGTCTGGCATAGTTGAAATATTTTACTATGAGTTGGTGATTACAAGTATAGCTTCTTATCTCAAAGGCGGGAAAATGTTACATAGTTTTTCGAGTTACAACATTTGTGTGTAGAAGAACTCATTGTACCACGATAAGAAGAGGTCATAGTGGGGAGTAATTGCTAAAACTTAAGTACACCATCTTTGGGGTCAGCATGATGTTCGGGAAAATGCACTGCCACGTAAGTTTTTTTTTTTTTTTGTGATATGTGGTGTTGATTGTTGTTTCACACGGTGCTTCGTTGCTTTGCAACATAGGTCTCGATTCCGCACAGAGCTTCGCTATATCGAGTATAAGGCAACCAATAGCGGTTGGCAACTACAAGAGAAAGAAGGATTCGTCAGATCGCTGGTGTAGAATACTGGACTTCAAGGTTCTGGTTTTTCTCTGGCTTAGGGTGGAGTCTTCTAAAAATGTGGTAAAACTTTATTTATATAGTCTTGATTACAAACAACGAATGACTATTGACCACTCTGATCGAATAACTTGTGAAGTTTCCCTCGATTGGTCTGTGTTTTGTGGACATTTATGTGTCTTAATAATGCCAGAATTGAGTGATCTTAGGCCATTTGGATTCATCTTGTTAAGACACTCGATATGACCATAAGCTTGTCAGATTAGAAATTCATTCGACCTTTCAATTATCCACTAAAAAGTTTCAAAAAGCGGTTTAATAGCTTGATTTGACTCGGATTGAACCAATTTCAGTATTGTTGGGTATGTCTCGTAGAGTGTCAGCTTGATTATAAGTGTTGAAATCGGAGTAATGGATGTCTTTTAATCGAAGTTTGAACATTTGTTACTCAAAAAATTACCTCGGGATATGTGTCATGTCTCGTGATTCATATCCGAAAAATTATCACGGGATTCATGTCATGTCTCGTGTTTCATGTTCGATGTTGGAAATACATTCCGGACATATCACTTTTAAATATTTAAATTATTTTCTTACACTTGTATTTATTTATTTTAATCATAATGATTATTACTAAAAAAATTAGTTTTTACAGAGCAAAACATAATTACACAACTGAATTTCCCCAACATATTTGTCAAGAGATTATTAAATCTCCAAATTATAAAACTACCCCCACCCCTTTCATGATGATTTTTTGAACTACTAAAACTTTACATCAATTCTAATATTGGAATGAAAGACAATATATACTTTGAATTTGAATAGATTCGACACTCACAAAATATGGGCTCCAAGGTCATTAATACCCTATGGCATTTCCTCCTATATCCAAAGTGTTAAATAAAATTTAGTTGTCATTTATTTATCCAAGAAATAAATGCTGACAAATGAGAACAAGGCATTTGGTTAGAAACAAAAGGAGTTCACTCCAAGTTTAAAATCAATGTATTTTGAACTCATTATATTTGGGTGAAATTAAATACACCGATTTGTGAAAAAGTACTCACAATCGTAATCCATTGCTCCACCCTGCTACCAACACAATAGTCATCATCAGTAACCAATCACCATCATACACATTACTACCACTGACCACGCATGAACGTCTGTTGCAACCAATCTTGTCTGCTACCGACGCAACAATCATCATCAGTAACCAGCCACTATCATAGTCGTTACTACCAGCGACCACACATGACGGTTGTTGCCACCCTCTACAACGGTCGCCGCTATTGCTATTGAGGAGCCTATTTTACATTGATTTCATTTTTCTTCAGATCTAACAAAAAAAAATCTAAAACCAAACACCTGCAAAATCAAACAACCTCTACAAGAACTATCAACGCACAAAAATTTAAAAATATATATGTTATTAATAAACTTATTAGGAAGTTCTCTTCTTTTGGATTAAATCTGACTTCTTGAATTTCTTTATTTTATTTTAATCAATATGTTTGATAAGCTATGGACAAAATTCCAACATCCAACACGAATCACAATGCATGACACAGATCTCAATGCACTTCTATGAGCATGTAACATGCAAACTTTAATAAAAAGTCTTTTGGAAGTCTAATTTCCACAAACTTACCGCCAAACTAAACAGCTCAACGAGGCAGACCCAATGATACCAAAATTGGTTCAATTCGAGTCAAATCAAGCTTAATCAAAACATTAAACTGTTTTTAGAAGCTTTTCAGACACATTTGAAAGGACAAACTAATGTCAAAATTAATGAGCTTATAGTCCAATCAGCGTCTCCACAACGCAAACCAACGAGCCAAATATCACTCAATTACATGAAATCATATTGTATTTCATTTCTAAGTAATTATTTTTAAAAAAAATCAAATGTGTAAAACATTCATATAAAACCTATCAAATATGTAAAATATGATATGTGTTAGAAAAACATTATTACCACAGTACCATTGTTCAAATACAAGCATTTCACCCATTCTGACAGCCATTAAGAATTCTTACTGTTTCACTCTTTACATACAATACAGTTCTTCCAACAAAGGCTGATTATCAAGAATGTTTTAATACAAATTTTAATACACATTTATATCTAGGGAAATTTAAATAAAAACCACATAATTCTTATATGTTTACATATCAAACCCTCAAAATTTGATATTTACGCATACCAAACATTCATGTCATAACCCTACTAATATCATTTTCACTTCTAAAAAAACATTGATTCTGATATTTTTGATATGAAGCCGAAGATTTTAGTGGAATGCAAAATTCGAGTTTGTATGCGTTAGATATGTAAATGCATAAAAATTGTGGTATGTATGTACATGTCCCTTAACATATATTACTCAAATTCATATGGCTAAACAAAAATCAGCTGAAAAGTAGACTTTAGCACTTCTAATGACTCCGATTAGTGATCCAACAACTATCATATAAAGGAAAACAATACAATACATCATCACACATAACATCCAACCAGCAAAAAAATTACCATAAACATATTACATAACATCACAATCATTATTTCTCACCCGCTGTTCGAAAGCATCATCATGGCCTCCACAAGAGCTCCCAAAAATGTCGAAATTCGGATGATATTCGTCTCTCAGATTCTGCGGTACTTCGAAGGGTACTTCGAAGCGTTGATATTTTCTGCAACTTGTTTTCGTTTCATATCAAAACTCCGAGACGAATCAAATGATGAAGAGATAGAGGAAACAAAATTGGCTCTTTTAAATCTCCCCATGTTCCAACAAGAGAATTGTTCTTCGGCTTCCCTTTTGCCAATTTGTATACCAGGTTGTTGTGGCATTACAGTATCGAGCATGTTATGAATGTTCTGTAGGGAGGCAGCATACTAAACAATAACAGAAAATCAGATAAAATGAATAAAAATAAATAAATTTTTCAATCAAATTTGTTATAAAAACATTCATAATGATCATATAAGCATTCTAATTTGGCAAAAAAATAAAATAGATGCTCAATCGTTGCAGCAAGAATAGAAAAGGACTAGCAACAGCTTTTGGTTTTGTTCAATGAAGAAAAACTAAAGTTGAAAAGTATGCGCTTAAATAAAGTGAACGAAAGAGTTAAAAATAAGAAGCATTTTTGGTACACCCGAACCAATGTTGGTAAAACCGTGCTTCGCATGCAAAGTGAAGCAAATCACTTCTGAAGCCAGTTGGTCTATTCATGGTGTAACGAGTGTAAATAAAAGCTTTTATCTAGAGTTTGAAAGAGCACAAGGAGCAGATATTTATATTCAGGAGTTGAACGAGCACAAGGAAGCCGAGCACGCATCGAATGCTACGGTTTTCCTTTGAGTTAAGCCTGGACTTCAATTTAGCCGAGCATGCCTCTAAATTCCTATGTTCATATCCAACAACTAAAATTCAATTTTTACATATATTAAAGTGTTAGAAATGTAAATACATAGGAATTGGGCAATATGTTTGTAAATACCCTTTTTTTTAAGGTAATGAGGGCGAACCTAAAAAGACTAGGTTTTAGAACAAATTTGAATTAATACCAATAGTTTTAGCTTTAAATTTTTAATTTTCAAAAGATATAAATTTTTTTTTAAATGCTTGCCTTCAAGTTAAGTATCATATCACATTCTTTTCTATTTTATATCAACATTTATCCTACCTTATGTTTTATAATTGTACATGAATGTATTTATACATTAACAGTTTTATATAACATTTTAGCGCTTTGATTAATAGTGTTGTTTCACTCTGCGCCTTGCGCTTTGAAGTAAAACAAAACATCATGCATTGCATTGAGTTCAACAATTTGATAACACTGATCGAAACCTTCCAAAAAAAAGTTAAAACAAAATTGATCAAACTTGAAACGATATAATAATTAAATCCAAAATCAATTAGATCATCTATAATGATGATTTACATTTTATATCGTAGAAAGATTAGAAAAACATGTTCATTGACGTCTTAACAACTAAATTTCTCAAAAAAAAAAGTTAAAACAAAATTGATCAAACTTGAAACGATATAATAATTAAATCCAAAATCAATTAGATCATCTATAATCATGATTTACATTTTATATCGTAGAAAGATTAGAAAAACATGTTCATTGACGTCTTAGCAACTAAATTTCTCAAAAATAGATTAATGACGGTGATTTGTGACATTATTGAGAACAAAGATGTTACCATTTAACTTGAATTTAAACACATGATTATCCTAGATAAAATTTCAGTTTTTTATAGAACTGAACTTAAAAAAGTTAAAAAGTTTATCCTTGTTGCACTTGCACATACAGAGCTTCTATTTAAACCAAGAAAATTAATCTGAACTTTGAAAGAATGCAGATAATCCAGAAGAAGAATTCAGTTGTCGGTTTGAAGTCATCTACAGAGAAAAACATTGGTTTTACCTTTGATTGATTAACAGATAAATAGAAAACCTCCATAAAATTCTTAAAATCTTTTTAAATCCATTCTGGCCTCTTATTGTGGGCTTATGTGAGGTCAAGTAGGGATAGTGAGATCTAAAAGCTCTAACAAAACATAGCTTGCTGTTCGGAGGGGTAGAGGACTAGAAATTGTTGTAGTTAAAGAAGTCTCGTTGAAATACGAAAAAATGGACAAAATGAAGAACAAGAAGAAACATAATCGATAGCTATCAACAAATCTAAGCCAGATATAAAATCATAGTGTGCACGAACCCTCATAAAGTACATGTCATGACTTTATTTCCAAATTACAACTAAATTTTACCTACTCCTAATCGCTATGATAAGTTGAGCCATTTATTAAGGGGCTTGTGTGTGTGAGCGCACACACATACACATTACTCTAGCTGAACCCAAAATTGGAGCATTTAAGTTTAAGCAAAGTCGCATAAACTAAGCAAAGCATCACCTCTATAACGAGAAGACATCCAAAGCCATACATCATTCAAAATCTCTCCCTTTGTAAATGGACAGCATACACCTCCCTAGCTCTCAATGTCTCTTTATGGTCAAGTAACTAATGATAAAGCGTAAGTGATTGTATTTTTCATTTCTCATACTGTCATTAATGACAATCTCATATTTCAAGCACCCATCCACATAATCCATACACACGTACATCCACAAGTTCTCTTCTCTCACAAAAGCTAAACATTTGGGCTAAAGATTCCCCCACATTTTCCCTCCTATCACTTCTATCTATTACAGCCATCGCCACTCAACACAGTTGAAGCAACATAAGTAGCAGTCCCACAAGTTGAAATCACATTTCAAGTTATGACTGTCATATAGTCACCTTTCATACCTTAATTGAATTACCACCCTACCTTAATTGAATCACCCTAATATGACACCGCAGCGCCATGTTATCAGGTTTCAACACAATTTTTTCTCCAGGAGTAGCACTGCAATCATTTGCAGCGCTGCTATAGTAGGGTTGTGGCACTGATATTGTAGCACTATGGGTACATCTCAGAGACAAAATGTACAAATAAAAAAAAAAAAATCAATCGAGTTTGATTGGTGAAATTGAGAACTCTAAGTTGAAAATGGATCTACACAATCAGGCTTCACGTAATAACAAAAGAAAGATGGAAAAAGGTTAAACGTAAGGATAGTGGTAGCCCCCATCACGTGTTTATTGAAAACCAACTAATTTCCACTTTCTAAGATTTTTATTGTTTCAAAAGCTTTTCCTATATTACAATTGACACTTACATCCAACATGTCAAGTCATAAGTCTTAAATTGAACGGACTCAAAATTGGATTGCACTTTATGCTAGTGTATGTGGTGTGTGCATGTACATAGATGTAAATAGATATATGCATATGTATGTATACAAATGTATATGTATATATGCATACATACATTGACGTATATCTATATTCATCTACATAAACATACATACTTGTGATAAGTACATATCAGTATAGACTGTTTATGTAGGATGGATCCGAAAAAACTTCAAAGAGTATATGTAAATTTGAAATTAAATGATTTTTTTATATGGTTTGAGCTTGAATTGAAATTGATGAATCACGTCTAACTCAAATCAAGATTTCATTAAGCCCGCCTATAATCAAGATTTAATCTAGCCAGCCTACAATCAGGCCCAGCACTGTTAGAGAAGTGACAATTCAAAGAGCAAATCCAATATCAAAGCATCCTCACCTTAAATGATCTAGTCAAAGAACCACCATCAGATACATCACGATAGGCAGAACCTACAAAATCAATTAAAAATAAAGAATAAATAAAAAGATAAAAAACATCAAATTCAGAACACCATCTAAAAGGTAAAATCTTTGTGCATCCTACACATACAAGTAACCAACTAACCTCTTCTCCTAGCTGCGTCTAGACCAGAACTCCCACTCGCAAGAAGAGAACCAAAAGCCGGCGATTTCAGCCTGCTTCGGACCTTCCAAGGGCCAAAACAACTCTGCAACCTGGATGAAGAAAGGGAATCAACACCTGCTACTCCATTCTCAGAAACCCTAGCACTACCCCTAGTTAAACGGGATTTGAACGGAACAGCAAACGGCGAGATCTGACCACCAATCGCCTCATTCTCCATCTTCATCTCCAAAAATCGAATCCTTTCCCCTTCCCCTTCCTCTCCTCTCACAAACACTCCTTTTCCATTACCCTTTTCGGCACCCTTCCCCGTTTCCCTCACTTTAAACGGCCCGAAACTTGAAAGCAGCCGAACATCTCCATCCCCATGCGATATCTTCGGCGGCGGCAGCGGCGGCAGCGGCGGCAGCGGTGGCTTTATTGGGCAAAACCCTAGGTATGGGCGGATGATGGAAAAGTTGGAGTTTNCCGGCACCCTTCCCCGTTTCCCTCACTTTAAACGGCCCGAAACTTGAAACCAGCCGAACATCTCCATCCCCATGCGATATCTTCGGCGGAGGCAGCGGCGGCAGCGGTGGCTTTATTGGGCAAAACCCTAGGTATGGGCGGATGATGGAAAAGTTGGAGTTTTGGGAGGAAGAAGAGCAAGTACGGGACTCGTCGGTGAAGATGGTGAGCTTTCGGGGAAAGAGGCCGCCGTATGAGGTGGTGGCGGGGGAGTGGATGCTTGCATCGGTGGCGGTGTGGAGAAGGCGGCNAATTTTCTAAGACTAGTCAATAGGAAAGTCCTATGGCTAGACCTAGACTACTAAAGAAATTTCTAGACCTCAACCAAAAGTGAGGTCAACGGGCGCCGTCGCCGTCCATGCCAGCGCCGTCGGCACCGAAGGCCTAAAATTCCATTTTTTTTTTAATTTCAATTTTTTTTTTCAATTTACTCCAAAGTTTATTTTGTCTTTTTCAACACTAGTTTTCATTGAACAGTAATTCATAAACAAAAATTTTCACAAATAACACCAAACTAACTTTTATATATGAAAATACACTTTTTACAAATACATTTTTCTAATCACACCTTTCACACATATAAAACAAACTAAATTATAAATCAACTTCAAAATCAAGCCATGAAACTAAATGCTGACACAAAACTATACACACAATCAAAGTTCAGAATTCTAAAGCAAAGCAAACTAAATCAAATCCACACAATCACATTAAATACATAAGTATTTTAAACAAGTAGAGAGTCCAACTTCTTTAATTATTCAGCCTTTTATTTAGTGCTTTCTCTTCCTCTAATATCTCCCATAGCCTGGTAATGAATGTACAGATTGTAGAAGGGTCGGTATGGGAATTGATCAGTAGAATTTTCTTCTATCCGTCTTTTTTCTTTAAACATCTGAACCCATCTTGCTTCAATTGTTCTAGTATGATAAAAATTCTCCGTCATCCTTGAATCTTGATCAAAAAGGTATTTAAGATTTTCTATTGCATTCAAAATATTCTGAAGTTCTCTTTCAATTTTCTTCATTTTCTTTTCTAAAGTAAGTGAACTTCTAACTATTTATGGCATTAATGGAGTTGAAGCATGTGATGTATGATCTAAGATAACATCTAATGCTTCATTTAATTTCTCAATATAATTATCATCAATAGGAATCATGGGCTCCCAAGGTAATAATTTTTTTTCCCAACTGTCATATGGAACTTGAGATTGACTGTAAAGTAGAAAAATTGTGGAAGGATGCCCAAGTTCATATATTGGCCCATTCATAATAATACCCATAATAGATTTAAAAATGATAGATCCTATATCAATGGGCGTTTACATTTGAATGCAATAGTTTAAAATAACACTTTCTTTGGTGACTCCACTAATCTTCATGATAGGGAGTAATTTTGCATAAATGAAGAAATGCTACTGTTTCGATATTGAATTAAGAAATGAAGCAGAGAAACTTACATATCCCTCATCTCGTATTTCCCAAATATCACTTTCATCCATTAGAAAATTATAGAAATCTTACATCAAATCTCTCATTGGGATAAAATTTGTATATTGACAGATTGGAATGTTTTCTATCATATACAACTCATTAATTTGCGTTGGAGTAAATGGTACATCCTTACCTTGTATGAAAACAAATCCTTGGGTAATTTTATGTAAGTAAGCATAGATTTCCTTCACCACTTGTACAACAACTGCAGTGGTAGTGTAGCACAAAACTTTCCATCATCTTTGTACAATGATTTTATCAATCTGAGAACATGGATTAATCAATCCATGATTGACAAAGCCTCTGGCCTTGATAAGCCTCTTCTTCATAATGACTTTGTCATATAATCTTTGTGCGTCAAAACTGATAAAATTTCTTCTATTGAAAACTCCATACCTGGAAGTATTCCTGGATTTGGAAGCCATGAAATTTCAAAATAGGAAGTTTCTGGTCATCAAAGGCAGTTTCTAGGTCCTTAAAAACACCTCCCAACGATTATTAAGGAGTGAAATCCCGCCAAAGTCTGCCAAAACATCAAAACCATACAAAACTGCTTAGGAAGCCCTCAACGCTCCTGATGGCACTATGAGCGCCATGGTTTGTCTAGCGGGCGCCGTCGGTGCCTGAGGCCAAACTCGCGTCTTTTCATTTTTTTATTCAATTTGATTCCAAATTTTCCTCCAATACCAACATTTGTGTCAATTTATGATATATAAAATTGTGTAGGATTATTATCTCCTAATATATAAAACATTATCAAACAAAATAGTAATACATAGATATATATATTTATATATGGGTTGCCTCCCACAAAGTGCTTGGTTTAACGTCTTTAGCCAAACGTACCATTTATTTAGTTGGGCTGACTTAACATTAAAAATTCTTTAAATTGTGGTTTGTGCCCTTCATAATAATGTTTGAATCGATACCCATTAACATTAAATATCTTTCCAATCTTAGAATCTTTAATAACAACAGTTCCATAATGATAGACTTTAATCACTTTAAATGTTCCTAACCATCTGAATTTCAGTTTTCATGGAAGTGATCTCAATCTTGTATTATATAATAAAACTTCTTATCCAGGTTCAAACTTACTTTTAATAATCTTTCGATCATGCCATATTTTCATTTTCTCTTTATAGATTTTTGCATTATCATATGCTTCATTATAATCTCCTCAAGTTCATTGAGTTGCAATAATTTTTTCTCACCAGCATCTTTTATATTAAAATTAAATTACTCAAGTTCATTGAGTTGCAAAAACCTTTTCTCACCAGCATCCTTTAAATTAAAATTAAACTCTTTAATAGCCCAAAATGCTTTCTCAGTTCATTGAGTTGCAATAATCTTTTCTCACTAGCATCCTTTAAATTAAAATTAAATTCTTTAATAGCCCAAAATGCTTTAGTAAATCACATGTTTTTCCAAAAATAAGTCTATATGGGGACATTCTTATAGGAGTCTTATAAGCAGTTCTGTAGCCCATAATGCAGTATCTAATTTAGTAGACCAATCCAATTTATAGGAAGTTACAGCTTTTTCTAGAATTCGCTTTAATTCACGATTTGATATCTCTACTAGACTGCTAGTTTGAGGATGATAAGTAGTATAGAACCTATGCATAATATCATATTTCTTAATCACTTTTTTTATTCTCTTATTCCTAAAATGAGATCCTCCATCCGTAATAATTACTCTCTACATTCCATATCTTGTAAAAATATTTTTAATTAAAAATTTAGAAATACTCTGAGCATCACATCTATGTACAACAATAGCTTCAATCTATTTGGACATATAATCAACAACAAGTAATTTATATAAATTTCAAAATGAAGGCATAAATGGTCCCATAAAATCTAATCCCCACACATCAAAAATTTCAACTTCTAAGGAGTAATTTAGAGGCATTTGATTTCTTTTAAAAATATTTCCTACTCACTCACATCGAGCACATGTTTTAATATATTCATTAACATCTCTAAAAAGAGTAGGCCAATTAAATCCAACTTGTAAAATTTTATATGTAGTTCTATTTGTTCCAAAATGTCCTCCAAATTTAGAATCATGACATCTTTCAATTTAGTTCTATTTGTTCCAAAATGTCCTCTAAATTCAGAATCATGACATCTTTCAATTATTTGATTGAGTTCCTTCATAAGGCACACACCTTTTAATAATTTTATCTTTACATTGTTTATATAAATATGGATCATCCCAAAAATAGATTTTTGAGTCATATATAAATTTCATTAATCGTTGATTTTTAATATGAGGTGGTAGAATATCACTTACAATATAATTTACAATATCGGCATACCACGGTACATTCATTTCATCAATACTATATAATTGTTCATCAGGGAAATTTTCTAAGGTTTCATTTGCAAAATAAGTTAATATTTCTCTTTCTAGTCTAGACAAATGATTGACTATTTGATTATCATTTCCATTTCTATCAACTACGACAAAATCAAACTCTTGCAAAAGAAGTATCCATATAATTAATCTTGGTTTAGCATCCTTCTTTTGCATTAAGTATTTAAAAATAGAATGATCTGTATGCAATATACATTTAGTTCCAATTAAGTAAGGTCAAAATTTATCAAAGGCATAAGAAATAGCTAATAATTCTATTTCAGTAGTAGTGCAATTGATTTGAGGATCATTTAGAGTTTTACTAGCATAATATATTACTTTAAGAACCTTATTGTGCCTTTGTCCTAAAATAACCCCATAGCAAAATCACTAGCATCACACATTATTTTGAATGGTTTTTCCCAGACAGGTGGAACTAATATAGGTGCAGTGATTAATTTTTCTTTCAATAATTCAAATGCTTTTATGCATTCCTCATTAAAATCAAATTTCGTATCTTTTTCTAAAAGTTGGCATAATGGCTTAGTTATTTTTGAAAAATTTTTTATGTAGCGCCTGTAGAAACCAACATGTCCTAGAAAGCTTCTTACCCCTCTAACATTAGTAGGAGGTGGTAATTTTTCAATAACTTGAATTTTTGCAGGATCTACTTCCATTTCATTTTCAGAAATTTTATGCCCAAGTAAAATTCCTCTTGCAACCATAATATAACATTTTTCCCAATTTATAACTAGGTTGACTTTTTCACATACTTCAAGAAGTTTTTCTAAATTATTTAAACATAATTTAAATGAAGTCCCTAATAAAGAAAAATCATCCATAAACACTGTCATTCCATGTTCAATAAAATTGCTAAAAATTGACTTCATACATCTTTGAAATGTTGCAAGTGCATTGCATAGTCCAAAAGGAATTCTACGAAAAGCAAATGTTCCATATGGGCTTGTAAATGTTTTCTTCTCTTGATCTTCTAGAGCAATTAGAATTTGGTTATAACCGGTACATCCATCTAAAATACAAAAATATTTATTTCTAGCCAACCTATCCAACATTTGGTCTAGAAAGGGTAAAGGAAAGTGATCTTTTAGGGTGGCCATATTTAATTTTCCATAGTCAATACAAATTCGCAAACCAGTAACTTGTCTTAATGGAATTAATCCATCTTTTTCATTTTTTCAAAGGTCACTCCTCCTTTCTTCGGAACACAGTGAATTGGACTAACTCAAGCACTATCAGAACTAAGCTATATAATTCCAACAACTAACCATTTTAAGATTTCTTTTTGACAACTTCTTTCATTATTGGGTTTAATCTCTTATGAGGATAAGCTTTAGGTTCTTATTATTCATCTAATAAAATTCTGTGCATACAAATTGAAGGTCTAATTCCTTTGATATCTGCTAAAGTCCATCCAAAAGCCTTTTTATATCTTTTTAACATCTATATTAATTTTAGTTCTTGAATTTTAGTTAATTCAGAAGATACAATAACAGACAATGTTGATGACTCTCCTAAAAACACATATTTTAAATGGGTAGGTAATATTTTCAATTCAAGTTCAGGTGCTTTAATACTTGAAGGAATAAGATTTTTATTATCATCTTCCAACAAATCTAACGTTTCAATTTTTTCCTGAATATAATCTAAATCTTCTTTTATTATTTCATCCTTGTGTTAAAAAAATTCTCCTTGCCTTAATTTATCTTCAAACTCTTCCTTAAATATCACATTACTTAGATAATCAATAAATTCCATTTTGAAACATTCATTCTCCTTTTCTATTGCAGGGTATTTCATAGCTTTTGCAGTATTAAATGTTACTTCTTGATCGTTAACTCTCATTATTAATTCTCCTTTTTGCACATCTATTACGGATCTCTTTGTTGAAAGAGATGGTCTTCCAGAAATAATAGAAATTTATTTATCTTCCTCGATGTCCAATATTATAACTCTACAGGGAAAATAAATTTATCCACTTTAACTAATATATCTTCTATAACTTCTTTTGGATAAGTTATTGATCGATCAACTAACTGAAGAGTTACAGTAGTAGGGCAAATCTCCCCCAAATCTAAGCGTTTAAAGATCGATAAAGGCATAAGATTGATACTCTCTCCTAAATCATGTAAGGCTTTTCAAAAAAACTTTTCACCAATAGTACAAGGTATAGTAAAACTACATGGATCATTTAATCTTTCAGGAAACTTTTTCTGAATAATAACACTACACTCTTCACTGAGTGCAACAGTCTCGTGATCTATAAACTTTCTTTTCTTGTTTAGTTTATCCTTCATAAATTTTACATAACTTGACATTTGTTCCAAAGCTTCAATGAAAGGAATGTTTATCGTTAACTTCTTAAGGATTTCAAAAATTTTTGTAAATTGTTTATCTTTTTTTCTTCTACTTTAGTTTTTGAGCAAACGGAGGCAATGGTTTTTCTAAGGGAACTTGTGTTTGTTCATTTTCATTGTGGTCATTTTCCATTTCTTCCTTCTCTTCATCAACTTCAGTTTCTCTTTAGAACCTTGTTTCAACTTCCTTCCCACTTCTTACTTGAATAGCTTTAATTTGCTCCTTATTTTGATCTTTTAGATTAACTTTCACAGTGTTCGGGAGAATTCCAGAAGGTCTATTACTAAGTACAGTAGCAATATGTCCTAATTGATTTTCAATATTTATAATAGCAGCCCCTTGATTATGTATTTGATTTCCCATGTTCAACATTACTTCTTCCATCATCAACTTCTTTTCCCTAACTTTTGGGTTAATGTTAAAGGTAAATCCAGGAGGATAATAAGGTCGATAATTAGGATTTCCTTGGTTGTTCAAATTTTCAAAGGGATTCACCGAATTGTTATAATTATTCTAACTAAAATTAGGGTGATTTTTCCATCCATAGTTATTGTAATTAGAATAGGGATTATTATAAAATTATTTATAACATTCAAAATTTCATAAGATGATTGAGTATCAATTATCTGTCCTAGTGAATTTTTCTCTAATACTAGGTGTATTTGAGAATAATTCACTCCAATTTGATCAATTTTTTTTTCGACATAACAATAATTTGAGATGCCAAAATAGACATTGCATTAGAGTCATGAATATTAGCTAATCTCTTAGGATTTACCCTTTCAGAGGGCCATTAAAAATTTTTAGTAGTCATTTCTTTAATTAAAGAGTATGCTTCATCAAAAGGTTCTGACATTAGTGATCCACTTGCAACAGCATCTATAATAGATCTAAGTGATCCTACTAATCCATTGTAAAATTTTTGAATTATTAGCCAATCTGGTAGAGCATGGTGTGAACATTTTCTAAGAAGATCTTTAAATCTTTCCCATGCTTCATGTATTAATTCCCCTTCAAATTGATAAAAAAGATGTAATATTATTTCTAAGCTTAGCAGATTTTGAGGGTGAAAAACACTTAGCCAAGAATTTATGTGATAGTTTTCCCTAAGTTCTGATAGATCCAGGTGCTAATGAGTTTAACCAAACTTTAGCCTTATCCCTTAATGAAAACAAAAAAATCTAAGCCTAACATCATCATTAGACACTCCGTCATATTTAAAAGTAGTAGAAATTTCAAGAAAACTAATTAGAAGTAAGTTAGGATCTTCAGTAGATGTTCCTCCAAATTGATTATTTTGTACCATTTAGATAATAGTAGGTTTAAGCTCAAATGAATTAGCGCAACATCAGAATTTTGAATAGTCAAGTGAAGTTCATCTCTTGTTTGATTAACATAATCTTTTAAATGTATTTGTCGATTTTCATTTATTTGATTATCTAAGTTATTAGCCATTTCTTTTAAATTTTTAATTTTCTTTGTTATTTTTGAATTTTTCTAATAGTACGTTCTAATTCTGAATTATAAGGCAATAAACCTTCAAATCCAATAGTTCACATAAACAAATATAAGAAGCAAAAAAAAAAAAATTCTTAAAATAACTCTTAAATGAAAATATTATTCTTTTTGGATTTTTTTCTTTAATTTAATTCTTTTATATTTATATTATCTCTAAATTTCCTAATTTATCAAATATATTTAATTTATCGTTACCTTCCCTAGCAACGACGCCAAAAGCTTGATCCCGAGAATATAGTTATGAAAAATATATAAAGTTGACTCCGTTATGTAACAGTTCCAAAAGCTTGATGCAATAGTTTATGAATAAGAAATTTATGTTGGGATTCTACACAAGTATACGTAGCATTATCAAGTAATAAAAGACTTTCTATTTAAGCCCCAAATATCATCCCATGAGGAAGGTTTAAATTTGAAATGATAAATTAACCAGGAAATTCATAGAAAGTAAAACAAAATTATTGTCACTAATTTTGAGTGTTGAGATATTATCAGAACTAAATTATTTAACTACTAGCAAAGATAAAGTGCAAACTTTATACAATAACTACTAAACTATTAAACTATATAACTATGTTTATGTGATGAAAAATTCTTATGTGAAAAAAGATCTTTCCCACTACAACGAGGTTTTGGTAAAATGAGATGAGATAAATGGTTTTAATATGTATTATGTAAAATAGGAGCAGTTTTAATTCTCTACCCTAATACAGTGTTATAGAAAATCATTGGCTAATCCCAGATTTAGTCCCAAAGTTCGTGGCTAGGTTAGGAGGATACTGACTCCCACTCCAGAGCTCCCACTTCCCTTCACCTGAAGGCTAACTCTCGCTTTAGTTCTTTAAACACTAAGACCAAATTGGGGATCTTAGCTGTCACCCTAATATCTCCAATTCTACACACAACAATGTATATTTATTTATTTAGTTACACTTAATTCAATGAATGAAATTCTCCTTTGTGGAATCAAATGTGATCCTCACTCTGTTGTATAACTCATAATCCATTTCCTGGATTATATGTTTCACAACAAATTTTAACAATTTAATTGGCTAGATCGAAAAGTAAATTAAGTTTGGAGTTGAAAAATCATCACAATTTATTTTATAATTTAACGTTGGCACAACCATATTATCTCTTCATTTCACCATATCTCAGAGTAGGGAGAACGATAAAGGGAACTACTCAGACTTCATGAGAAAGATAGAAAAAAACACAAATTTCATATATAAAAGAAAGTTCATACAACAAGAAAGTTCATACAACACTAATAAACAAACAACACTTATCTAAAACTCTTTCTCAAAGAAAATCCCTTGTAGCCTTTCCTAGGAAATGTAGGAAGAAGAAATCTCTCACTTTTCTCCTTCTCCAACACTCTTAGAGAAGAATTCACACTTAATCTCAACACAAAAACTCTAAATTCATAAATAAAAAATCATTAATAGACTCCATAATGGTGGTGGAATGAAAATGGAAAAGTGTATGGTGTGTAAGAGATTGAATTGAGGAGAGGAATGGCAAAAAAAAAAGCAAATTATCTAATCAATTTCAGCCCCAAATAGAGCCTAGAGTCAGTTCTCCAATAGGTGCATCCAAAAACTCTTAAAAAACAATCTAAATTCGTCGAATCTTCTAGAAATAGGGTCAGAATTGACACTGGCGCTGCCAGTGATCCGCAATTTAATTTACTGCTCTCTGTCAAACGGCGCCATCGACTCCCAGTCTGGCACCGTTGGCGCCTAGTCTAACGCAGAACAAATTTTTAACTTCTTATTTTTAATTCCAAATTTCATTATTTTTTATTGCTTTTTGTTTCAAGTCCTAAAATTCAACAACCTGCAAGAAAACATGAAAAATACCTTCCATTAAATTGTAATATCACCCAAAATGAGTATAAATATGGGTAAAAAAATGCATATATTTTTGGTGTAAACAAGAAATCTCTCACTAGTCAAAGCCTATGATGCCACCCTGAGGTGCCCTTCTCTCGTTAAGTGGGAAATTCCAGCCATCCTTGAAAGCACAAATCAGATTTTGTCCTAACATTTTTTTTCTACAAATAATAGAAAAACATCAGTGCGCTGAAATTTAGTAGGAACAAGAACAAAACAAAACATTTATTAGACAAAAAAATTGTTTATACGGGTGCAAAGATTATTTACTTATTTATATAAATACATTATATTTTTTTTAGTAGAATATAAAACTTAAAAGTAGAAAGTAGAACATCAAATTATGCAACTTTAAAAGTTTTCATTTTATTAAGGTTAAATTTATTTTAAAATTTTAAATCCAGTCATAGATTCTTGGCCAAATAATTAACCCCAGAACGATCAAAGTCTCAAAAAGGCAATTTTAAGTAGCATCAAGTTGCTTAGTATGCCTTCAAATATCGTCCATTGATCAACAATAAAGGTCTCTCACCGTGGAAATCCACCAGCTGGTAGGCTCTTATTGAATAGACCTTTTCTACGACAAATGGTCCCTCTCAGGTTGGTTCAAAATTTCCACCTATCTTGTGACGTGCAAGAATAGGTCTTTTGAGAACAAGAATGAGGTCACCTACTTTGAACGTCCTTAGGCAGACTAATTTGTCATGAGCTTGTGCCATCCTTGCTTAATAAAGTTCCAAATTCTGTTGTGCTTCTAGTCGTTTTCCCTCAATGCTTTTCAATTCTTCAAGTCTAAGCTTTGCACTTTCTTCTGTTATGATTTGTTAGTGACGATAACTCTGAGAGACAGTGTCTAAACCTCCAGCAGTAGTACGACCTCGGACCCATACACAAGTGTGTAAGGTGTACATTGAGTGGGAGTCTTAAACATTGTTTGGTATGCCCACAAAGCTTATGAAATTTTATTATGCCAATCTCTTTTCTTTTTATCCAATGTTTTCGTAATATCTATACCAGTGTTTTGTTGAAAGCCTTGACCAGTCTATTTTCGTAGGGATAGTAGATTGTAGTGTATCGGTAGTCTATCCCATGTTGTATATGAAGTTGTTGGTATTTATGCTGTTGAGTGTTTTTTCATTGTTAGAAATCACTCTGCGTGGAACTCTGAACTGGTAGATGACTTCACTTTTGAAAAATTACAAAACATGTTGTGTTGTAACCTCTCGTAACGACATTGCCTCTGCCCACTTGGAGATGTAATCCATAGCGGCAAGAATGAATCGATGTCGCTTAAAGGATGGAGGGTTCATTTGACCTATTATGTCCGTGCCCTAAGACTCGAATCGCCACGAGGCAACGGTTGGGGGAGAACATTCGAAGGTTGGCGTAAGACCACCCTATGCACTTGGCAGAGGTGACACTTTTTGGCTATATCCATGCAATCGGACATCATGGCTAGACAATAATACCCAAATCTTTTGATCTTCATTTTCATTTTTGGCTCGGATTGGTGAGCTCCACACAATCTGACATGTACTTCTTTGTTAATATTTTGTGCCTTCGCTCTGCTTAGACATCACAACCACATCTGATTGAATGATCTTCTATAGATGACATCACCCACTAGAGCATATGACATGGCTCTTCTCATGATATGATATGCTTCAAACTTATCCTTTGGCAGCTTTATAGTCTGTAAATATTCTATTAATGGCTTATGCTAGTCTTCGGTGATGTCAACAAGTGCAATTGTCATTTCTTCTTCTTTTCCAAGCTTGTGTAAATTATCGAGGTCGATTCGAGACAAAACTTATCATCCTTCCTTAACAAGTTTTTCTAGAGCGTCAGCATGGGTGTTACCTCCTCGAGGAATCCAGTAGAGAGTCATACTAAGAATCTGTTCATGCAGCTTCATTGTGCACTGATGGTATTTTACTAGCCTTCACTTCAAAATCTTGTATTGTCCGACAACATGTTGGATGATGAGTTGTGAGTCACCATAGACGATAATATCTATTATATCCATTAAGATTGCCAATTCCAACACAATGATTAGCGCTTCATATTCTGCTTCATTGTTTGTCATGGCTCTATCAGGAGATAGGAGAATCTCAACATACCCTTATCAGGAGTGATGAAAAGAAGACCAATCCCTGATTTGTCTGGTATAATTATTCATGATCCTTTATCTTTCTTGGCTAACCAAGCTCCATTGAAATACATTTCTTAATATCTGGCACTGGACCGTTCTACTTGTAGTATATATTTATCTGGTAGTTCATCATTGAGCGGGGACCAAGTTGGAAGTGGGTGCACTTGCGAGAAAATCTACTAAAATGTGTCCCTTGATAGCACGGAGGGGAACAAAAGTTATATCAAACTATAATAAAATCATTGACCATCTTACTAAACATTCGAAAAGTGTTGGTCGGGTCATCAAATATTACAACAGATTAAATTTTGAAATAAGGGTAATTTTATGAGAAAGCATATAATGCCTAAGCTGTTGGGCAGCAAAAATTAAAGTTAGATAATGCTTCTCAATAGGCGGATACTTTGCCTCCATCGGTATTGGACGTTGACTTAAGCAGTAGAGTGCTTTTTCCTTACCCTCGTCATTGACCTGAGCTAGCAGGGCTCCGAGAGAGTCGTCTAAGGTTGCATATAAAGTATCAGCAGTTTTTTGGGGATATGTGCTGCCAAAATAGGAGGTTTCATTAAGTATTGTTTAACATCCTTGAAGGCTCACTGGCATTTCTCTTCCTAAACAAATTTGACATCCTGTTTAATTAATGTTGAGAAAGGCTGACACCTACTTGAGAGATTAGAAATAAAACATCTTAGATATGTCAGTTTTGCTTAAAAGTAGCATAGTTGTTTCATGATTTTAGGAGGAGGCATTTCCATAATAGTTTTAATCTTATCCGGGTCGATCTTAATTCACCGATGACGGACAACGAATCCTATAAATTTTTTGGAGGTAACGCTAAAGGCACACTTTAAGGGACTCATCTTTAGATTATATTATCGTAATTATTCAAACACGATCCTTAAATCATACAAATGGTCCATTTTTTATTTGCTCTTGAGGACCAAATCATCCATGTAGCACTTCACTTGATTGTGAATTAGGTCATCAAAAATATTTATCATTGCTCGTTGATATGTTGCTCCGGCATTCTTCAATCAGAATGACATCATTGTGTAGCAGAAAATTCCAATTGATGTCATTAATGATGTAAGTGCGGCATCCTTTGGAACCATCTTTGTTTAGTTATAACCTAATGATCCATCCATAAAGAAGAAAGTCTCATGTGTCGAAGAAATGTCCACCATCTTTTCTGGTATTGACAACAGAAATTCAACTTTTAGAAAGGCTTTATTCAAATCCCTGAAGTTGACACATACACAAATTTGTCCATTTTTCTTATTAACAAGCACAATGTTGGCTAACCATGTGGGGCACAACTCTTCTCTTATAAAGTTAGCATCTATCAATTTCTTCACTTCAACAATGACTTATTGCTCTATCTTAAGGTGCATCCTTCTGGGAGCTTCCTTTATTATGGTCATATCTTTGTCTGCCCCTAGCTTATGCACTGCTATTTCTGGGGATAATCCTTGCATTTCATCATAACTCCATGCAAAGTAGTCCCTGAATTCTGACACTAGTTTGATTAGCTTTATAGATTCTTCCTCATTGACTAAGGAACTTATAAATGTAGGTTAGGGTTCCTCCTCAGTCCCAAAGTTAATTTCTTTTAATTTATCAATAGTTGACTTAATTTCTTCCTCAAATTCTGGCGAGGCATCTGATACACCAAAAATATATGCATTTTTACACCCATATTTTATACCTATTTTTGATGATATTGCACTTTGATGAAAGGTATTTTGATATTTTCTTGCAGGTTATTGATTTTTAGGGCTTAAAGCAAAAAAAAGAAAAAAAGGATGAAATTTGGAGTCAAAATGAAATTTTTGAAGAAATGCTCAACACCACCACCGTTGAGGGCAGCGCCGACGGTGCAGAACAAATTAACGTGGAGATTTTTTTACTTAGCGTCGATGGCGCCAGACCAGCGCCGACGATGGAAAAGGTAGTGCAGACCGCATTTCTAGAAGGTTCGATGTATTTGGAGAATTTTTTGAAGAGTTTTTGAAGGCACCTCTTGGAGAACCAACTTTGGGCTCTATTTGGGGCCGAATTCCATCAGAAAATGTGCTCGTCTACGTTTTTCACTCCTTTACTTTCATTTTTCGCACCACATCATTCCATTCCGCTTCCATATTGGAGTTAATTAGTGATTTTATTTTCATAGTTTAGAGTTTTTGTGGTGAGATTTAGTGTGAAACTTTTCGTAAGAGTGTTGGAGAAGGAGAAAAGTGAGAGATATCTTCTTCCTACATTTCTAAGGAAAGACAACAGAGGATTTGTTTTGAGAAAGAGTTTTCAGATGAGTATTGTTTATTTATCAGTGTTGTATGAACTTTCTTTTATATATGAAATTTATGTTTTGTTATTTCTTTCTCATGAAGTCTAAGTAGTTCCCTCTATCTTTCTCCTTACTCTGAGATATGGTGAAATGAAGAGATAATATGAATGTGCCAATATTAAATTGTAAAATAAATTGTGATGACTTTTCAACTCTGAACTTGATTTACTTTTTGATATGGCTAATTGAATTATTAAAATGTGTTGTGAAACATATGATCCGGGAAATGGAGTATGAGTTCTACAACAAAGTGAGAATCACATTTAAGTCCATGAAGGAATATTTCGTTCATGGAATTAAGTGCAAATAAAGGTCACATTTGATTTCATGAAGGAGAAATTTGTTTAAGAAATTAAGTGTAAATAAATAGGGAAATATTCTTTTTTGGGTGTAGAATTGGAGAATCTTCATTTGATTTCATGAAGGAGAACATCGTTTATGGAATTAAATGCAAATAAAAAGGGAAATATTCTTTGTTGGGTGTAGAATTGGAGAACCTTTAAAGTGACAAACTAAAATCTTCAATTAAGTCTTAATGTTTAAAAACTGAAGCGAGAGCTAGCCTTCAGATAAAGAGAAGTGGGAGCTCAGGAGTGGGAGCGGTATCCTCCTAGCCTAACCACGAATTTAGGGATTAAACACTGAGATTAGCCAGTGATTTTTTGTGCACTGTATCAGGGTAGAGAATTAAAATCTCTTCTATTTGGCACAATACATGTTATGAACATTTATCTCATCTCATTTTACCATAGCCTCACTGTAGTGGGAGGATGCTTTTTCACATAAGAATCTCTATTACATAAACATAATTAATAGATTAGTATTTACTGTTTTAAATTTTGCACATTTGATTTGATAATAATTTGGAAATTTAATTTTGATTACATTTCAACAATTGAAATTAGTGACAGTGATTTCAATTGACTTTCTATAAATTTCCTAGCAAATTTTTCTTTTTCAATTTAAACCTTCCCCGTAGGATAGATATTTGGGTATTGAATAGATAGTTCATTATTACTTAATAACGATACATATACTTACGTAGAATCCAAATATTAATTGATTATATTTAATTTATTTTTATACAACCAATTGCAACAAAAAGTTGGATCAACATCTTCTATTAACTGATATTGAGAGTCATCCTCTACATCGAGGTAATTTTCTTCCAATCCACTAGTAACAGCCATGCAAAATTCAGAATCATCGACTGGTCCTATGGTACCAAATCCTAGACCTTCTTTCAAGTTAGGAGTTTGACTCTTAACACTCCATAATTTTTCAAAAAGTTGTAACTTATCTTTTGAAATTTATTTTAGTAAATATCCCTGTTGAATGAATTTTTGTACACAAGGAGAAAAGTAACCAAAAGGTAATTCCATTAATTCATTAGAATCCACTTGTGAATTGACATAATTTTTAGAAATAGTAGAAGGGGAAGCATAGTAAACCTTGATCAAATTCAAACCAACACTACATACTTCCTTGACCTCTAAACTCTCAACCTTTTAAGGATGGATTAAAGTAAGGGTCATGGCATTCAGATAATGGTTGATCTGATCATACATTGACTCATATTTACTTTTCTCCACATCTTACAAGGATATCTCGTACTGTGGTTTCTTTTGTTTTATCACAATCATTTCCTCTTTAAAGCTTTCTTCATCATCAATGTTGGTAAACGGCTTAGTCCGTCCAGAAATTGTATTGGTTCTTCCCCGTCCACGTCCCTGGCCTCGACCTTGGGTGCGCAAACTTGATGCAAAAGAGTGGTGAAAGATTGCTAAAGAGGAGTTGAATGGCTTTGCCCTTGTGATCCCTCTAAATTTTTATTTTTATTTGTCACCACCTCAGGAGAGAAGACAATTTTCCTTGGAGGCACGTAGTAGGTCACATCTTCATGAATGCCAACTTCATGAACTGAAAGTGGTTGTAAATCTCCTTTAATGCAATGTTCTTGTCCTTTTTTGTAATATTTGATGCACTGATGTAGGTAAAACAGAACCATATTGTGCTCATGAATTCTTGGTCGACCAAGTAGAGCAGTCAAAGAGGTCTTGACATTGATGATATGGAATTTAACAGTTGTTATTAATTCTTCAACTTTCATAAGCAAGTAATAGATCCAAGGGCTCTTTCTCCCTTCTGGTTAAATCTTTTTAACATCATTTTATCAGCTGTAAGCTCTTGAGTTTCAATATCCAAATATGTCAATGTTTGTAGACTCATTATGTTAAGTGATGCTCTTGAATCCACTAAAACTCTTGACAGCACAAATCTGCTGATGTTAACAGAGATATAGAGCGATCGGTTATGGTCTGCAGTACAAAGCAACAAGTATTCATCTGTGAAACATATTCCATACTATTCCTTTAACGAGCAAACTTCATCCAAGGATGTGCTGAACAATTGAGCTAACCAAATCTCTAAGTCAAGCAAGGTTGTAACTAGAGACTCTCTCATTTGCTTTGAAAGCAGTAGAACATCGTAAATGCTTTGTTTGGCTAGCAACCTCCTAATATGAGCTAGCACATTATAATCCACTTTATGTAATCCTCCAATATTCATTTTGCTATCTGGTCCTTCCTCTAGAAAAGGTAGAGGTAGCTCTTCTTGAGTTACTATTTCTTTTCCTTTATCCACTGGAGCTGACCTCGAGGGTAACACTTTCTCGCTTCTTAAGTTTATCTCTCTGATTTATTCTTCTTCTTGTAAAGTTGTAGGTAAATTTTTTATCACTTTTTATTCATCAGAGAGATCCAAGTTGATAGCTAATGGTGCATCGTGATGCTCGAGAACAGGTTCCTCACTCCTGGTGTTATCGTAACTGGTGTCATCGATATCTTCTTCATTCTTATTAACAGGGTCATCGGACTTAAGTACAATTTGAGGATCGATTTGTGAATCAAGATCAGTGTTAGATTGAGCAAAGTCAGTTACGTTATCACTAGAAATAGTTAAAACGTAAATAAAATCATAATCATTATATTCATAATAACATGATGGGGCAAAATGATAATCATACATGGTTAGTGGTTTGATTATTTTCTTCCCCGAATTGGAGAAAACCAATCTAACAGTGGCAACCCCTATCCTACCCCCCCCCCCACGCTATCAGTGTTCATACGTTGTTCTTCTCTTTCACTATTGGTTGCGATGGTTTCTTTGACTAAATCTCCATCTTGGGTTGAGCAAGCTGTAGACTCTAAATGACTACTTGAGCTGAAGCAGTCTGAATCTAATCCAATATCTTCTTAGATGAATTGTTCCAAACTATACTCCATCTATCTTTATTTGCATACGGATCTATCAGAGTGATTGGCTCGGCAAAAATCATCTTTACAAAACCTTTTTCAGGTTATTTTAATTATTCTTTCAAGATTGTTATATTCTCTTCCTTAAGATTTTTCATGAGCCAATCCTTGAAAATGAAACATTCCTATATAGTATGCCCAAACATCCTGTGGTACGGGCAATAATTGGGCTGATCTTTCTTGTCAACTTCTTTAGGTTTCCTTAGATCTAGCAATCTGAACTCAGGCTTCTTTATTAGACTTCTGAACATTTTGGGTACAGCTTCATCTTTGAAGGACAATACAATGCTCTTTCATTCTGAAAGGGTCAAACCCTTCTTATTTTCTGTTCGATATGATCCTCCTTGATGGAACTGGCTAGATTGGCCATATTGTTGTGTTCCTTGTTGAGCATGCTGTGAATACGACTGAGAACTTTGAAGAGAATGCTTTGCCTGTATCTTCAGCGGTTGCTTTCCCTTATCCATGATTTCTACTGTCCCAGTTTTCTTCTCGAATATTTAGGTTGTGCTGGTCTTTTCTGATTTCTCCTGAGAATCCATATGGTTGAATTCCTCTTGCAGATTGCTAGCTTTGCCAACAGGGATTCAACCATATGGATTCTCATCCCTTAAGCATGAAAGCTACTGGCTCATGGATGATATTGATTAGTATCTCAATCGCATGATGTTTTTGTAGCTCACACTTCATGCTAAGGTTTCTCCTCCCTAAGATATAATCTAGTAGAGTCTCGTTAGGCTTTTGCTTCTCTACTACGAGATGTCTAATAGAAACATGATGCTACTGTTTGGCAAATCTCTTTATGAACGGTTATTCTATCTCGACGAATGTCTTCGCTAATCTGTTAGGCAACTCGACATACCAATCAAATGCTATCCCTAACAGACTGCTGACAAATTGATGGAAAAGCAAGGCTTTGTTACCTCTGGTATTACCATAACTAGCTCAAAAGTGTGCTATGTGCTGTCTGAGATTTCTAGTCCCATCGAATATCTTAAAGTTTGGTGACACAAAACCTTTAGGGTAGGGTACGGCATCGAACTCCTACGGGTAAGGTCTACATTTTAAAATCAGTGCACCACCCTTTGATTGGGCTAAGGCCTCCTGAACTTGTTCAACCATTTGTTTAAATTCTTTTTCTGGTATGAGATTTGATGGAGAATCCTTCTTATGTTGATCATCGCTATTAGCTAAGGGGACTTCTCTCCTTTCATCAGTGATATATACAATCTCTGGCCGGTTGACTTCTAGAGAAGCTAACTATTATGCTTGAGACTGTCCATGAATTGTAGCCATGACAGCCATAGAAGTAGCCACATCTTCCATCCTTTTCTTAGTTTGACTGATTTTCTTATCCCTTAGTAGAACAACCCTATGCAGATCATCTACGATGCTCCCTTCAACGAGAGGTTGGGCGCCGCACACAGATGCAGCTGCTCTGATTTTGATGTCATGAATATCCATGAAGTTTTCATCGAGATAGCCGTTAAAGTCAAAATCTTCATCATTACCATGTTCTCGTGCTAACTCAAAAATATCAACCCTAAGCTTCTTAACCTTTTCTTCAATTAATGATTCATATATCATCTTAAGATCTGGGGGACTCTGCTTAACATCTTCCATTTGCTCATCCAACTTGGTAGCGATAGCTGCGACTATGTCTGATACTTTGGACCCTTGATTCATTCCATGATTATGCCCTACGGGCTCGTTGAACCTTATTGGTACGACAACCTTGGGTACCCACACCCTTTTCTTTAATAGTGATGTCTTGAGATGGGGCGTCTCAACAGAGGCATTGGCATGTCGAAGAGAGGTATGCTCCCCATGGTACAAACCAGATACAATATTATGTAACCTCTTCATATTTTCTTTCGGAACTTTAGAGAAATCCCTATGACTATTAATTGGTAGAATTCTCGGACCCAGATGTGACTTAACCGGTTGACAACCTACAAGTCTTGGAGCAGCAATAATAGAATCGGTGGTGATGATGGTAGTATTAGTTCTGCTTCCCAGGCGGAACCTAACGGGAATGTGACTAGGCAAAGTTTTAGCTGAACTTATGAGCTCGAATGGCAGATCTGACATCTCTTAGAATTTTTTTCTTCATTTGAGGGAATACTGCACATCCCACTTGTTTAAGTATTTCACCAACTGCCTCCTTAGTAGCTAGTCTCTAGAACAATCTACTGACTCGAGTAATAGGAGTGGTCTTCTTCCTCTCCCCACCATGTTCATGAGGTAACAGTAAATTAGCAGCACTTTTCTGGATACTTTCATACCCATTTATCTCCATTAAGGGATGGAACATAATCCCTCACAGAAGTGGATAGGTTTCCGAACATTCCAATTCCTCATAGTGAGGAATTTCATTAATAAACATTTCTTCATAAATCTGGGCCTTAGTAGCCCTCCGAATATTTTGGCTGCAGTTTCTCATTTTTGACCGAGTTGATGGCGCAGACTTCAAACTTGACATCGATGATGGGATGATGAATCCTTTGGTTATATTTTCAACAAAAATGACCTCTTTTCCCTTAGTAGAAGCGAGAACCATAGGCTTAGCAGGTGCTAGGGCAGTGGTCTTTACTTTCTTGTAAGAAGGAAAATCCTGAGGATAGTTCAAGCTGAACTCAACAGACGGCTCCTGATTTTTGGAGCGGTAACTTTCATTACAATGAAGGGATCCTTTCCGAGCACAACTTTGAGTTCATCGAATCTAGTTCCAAACTTAATGGTGGGAGCAACTTTGCGGGCATCGCGACTCGTTGGAAGGTTGCACAAGAAACTGAGCATAGGGAACGCCATTGCAGCAGCTTCAAAAAGAAAGCTCTGGGGTTAGTTATTTGGCCAATACCTAGTAATTCTAGTGCGAGCACTAAAAATTAGCAAAGGTCAATTTGTAGACTGGGCAAATTTTTTATTTAAATTTTAGTTTGTGGAAAATATTTCAGAATTTAATAAAATTAAGTTTGAAAATGAGAGAATTTAATTAATTAAATATAGAAGGTTTAAAGAGAAAGCACAACACGACACAATTAGATTTAATTTGCAAAATAACAAACCAAACTTGAAAGAAAAAGTAAAGTTTAGGACCTACTGCGGGACCGACTTCACAACGTACAATGCCCAAGTGGAACTAGTTCACCAACACAGCTATTGTGGGTCCAACCCCACACAAAGATTAAAAGTCCTGTTGAACTCCTCAACCCCTCTGTTCAAAGGTGGTTGAACAGATGGTCCTGAAGTCTGAAAGAGTTGACCGTACTTACCCAAGAAAGAAATGAGTAAAGTATGCCAATAGAAGAAGGGTAATCTGATCCATAAGGGACATGGACATATTACCGATATATGAAGATAATATTCCCTCATTTAAATAGAAAGAGAAACTTTTCCCCAATGGAATTGCTAGACGCTGTTAGCAGTTAAGGACTTGCCTGTTGGAAGCTGTCAGCCGCCAGAATAGGAATCCAGTCACCCGCTTCAAAAAGGCATTTTTAATTTACATATGTATAAAGTTTTTAGAAAAGAAATATGAAATCAAACTGATCCCATATCTTTCAAACTTTAGATGAAAGAGCACTACACCTCAAGCTATGTATCTATCTCGAAAGATAAGCAAAAGACTTGAGGGTAAAGCTCGATCAAATAAACTAAGAAATGTATGAAATCTGTTTGGTCTAAGAAAATCATTTCTTTTATAAGCCAACAAGTTCTCCTATTTAATATGAGAAAAAAATAGGGTTTGTATTAAGCTGATTTTCCTATAAAGGCAAGCCCTTAGAGTAATTTCATCTTAGGAAACCGAAGTCTCCTAAGAAAACTCTCGATAAAAACTAAGGGATATTATCTTCAAAGAGTTCAAAGGAATAGGACTTTTCAAAGAAATTGGACAAAGAGGTGTGAAGGGGGAATGACTCAAATTTTGAATATTTAATTTTAGAATCCAAAAAAAGAAGAACTAGAAGACGTCACAGATCCTGAGGAGAACTTCGGTGACTTCATAGTCTACCTTGTGGTTTGGCTTCAATTTAAAGGAGAAGTATTTAAATATTTCATCCTACTAATTTTATTTATTAGGACTTACATTCATGTGAAAAAATCACACAAATAGCCGGGAAGATGTGACGATTTAGGTCGTGACGAAAGACAACCTCGGAATCCTAAAGCGTGTTAGGGCTTATATTGTATAGCAGATCCATACAAAGGCATGAAAATAAGTTTTGGTTTGTTTTTTTAATTATAAAGAATAGTTTAGCTGGTGTAGACATATTTTGATGTGGAAGATGGCCGTGCTGCCCATAATGCTAGCTCCAAGCTCCTCATCGTGGCGAGTTTAAGTTTTCTAATGTGTGAAGTCATGATGGAAAATCAAGTATTTCCTGAGGTCATGGTTATTTAAATATTATGAGAAACATTAAAGTTGATTAGAGAGACACCGGTTAGGATCCTATGGTTCTTTTGTTCCAATACCACTATTTTCTTTCAAATTCACTTAGTCTAAATGATTTACTAAACTCAATTTAATGAGTTCCCAACTTTCATTTAGACCATGGGAAATCTTGTTAGTAATCGTAGGTTTCTTCCTTCAAGGGACTCCCGCTCATCCAATAGAGGCATCTTAGTTTAATTGTAGTTTTTTTTTTGTTATTTTGTTTGTGATTAAATTTTGAGTTGTCTTATATTTTGACTGTTGTGGCTGTAAATTTTATCTTGTTTAAGTTTTATTACTTTTTTTGTTTCAGTTTCAACATGTAGGGTGACTTTAACCATGCAAGCAAGAAACAAGAGGTACAAAAATGAAAATGGAATAACTCAAAAGTGCATCTGTCAATTCTTCTCGTTTCGCTATCAGAAAGATTAGTTTTAAGAACATGTATATAATTTGGCAAGGAATTTAAATTGTAGAAGTAGATGAAGATATAGCTATCAAACCACAAGTTATGAATTTATTGAGTCTCGGAAGATCTTAGTGGAAGATTTTAGAACAAGATATAGCAAGCCCAATTTGCTCTTCAAACTATTCAAGAGATTCCAAAGTACTTGGAGCATGACCTTAAACAACTTTGAAAATTTCTTCAAACATTTTGACTTCATTTTGAACGTATCATATTGTTCTAATAATCATCCAAGGTTAAGCTAAGGTTATCTCATTACTCAAGGAAACTTAATGTTTTATTTATCCCAAGGCTAAGACACTCCATTAATCAATTGATTTTTCATTTAAGAAGTATATGGGTGGGTGCCCCTATAGCAAATTTAGGTAAGTAAAGATTTTGATTCCCAAAATTAAAATTGATCTTATAGTGTAAAAAGGTGTTAATCATTAATCACGTTATCTTCTAAATCCAATCAAGTGTGCTTAAATTTCAAGCCTAGGTCATTACCAAGCCTTGAATAATCATAATAAGTGAAATGGTAATTAACAAAATTTTGATTTAAATGACTTGCATTCTTATTGAATGCTCACATTGTCATCACTCATGGGCTTAGAATTAAAGAAATAATATCTTCCTAACTCAAACCCATCACTTAAGAATCATTTGATCTTAATTGACTTCCAAGCCATGATGATTAGGGGAGTTAGAATTTTGTTCATATTATGGAAAAGGTGGCAAGTGAGTTTCTTCCTTTTAATCTCATTGTATTTCAGTCATCCAAACATGTTCATTAGGATCAAAAATACCCATTTTCCTTTTGTTAACCCTAAATTTTGATTAAGGCACCAAAAGTTAGCCCTTTGCCTTTGGGGCTCTTCACGTCATAACTCAATAATAAAAATTCAAATGACTTTCAGAATTTAAAATGTCTTATCCATGGGCCAATTAAAACATTAGAGGAGAAAATATGAGTTTTCAAAATTTAATTTAGTTTCAATAATCATTTAAACTTAAAAGTTAGTATTTTCAAATTTGATTTTACTTAACTATACAAAATAAAGGTCCCCTTAGGTCAGAGAAACACTTAAACAAAATTTTATGTTTTTTTTTAATTAAATTTTTTTCATTATTATTTAGTTATGAATAAATTTTAATGATTTAATTAAATGTAAAAAAATGTTTTGATTACAAAAATTAGCTTTATATTTTTATTAGACCTCTTTGAGTTCAGAGAACTCAGAGAAACAAATTTTGTATATTTATGATTTTTAATTTATTCATTATAATTATTTTAATGAGAAAAAATAAGGAAAATTCATTTTTAAGCTTTTAAAATTCATTTTTAACTTAGAAAAATTAGGAAAAATATCTTAATGTGTCTCAAGTGATCAGGAGACCATTAGGAACATTTTGAAATATTTTTGTATTTTTGGAATTTTTAACTATTTTTAATTTGAAATATAGCTCAAAAATCAAGTATTTTATCAAAAATAACTTTTATTTTTCCTAAGTGCTCCTGATCACAAGAACTCAGGAAACTATATATCATAATTTTCCCAAGTATATTTAATTTAATATAATTGTTTTTGTACAAAAATATAAGGTTTCTTAGAAAATCAATTTTAGTTCTCAAACTTAATCAAATAATTTTTAAATTTTTATAGTGGGTAAACATAATTTTTATGCACAATGTGAAATTGATTTTGTTAATTTTTTATTAGTATTTAATTTACCTAAATTAAAGTAAAATATGTACACTTAATTAACCATAGAAATGTACAACATAATTCAAATCATTATAACATTTTTTTTGAACTTCTCAGACCATAGAAAACCTACTAAGATTATTCCTTTAATTTTCTAAGTGATATTTTAATTTATATAATTAAAATAAACCAAAATAATCATCTTAGCTTGAAAATTAGGGTTAGAGACACAAAGATGTTCTCTAACCTTTGAAAAATCAGAGAACATATTCTCTGTCATGAGGAAAAAACCCTCAAAATTTCAAGCCATGGTGAGCAATGTTTGATCATAATGAATTAAAATACTCTAGAGAGTATTTAATTCTTTTAGAATTAGGGAGTAAATAAAAAAAATTATTTTTTGGTCCACTTTATTCACTTTTCTTCATTAAGCAAAATGATATTTTTTTTTATTTTTATGATCTTTTTAGAGCAAGATATGGATTTTTGAAGTTTTGGCATTTAATTTAATTCAAATAATCAATATTTTTCAACTTAAACTTGCGATGCCAACTCATCCTACGAGAGCTCTGAACTCACAAGCGGCGCTCCGCCATTTGACGCCTCCATCTATCTTAGCTGCTACACGGCCTGTCATTTTGCACCAAGGTTTGGTCCGACTCGATCTCCTCCGTCCATCAAATAAACGCACGATCGAACAACTCCTTGTATCGTCCCCAAATGACCTAACCCGAGAACCGTTCACACTAAAACCTTAAGATCTTTATCTAGACTCAACCAAATTGCATGGGTTTTGTTCTTAAACCTTCATCTACTCAAAAAAGAACATATATATATATATATATATTCTTAATGAAGCATGAAATCAAGCCATTACACATGGATAATCAAAATAAGCTTGGTTTAGGGTTGAGGTTCTATAACTTTATCTGAGAGGGGAGGCCTCAATCAATGGTTGTGGTAGTTTTGACTGGGTCCAACAAACCTCCAGATGAAGTCCTAGGCCCTGATGAATTGTTTAGATATGACTTCGATCAAACTCGATTGTAGATGTTGGTCTAGAGCTATGTTAGAGGGTCTAGAGCTATGTTAGAGGCTCTATGTGATGGGGCTTCTATGGGGGATCAACTCCTCTCGCTATGGTGATGGTGTGGGCACACTTAATTTAAGTTTGGTTGATTGTGGAGGTGTGTGGAAATATGTCATGGTTTGAGATAAATTTTTTAACTAAAAATTGAGCCCTCACAGTGGGAACCAATGGGGGAAAGTGGTGGGATTGAGCTGAGAAGTTCTTGGAGAGTCTTTGGAAGCAAATGGATAGAATTTCCCCAAGGATTTTGCTAACCTCCCCTTTGGCCATGTAGGGGTGAACTTATAGCCATGGCTATCTGAAGGAGCTCAGGGCTTGACAGCGGGTACTAAGGCTTGCTGAGGTGGAGTTAAGAAAAGCACAAGCATCCAATTGGAGTGAGCCAAGTCAAGGAGTTCAAATTTTGGGTTTTGGGCCCTTGGGCTCCTTTGAGGTGACTATTTTAAGCAGGTGAGGTGGTGGCTGGCCAGGTTTCAGCTACCTCTTAGCTCAGGGAGGTCAGGGAAGGATTAATTATGATTTACTTCCAATGGCAAGTGATGATGACAAAGTATTTTAAAAACAAGGCTAAATATTGTTAAGATCCCTTAAATCAAGGGACCATAGGTCCATAGCTCACCTAGCTAGTTTAGGTTGGTCAATAAAGTCCAAATGGTGGTTGTGGTGAAATTAATTTGGTAACTTTGGCATGGCTAAGTCAATTTTGGTGAAGGGGTTCAATTTGGGTTAAATTGGCTTGAAGTTGGGATTTGGTTGGGATATCCATGATATTGGACTCAATTGACTGAGCAATTTCATGTGGGTGATTGTCATAAGAGGTTTAGAGAAGGATTGGATTGGTTTTGAATTGATTTCTTGAAGGAATTTGGGCATTTAGCCAATTTGGGGAAGGGGGGTTAGACTTGGGCTTAGGTTGGGCTAGAGTTGGGATAAGTCCAAATTGAGAGTTTAACATGGTCTTGGGGAATGTCATGAAGAGTTTCAATGTTAATTGGGCGCCAATTTTCGGGTTAGGACATTCAATTTGGTGAGATTTGGGCACTTAGCTAAATTGGGGCAAATTTGGGGATTTTGAATTTGTGTTGAAATTGGGTGGAACTGAGACTTAATAAGGCCAATTTAGGGCTCAATTTGATTAGTACGAATGTTTGGAGGAGTTTGGGATCCAAATTGAGGCAATTGAATGAGCTATGGGGTTCAATTTGGTGAGATTGGGTCATATGGTCAAAATTGGGGGTTTTGTTTTTTATCAAAATTGGGCTCAAAACATGGGTCAATTAAGCTTGGATTTTGCTTGAAATGATCATAAGCATGATGAAATTGAGTTTAGAATTGAAATTGGATAGGATTGGGATGAAATTAAGGGACATTTGGGGTGAATTTGGAGAAATTGGGTGTTTTGGGGGCAATTTGGGGGTTTTGGTCAAAATGGTCAAATTGGCTTTAATTGGAGCTTCCAAATTGATTTTGGAGATATTTGAAATGATTTTAAGGGTTTTGGAAAAGTTTGGCCATCAAGGGTATTTTTGTAGTTTTGGCCAATTTGGGGGTATTTGGGCAATTTTGGTAAATTTAGGAGGTTTTAGGCAATTTGGGTAGTTTCAAATGGTTTGAGATGATTTTTGAACAAATTTGAGTGATTTGGAAAATTTTGGGAATTTTTGTCAAATTTTGGGTTTGGGGGTGTTTTGGAAAATTTGGTAGATTTAGGGACAAAAGACCAAGTTTGGTATTTTAGTGAAGGTGAGGTGCGAACAACTCTATTTGAGCCATGGACCAATGAAATCCTCTACTTTGGGTCCTTCGTGTATTGGTCTGAACTAGACCTTAGCCTAAGGCTAGTGGGTCTAGGAGACCATCTACATGAATTTCCCAAAAGATCAAGGGATCAAAGTCAACAAGTTTGGGTTTTGGGTTGTGAGTGGGATATGGTGTGCAAGTGAGTGTAAGTGAGTGAATTAGCTCCATACCAACACCTAAGGTCAACACTAAGGCCAACCAGTCCTATGGGATGTTCCTTGAGCTCCCCCATATTGACCCTACCTACTAAGTGCTAGAGGTTAGGACCAACATGTGGAACTTCAAGTTGAGCAAAGGAAGGTTTAGAATTTCTAATGGTGAGGGTTCCTTTTCTAGTCCTCTAGAAATAATCAATAGAAAAGTCATGCAGCTAGATCCTATGCTACTAAAGAGGAAACTAATTTTCAACCAAAAGTGAGGTCAACTAGTGTTAATCCTAATAAAATGGATTGATCTACTAGATTAGATACTGCATTATAGGCATATAGGACAAACTATAAGACACCTATAAGAATGTCCCCTTATAGATTAATTTTTTGGAAGACTTATCACTTGCCAGTTAAATTGGAACATAAAGCTTATTGGGGAGTAAAAGAATTTGATTTCAATTTGAAAGAAGCTGGTGAGAAAAGATTATTTCAATTGAATGAGCTTAAAGAAATTAGGAATGAATCTTACGATAATATGAGGATTTATAGAGAAAAGAAGAAAGAATGACATGATTGAAAGATAAAAAAATAGAATTTGAACCTTGATAGGGAGTTTTATTATACAATACAAGATTGAAATTATTTCCTGAAAAATTGAAGTCTAGGTGGAAAGGGTCCTGAGAGTTATAAAAGTTTATCCCTATGTTGCAGATAATATTCAAGACCCCAACATTGAAAGAATATTTAAAGTGAATGGGCACAGATTGAAATCATATTTGATGGTCAAAGGTCAGCTTTTAAAGAGACTTAATGTTCGGTCCTCTAGAATAAGTTTGAGAATGTCGGGCTGACGACATTAAACCAAGCGCTTTGTGGGAAGCAAACCATAGGTATCATTGTTTAGTTTTATTTTGAGTTTGTTTTATTTGAAATATTTTATGAATATTTATGTTTAAGTTCTTATGTAGTCTGTGTACTTAAAAAAATATTTAGAAACATCTTTATTTGCCTAGTTTTATAGAAAAATTGAGAATTTATTGGATCAAAATTGAAATGGCAAAAATTTTTCAACTCGCGCATGATGCGTCGAATTCAAAAGAGATGGCACATGATGCGCCGAGGTACCAAAAAATGATTTAGAACCAAATCTAAACCATGTTTTATGGGGTAAAACAAGAGAAGAGTCACCACTTTTCAAATCCTATGGCTTCTCACTCTAAGAACTTCACTAGATTTGGAATTTTCAACAAGAGAAAGTTTGTCAGTTTTGATGCACATAAATTACATGATTGAGTTCTAGTAGGGGATTTGTGAATTGAGGATTCAACTCACCAAATACTAGAGTAGAAGAGACTATTGTGCAGATGCATTTGGAAGTGCTTTGCTACACTACTGCCACTATTTTTGTTCCTATAGTAAAAGAATTTTATGCAAATCTTCATGAGATCAACCAAAGAATGATTTATGTGCGAGGAAAGTTTGTGCAATTCTCTCTTTCAACAGTAAACGAGATGTTTATGATTGAAAATATGTCTATCTGTCATTATGCAAATTTTACACCTACGAGAGACACTATGAATGAACTCTACTGCTACCTTACGGATGAAGATGCAAATTAGGAGACCAAAGATGATGGAAATGTAAGTTTTTCTTTGCCAATTGAAATGTTAAAACTTGTTGAGATACATGTTCTTAAATGATATATGATTTCTAAACATAGGGAGAATCATATTTGATTTCATGGGTGAGTAGGTCATCCATGGGATTGGGTGCAAATAAATAGGGAAATATACTTTTTTGGATTACTTTTTTGGATGTAGAATTTGAGGTTTTAAGGTGTCATATTAAAATCCACAATTTGGTCCAGTTGATTGGAAACTAATGCAAGATTTTTAGCCCTCATTAGAGGGAGTAGTGAGAGCTTTAGAGTGGCAACCGGTACCCTTCTAGCCTAACCATGGAATTAGGGACTAAACTCTAGATTAGTCAATGTTCTTTATAGCACTCAGAAGAGGGTAAAGAATATGATTGCTCTTATTTGACACAAAGCAATTTATATATATATATATATTCAAACGATTTCAATTTCTTCACAATAGATATACACATTGTAAAGAGGAAGGAAGTTTTCTTAAAATTGAACTTTCTGTCACAACAAAAACTTTGTTTAATTTTCATAATTTTACTTTTGAAAGTTTAGTATTTAGTTTAGTTTAACTTTGTAGTCTTACATCTGCATTTTAATTAGCATTCACATGAGTAGTTAATTTTCAAACTCTATACTTTACTTTACATTTATTTTTTTAATTTTTATATTATAAAATAATTTTCATAATCTAGTTTTAGGATTTTCCAACTTCCATGTGGGATCGATATATAGGACTCCATTATATCCCTTTATTACTTGAGCATAACATATAGTTGCATTAATTTTAAAAGGAATTTGATAGTTTAAAAAAGTATTTTAAAAGATAAATTATTTTCATAAAAAGTATTTTTGTTGGGATTATATTGCATATTTATTATATATTAGTCGTGAGTAATTTTGTAATATTGAAAAATATTTGCAAAATTCTCACACTAAATCCGCCCGCTTCACCTATACAAAATTTGGTCCAAAAAAGGTAAAAGAAAGTGATCTTTCCTGGTGATGGAATTTAATTTTCTATAATCAATGGAGATTCACCAATCAGTGACTTGTCCTGTTGGTGTTAATTCATTATTCTCATTTGTCACATTAGTCACACCCCCTTTCTTAGGAACACAGCGAATTGGACTAACCTAAGCACTGTATGAGATAAGATATATTTATCAAACATCTAACCATTTTAAATTTTCTTTCTAATTAACTTTTTTCATCATAGGTTTTAATTCCCTTTGAGGATCGGCTTTTGGTTCATGATGTTCTTCCAATTAAATTCTGTGCATACAAATCAAAGGACTGATTCCTTTGATATCAGCTAATGTCTATCTAAATTCTTTCTTCTATCTTCTTATAGTTTCCAACAACATTTTTTCTTTTGCTTCAGTTAATTTTGAGGATATGATCAAATGTAATGCAGATAAATCTCCTAAAAAAACATATTTTAAATGTGTAGGAAGTGTTTTCATTTTTAGTTCAAGAAGTTTCACAATCGAAGAAATCAAATTTTTGTTATTATCCATAGGATGTAATAATTCAAATTGTTCCTGAACAAAATCAAATTCATTGTTACTCACTTCCAAAGATTTAGGCTGAATTATATCCTTATCTTCATATTCCAAATGTTCTTCTTCAGTTTTCTTTTCAAATGTATCTGTTAAATATTCATTGCATAAATAACTGTTAATATCCATTTTGAAGCATTCATTATCTCTTCCTTTTGATGGGTATCTCATTTATTTTGTGATATTAAATGAAACTTATTGATCACTGACTCACATTCTTAACTTCTTTCTAAAGATCTATCAAAGCTCTTCTTGTGGCAAGAAATGGTCTCCCTAAAATGATAGAAATTTCTTTATCTTCCTCCATATCTAATACAATAAAGTCCACAAGAAAGATAAATTTATCAGCTTTCACCAAAACATCTTCTATAACTCTTTTAGGATATGTAATTAAACAATCAGCTAACCGGAAAGTTACAGAAATAGGTGAAGTTTCTCCCAAATCACATAAATCTTTTCCCAAAAAATCTTTCACCAATAGCACAAGGAATTGTAAAATTACTAGGATCTTTAAATTTTTCAGGATGTTTTTTTTGAATTATTGCGCTACACTCCTCAATAAGTGCAAAGTCTCATTATCTGTAAACTTTCTTTTTTTAATTAAGTATATCCTTCATAAACTTCACATAGCTTGAGATTTGCTTTAGGGCTTCAACAAATGGAATATTTATTGTTTATTTCGTCAATATTTCCAACAATTTTGTAAATTAGTTATCTCTGTTATACTGCTTCAATCTCTAAGAAAATGGATATGGTGATCTTTCTACAGTGATTTTCATTGGTTTATTAGGATATTCTAAATCAAGATGAAAATCTTCACTAGATTTTTCATTTTCCACCGCTTCTTTCTCAACTTTAATCTTTTTTTAAACTTTTGTTTCTAACTTTTTTCCACTTCTCAGTTGAATAGCCTTGATGTGCTCTTTATTTTCAACTTTAGGATTAACTTTAACGTTACTAGGTAAATTTTTTAGAGGTTTATTGCTTAGTGCATTAGCAATACATCCCAACTAATTTTTCATGTTTCTAATTATAGCTCCTTGGCTTTATAATTATGCTCCTTGATTTTGTAATTCAGCTCCCATTTGCAATATTAATCATTTGATTGAAAATTTCTTCTCCTTACTTTATGAGTTACTATTAAAACCTGGAGGGTAAAAAGGTTTTTAGTTATAATTTCCCTGATTGTTGAAATATCCTAATGGGTTTGCAGGGTTGTTCCCCCATTATAGATTTACATCATTAAAGTTATTATTACTCCAACTAAAATTAGGGTGATCTTTTCCAACCAGGGCTACAATAATTTGAATAAGGATTATTAGTTTCATTATTTATTGTATTTAAAGTTTCATATGATGATTGAGCATCTATCATTTTCCCCAATGAATTTTCATCAAGCACAAGAGGTGTTGAGAAAAATTCATTCCATATTGATCTATCTTTTTTGATATTGCAGAAATTTGAGCAGCCAAATAAGATATTGCATCAGACTCAAGAATATTAACTTCTCTTTTTGGAGTTACCCTTTCAGAGGGCCACTAAAAATTATTAGTAGCCATCTTTTTAATTAAATAATATGTTTCATCAAATGATTTTGACATTAATGATCCAGCAACAACTGCGTTAATTATAGATCTAAGATATCCAACAATCCATTATAATGCGTGGTGTAGACACTTCCTAAAGAAATCTTGAAATCATTCCCAAGCTTCATAAATTAATTTTCCTTCAAACTAACAAAAACATGTGATAACATTTCTAAGCTTAACAATTTATTTTGGTGAGAAATATTTAGATAAAAAATTTGTGATAATTCTCCCGAAGTTCTGATAGATCCAAGTTCTAACAAGTTTAACCACATTTTAGCTTTATCCCTTAGTGAAAAAGGAAAAGGTCTAAGTCTGATGGCATCATTGGATACTCCATCATATTTAAATGTAACACATAATTCTAAAAAACTAGCAAGATGTAAGTTAGGATCTTCAATCGGTGTTCCCCCAAATTGATTATCTTGTACAATTTGAATAAAAGCAGGTTTAAGCTCAAATGAATTTGTAGCTATAGGAGGGTTTTGTATACTCAAATGAATTTCATCTGATATAGGATTAGCATAATCTATTAAAGGTCTTTGATGATGTTTTTTTTCAATTTCTGGATTATTTAAGTTTGTAGCCATTTTGTTCAAATTCTCTAAATATTTTTGTTTTTTCAATTTTTTCTAATAGATCTTCCTAACTTTGAATCGTAAGGTACTAAACCTTTAGATCTTAAACTCTGCACACATAAAAACAATAAGTAATTATAATAACCAAACACACTAAAATGAAAAAAAAATTAATTAAACGACATTAAGTTTTACAGTTCAGACAAAGTCTTCTAAATTATGAAGTAATTTATCATTACTCCTTGGCAATGACACCAAAAGCTTGATGCACGATATTTTGTGTATGCATTTCAAATATCTTTCACTACTACAATACATACACTACAACACAATTAGTAAAAATGCAGTTTAATCACAATAAAAATCACTTTATTTTAATTAGTTTTATATTTTAAAATCCTTAAGCTGCCAAACCTAATAATTACGCAAGTATACATATCACTCAAGTAATAAATGGCTCCATTGGAGTCCTGAGTATCTGAGTATCGATCCCAAGGGGAGTTGGAAATTCTTATGGTTATAATATAAAACATAATATTCAAACTATAAAATCTTAATTATGAAAAACAAATCTAAGGTAAATTTAATGTATGCTAAATGAAATTCAGCTAAAAGAACTAAGTTAAATAAGCTATTTTCTAAACTTTAAAGTTAAATCTATTAAGACTAAACAAAGTTTTGTAAAGAAAAGTTCAAATTAAAGAAAGCATCCTTCCCCTTTACAATTAGTTTGTGATTTTTGAAGTAACTAAAATGATTTTAAGTTATACATTTAACTGTTTTGTGCTAAATAAGAGCAATCCTATTCTTTACCATCTGAGAGTGCATAAAGAACATTAGCTAATCCAGAGTTTGGTTTGTAAATCTGTGGTTAGGTTGAGAGGATAGTGGCTCCCACTTCTCTCTCTCCTGTGGGCTATCAATCTTGCTATAGTTTTCTAAGAAACTGGACCAAATTGGGGATTTTAGTCTGTCATCCTAAAATGTCCAATTCTGTGCATATCAAATTATATTTCCCTATTTATTTGTACTCAAGCCCATGGACTACCTTCTCACCCATGAATTTGAATGTGACTAACCTTATTTTAGAAAGAATTGCCCCTTTGAATCTTATGTTTCTCAAAAAATTTTAACATTTCAATTGGCCACATTAAAAAGAAAGTGAAGATCAGAGTTTAAATCATCACAATTTATTGACATTTAATACCTTGCTCAATAATAATAATTCTTCCCAAAATCATATCTCCTTGTAGGGAGAAGGATAAAGAAGATTACTTAAAATTTATGAGAAGGATCTGATAAAACATTGATTTTATATATAAAAATAAGTTTACAAAATAAAGAAAGGAAAGAACACAACTTATCTCACACTCCTCCTCAAGTAAATCCTTGAAGTTCTTTTTAAGCACTTTCTCTCTTTACATTCACACTCAATTCTCTCTTAAAAATGTAATGAATAAAAAATCTCTCACCTTCCCTCTCCTCTTACAACTCTAGAAGAAAAACCTAACTCTTCCTCCAAGACTTCTTACGCCACATTCACACAACAGGTCATGCCTCAACAACTCATGCTCCTCCCCACACTCTATCCAATGACACACTATATGGGCGCCAGCCTTGTCTTCCAAGGAAATCAAAATTCCCTCCTTTTTTCTAAGAGGCACACATCTTCACTTCAAGAGACAAATCCCTTCATACAATAGACAAATCTCTTCATTGAAGAGCCTTTTTAAAGTGTCTATATGCATTTATGTATCATTGTTTAGTTTGCTTTTGAGTTTATTTTGTTTGAAATATTTTATGTATATTTATGTTTGTCTTTATGTAGTCCGTGTATCTGATAAAATATTTAGAAACATCTTTATTTTCCTAGTTTTATGGAAAAATTGAGAATTTATTGGATCGAAATTGAAATTGTGAAAGTTTTGGATCTGGCGCATGATGCGTTGCGATACCGAAAATGATTTAAAACGGGTCAAATGGAGGTTATTGAAGGTTTTTGGCAGTTTCTTCTCCATATAACTCCTAATAACCAAATCCAAACAATATTTTAGTTGGGAAAATGAGGGAAGAGTCACCACTTTTTAAATCCTATAGCTTCCCACTCTAAAAACTCTATTAGATTTCAAATTTTCAATTGAAGAAAATTCATCAATCTTGTTCCACAGAAATTACATGATAGAGTTCAAGTGAAGAAGAGGCTAACTAAAAAAAAGGGGATTTCTGAATCAAGGATTCAACACGCTGAATACTTAGGTGGAAGAGACTATTGCGTAGAGGTCTTGGGAAGTGCTTTGCTACACTACTACCGCTGTTGTTGTTACTGTAGTAAGAGAATTTTATTCAAATCTTCATTGGATCAACCAAGGAATGATTTACGTTTAAGCCAAGCTTGTGCAATTCACTCCTTCAAGAATAAACAAGATGTTTATGATTGAAAATTTGCCTATTTGCAACTATGTGATTTTTACCCATACGAGAGATAATATGAATGAACTCTACTGCTACCTTATAGATGAAGATACGAATTGGGAGACCAGATATGATGGAAATGTAAGTTTTCCTTTGTCATTTTTAAATCTAGTTTCAAAAGCCCGACACTTCTTTATTGCATCGAAATTGCTGCCTACCATGAAAATTAGTAAGACAACTAAGGAGAGTGTCATTCTGGACTATTGTATTCAAACTTGAAAACATACTGATGTCGGAGCTATTATTATGAAATTGGTTTTGGGTTTTATTGTGAATGGATCTAAAATTGGACTGGGACATCTATCCACTATTTTTCTACTATGCAGTCAATCGCAAGGACCTTATGAAAGTTGGGAAAAAGTGCTTCTTCTTGGAAGCCGATGGATCTAGAAGTCTGCTGCAACTATATTGAAATGGGAGAAGAAAATGATATGAATGTATTGATAGATCAAGGATCAAAATTCATCACCTCTTCAGCCCTACTACAATTTGAGTGCATTTTTAAAGGGAATCAAGAAGATAGAGAAAGATGTGCAGAATCTTATGCATGTGATTGGGAATATTACTGAAATGATGGATCATCTGGATTGGAGATTAAAGAAACATTTTGAACATAGCAGCCGTAACGAAGATGGATTGTACATATGTTCAAGAAACATGCTTGGATTGAGGTGAAAAATTCAACTGATAAATTTCCATATCGACCCTTCTACAACTTATATGTGCACTACCAACCAATGGGAGATATCTAGGAGGAAGATAGTGAAGAAGATGTTTGATTTAATTTGTGCACGGAATGTTTTGTTTAGTACGGTTTGTTTTCCTTTCTAATGAACACTATCTATGTTTATGTTTTGAATTTTGATGTTTAGATTTTAGTGTGAGGATGTTGGTTTACTTAAGAACACTGAATTTGTTGTTTGTTAGCTTGAAAAAAGTTAGTTTGTAATAGCACAAATTTTATATATAAATGTGAGTTTTGTGTTGTTTGTGAAATTTTTGTATTAGTGTGATATTTATAAATTCTTAGAAAGGTTTATTTGAGTCAAATAGAGTTTTACTTAAAGCAGTGCAGAGAAGATTTCCATAGAAACCAAAATCTGGTGAATTTAAGCTTTTGCGCATGATGCGCCAATTTACAGAGCCTTGGCGCATGATGTGCCAAATTGGTGCATGATGCGCCAAAGGTCCAAAAAAGCCACATTGCCTAAAAAATTGCAAAATTGCAAGGAAAAACTCCATTTTTGCTGCTTGAGTCGTTTTCTACCTTAAAACCTTTGTCTAAGGCATCACATTGTGGCAAAAGAGAAGGATTCAGAGGCTAAAACCATAGATTTCAACTTCTCTTGGTAAGAGCTTTACTTTAACTTAGAAATTTTTAATTTTTCCCATAGATTTGGGAGATCCAAAATTTTGGATTTTTGATGAAAAAGTGTGAATAAAACTCATGGTGAAAAGTTACTTGCCAAATAATCTTGTTTGAGGTATTAGATTTTTAATTTAGTGATTTATTTGGACTATATTTGGATTTTTGTAGAAGTTTCAAATGGCTACTCGAGTTAAGAGAGGAAGGTCATCCAAGGAATTCAATGCATGAAAATTTGTTAGTTTCAAAGCCCAATAAAGTTAAAATGCTCAGATGGAAACAAAAATAATGATCCTACAATGGGCATTTACAAACTCGGGTGGCGAGTTCGAGAGATTAATTCTTGCTAGGAATTGAGAAAGATTCTGATACTTCACTGTCATAGCAATTGTCCCGATGGTTCAAAAGTTTTATTTAAACCTGAGATTCACTGCTGAAGATCACATCTTTGTGAGAGGTAAGCATGTTGAATTTTCAGCTAAAAGGATCAATGCTTTTTATGGACTTAGAAACATGTTTCATGATGAATATCAGTAGAGGAGATTTCAACATGATATTGATTTTGAGAATGCTATGGTAAGACATCTTAGGGGTGAACCTAATGTGGACTTTCTTACTTGCCCTAATTTCACTCTTTATGCTCCCATTCATGAGGAAAGAAATGAAGATTGAGATTTTATGAGTCTAGTTTAGTTTGTTTTTTATGCTTGTTTGTTGCTTATGCTTGTATTGTGATGTACTTTCATTTTAAACTTGTTGTAGTAAAAGAACTTCTATGTTTTGTTGTGAACTGAATCTCTAATAGTAATTGTATACTTTCACTTTTTCTACATTTTTAGTATTTTCAGTTTAGATTCTTAGTTTTTTTATTTATGTTTTTAATTTTTAGCAACTTCTCTAGAATATATTATGTTTTATTTATTTCTTTAAAGCATGCATGTAGTTTTACAATTAGTACCTGCAGTATACCGGAGTCCAGCTTCAGAGTCAGAGATTCTCTACAGGTCAGTTTTTATTTTCATGCATTTATTGTATTCTTTCACCTACTAAATTTTATTCTAAATATATTTTTTAAAAATCACTTAAAAAATTAAGTTTGGGGGAAAGAAAAATTTATTTTGAAAAGGAGTTAACAAAATTTTATTTGTCCTCAAGTAACTATATTTTCAAAAATTAATTTAACATGGCCTGGGATATTATGATTTAACTTTAAGTAACTATACTTTTGTTTATAAATATTGTGATAAATTTAGGTAAAAAGTTTTTAATAATGAAGGTCAATTCTAAAATTAAAGATATTTGATAAAATAGGATAAGAATATGTTTTTATATGTAAAGTAAAGAAAGTTGTATTTTTGAAGTGTTAAGAATTTTAGAGTTTCATGTAAGAAGAAAATAATGAGACTTTATGAAAAGTCATAAACTAATATTAATTTATAAAGAGAAGAAAGGTATAGAGTTTTGACTTCAAGAAGAGGACAGTGAATTTCAAAATTATTAAAGATTATCCAGATATAGTAATCATCACTTGAAAAAGAAAATGAAAAAAAAAGTATTGAAATAATCTTAAAAGAAAAAAGATAAAAGAAAAGAAAAACAAAAGAATATATATATAATTGAAAAAGAAAATGAAAAAAAATGGATTGAAAAGAACTTAAAAGAAAAAAAGATAAAAAGAAAAGAAAAATAAAAGAATATATATATA
>JXCR01148332.1:544898-584712 GCA_002079205.1 Phalaenopsis hybrid cultivar
TATATATATATATTTATATAAGTGAGGAGAAGCTTGAGGAGATGCCTAATCAAAAATTGACTTCACTTGAATCAACTTAAGGAAAGAGCATTATTACATTTCTAAACTTTCATTGGATTATTAGTAGCATTCCTTGTAAAGTTTTCTTGGAGTTCTTTTTCATATGAATGTTCTAAATATCCTTAATATGAAAAATTGCAATTCTTCTTGAAATGAATAGAGATTCAGAAATCTTAAATTTGATTGTTATGTATTCAAATACTTAGAGTTTAAATCAAGTTATTAAAGGGTTTTTCTTAAATTTTGTTGTTCTGTTTATTAAACCAAAGTATAAAAGTTATAAGTTAATCTCTATCCTAAGTCATACGTTTTTATGTAATAAAAGTGTTGATGACAATTAACATTTAAGTTTGGGGGATTTTAATACACCAAAATAATATACTGTTTTAAGTACTTATTTTATGCTTATTTTTTATGATATTGCACTTTAAAGAAGGGTATTTTTGTGTTTTGGTAGTAGGTTTATCACTTTTAGGCATTTAGAGCAAAAATGACAAAAATGATGAAATTTGAAGCTAAAATAGTGAATTTTGGGATTCTCGCCCATGATGAGCCAAAATCCAGAGAACTGGCACAGGATGCGCCAGATCGGCGAATGATACGCCAGGGACAACTTTTTGAAATTAAGGCAATTCGAGATGAAATGAATTTCAAAAGGACACTTGTTCTACACACCTCTTAGAGTAATTCAATGCATCTAAACACTTTGAGAGGTTTTTTTATGAAGGGATATGTCTCTTGGATCAAATGACACATCTTTTGAACTCAAAAGAGTTGACTTTTGGAAGCAATTTTGGAGAAAATTTTGAATTCTTTTCCAAAGGAAGCAGTCCAAAATAAAAGAAGAAGACTTCTCATTTGTCAAGTGTGTGGCATGAGGGAGAGAGAAAGTTGGCGTGAGTTAGAGATAGAGAGAGAAGAGGAGATTTTCTTCTAGGGTTGTATGATGAGAGGGAAGGTGAGAGATTTCTTCTTCATTACACTTCTAAGAGAGAATTGGGAGTGATTGTAAGGAAAGAAAGGCTTAGAGGAACTTCTAGGGATTTTCTTGGGATGGATTGTGAGATAAGTTGTATTTTTATTTCTATTGTTTTGTAAACTTGTTTTTATATATAAAATTTGTGTTTTGTCGTATCCTTCTAATGAATTTTGAGTAGTCTTCTTTATCCATCTCCCTACTTTGAGATATGGTTTTATGAAGAATAGATTTTGTTTTTCAAAGTTTTAAATGATAATAATTTCTGATGATTTGAACTCTGATCTTCATTTACTTTTCAATATGGCCCATTGAAATGTTAAAACTTGTTGAGAGTCATATGTTCTTAAATGAGATATGATTTCTACAACATAGGGAGTGTCACATTTAATTTCATGGGAGATTATGTCATCCATGTGATTGGGTGCAAATAAATAGGGAAATATACTTTGTTGGATGCAAAATTGGAGATTACAAGGTGACAAATTAAAATCTCTAATTTGGTCCAGTTGATTGGAAACTAGTGTTAGGTTGTTAGCCCTCAAGGAGGGAGTAGTGGGAGCTCTGGAGTGGCAGTCGGTATCCTCCCAGCCTAACCACAAAATTAGGGACCAAACTCTGGATTAGTCAACAATCTTTGTAGTACTCGGAAGAGGGTAAGGAATAGGATTTATCCTATTTGGCACAAAATAGTTTATATATATATTTTCAAGTGATTTCAGTTTCTTTATAATCTACATACTCATTGTAAAGGAGGAGGATGCTTTATTAAATTTGAACTTTCCATCACAACAAGAACTTTGTTTCATTCTCGTAATTTTACTTTTGAAAGTTTAGTAATTAGTTTAGTTTAACTTCTGTAGTCTTACATCTGCAATTTAACTAGCATTCACTTGAATAATTAATTTTCAAACTTTGCACTTTACTTTACTATTCTTTTTTTGTGTTTTTAGATTATAAAATAATTTTCATAATTTACTTTTAGGATTTTCAAACTTCCCTGTGGGATCAATATCTAGGACTCCATTAGATCCTATTATTACTTGAGCAATACATATACTAGCGTTGATTTTAAAAGTGATTTGGCAGTTTAAAAAAATGTTTTAAGAGATAAATTATTTTCATAAGAAGTCTTTTTGTTGGGATTATATTGCATCTTTATTATATATATGCCATGTGTAATTTTGTAATATTGAAAAATATTTGCAAAATTCTCACACTAAATCCGCCCGCATCACCTATACAACATTAGGTCCAAAAAAGCTAAAGGAAAGTGATCATTATTGGTGGTGGAACTTAATTTCTGTAATTAATGGAGATTTGCCAATTAGTGACTTGTCTTGTTGGTATTAATTCATTATTCTCATTTTTCACAATAGTCACACCCCTTTTCTTAGGAATGCAGTGAATTGGACTCACCTAAGCACTATATGAAATATGATATATTTATCCAACATCCAAACATTTTAAAATTTCATTCTAAATAACTTCTTTCATCATAAGTTTTAATCTCCTTTGAGGATCAGCTTTTGGTTTATGATGTTCTTCCAATAAAATTATGTGCATACAAATCGAAGGACTGTTTCTTTTGTAATCAGCTAACGCCTATCCAGAGGCTTTCTTATTTCTTCTTAAAATTTCCAACAACATTTGTTCTTGTGCTTCAGATAATTCCAAGGATACGATGACAGGTAATGTAGATAAATCTCATAAAAAAGCATATTTTAAATGTGTAGGAAATGTTTTCATTTCAAGTTCAGGAGGTTTCACAATTGAAGAAATCAAATTTTTGTTATTATTGGTAGGATGTAACAATTCAAATTGTTTCTGAACAAAATTCAATTCTTTGTTACTCACTTTCATAAATTTAGCTTGAATTATATCCTTATCTTCATATTCCATATGTTTTTCTTCAGTTTTCTTTTCAAATGTATCTGTGAAATATTCATTGCATAAATAATTGTTAATAACCATTTTGAAGCATTCACATCTCTTCCTTTTGATGGGTATCTTATTTATTTTGTGATATTAAATGTAACTTCTTGATCACCGACTCTCATTATCAACTCTTATTTTTGTACATCTATCAAAGCTCTTCTAGGGGCAAGAAATGGTCTCCCTAAAATGATAGAAATTTATTTATCTTCCTCCATATCTGACACAATAAAGTCTAAAAGAAAGATAAATTTATCAACTTTCACCAAAGAATCTTCTATAACTCTATTAGGATAGGTAATTGAACAATCATCTAATTAAAAAGTTACAGTAGTAGGTGAAATTTCTCCTAAACCCAACCTTCTGAAAATCGATAGATGCATAAGATTAATAGTAACTCCCAAATCACACTAAGCTTTTCCAAGAAAGTCTTCCGCCTATGGCACAAGGAATAGTAAAACTACTAGGATCTTTAAGTTTTTCAGGATGATTTTTTTGAATTTTTGCACTACACTCCTCACTAAGTGCAACAGTCTCATTATTTATAAACTTATTTTTTTTATTAAGTATATCTTTCGTAAACTTCACATAGCTTGAAATTTTCTCCAGGGTTTCAAAAAATGGAATGTTTATCGTTAATTTCCTCAATATTTCCCAAAATTTAGTAAATTGGTTATCTCTATTATATTGCTTTAATCTATGAGGAAATGGAGGTGGTGGTCTTTCTACAGTGATTTTCATTGGTTTAATAGGATATTCTAAATCAAGATGAAAGGCTTCACTATATTTTTCATTTTCCACCGCTTCTTTCTCAACTTTAATCTCTTTTTGAACTTTTGTTTCTAATTTTTTTCCACTTCTCAGCTGAATAGCCTTGATTTGCTCTTAATTTTGATCTTTAGGATTAACTTTGACATTATTAAGTAAAGTTCCAAGAGGTCTAATGCTAAGTGTAGTAGCAATACATCCCAACTGATTTTTCATGTTACTAGTTGCAGCTCCTTAACTTTATAATTATGCATCTTGAATTTGTAATTTTACTCCCATTTGCAATATTAATTATTTTATTGGCAATTTATTCTCCTTTATCAGTGAATTACTATTAAAACCTGGAGGGTAATAAGGTTTATAGTTAGAATTTCCGAGATTGTTTAAATTTCCCAATGGGTTAACAAGGTTGTTCCTCATTATATATTTACATCATTAGAGTTATTATTACAACAACTAAAATTTGGGTGATTTTTTTGAACAAGGATTCTAATAATTTGAATAAGGATTATTAGTTCAATTTTTTATTGCATTTAAAGTTTCATATGATGATTGAGAATCTGTCATTTGTCCCAATGAATTTTCCTCAAGCACAGGAGCTGTTTGAGAATATTTCATTCCATATTGATCTATCTTCTTTGATATTACAACAATTTGAGCAACCAAAATAGATATAGCATCAGAATCATGAATACTAGCTACTCTTTTTGGAGTTACCGTTTCAGAGGGCCATTAAAAATTATTAGTAGTTATCTCTTCAATTATAGAATATGATTCATCGAATGATTTTGACAGTAATGATCCACAACAACAGCATCAGTTATAGGTCTAAGAGATCAAACTAATCCATTATAAAAAGTTTAAATTATCAACCAATCCAGTAACGTATGGTGTGGACACTTCCTAATGAGATCTTCAAATCATTCCCAAGCTTCATAAATTGATTTTCTTTCAAAATGATAAAAAGATGTGATATCATTTCTAAGCTTAACAGTTTTTTTATGGTGGGAAAAAGTTGGATTAAAATTTTGTGATAGTTCTCCTCAAGTTCTGATAGATTCAGGTGCTAGCAAGTTTAAGCACATCTTAACTTTATCCTTTAGTGAAAAAGTAAAAGGTCTAAGTCTAATGACATCACTAGATACTCCATCATATTTAAATGTAGCACACAATTCTAGAAAACTAGCAAGATTTTAGTTAGGATCTTCAGTCGGTGTTCCCCCAAACTGATTATTTTGCAATTTGAATAATATGTTTAAGCTCAAATGAATTAGTAACTACAGCAAGGTTTTGTATACTCAAATGAATTTCATTTGATATAGGATTAGCATAATCTATTAAAGGCCTTTGATGATATTTATTTTTAATTCCTAGATTATTTAAGTTTGTAGCCATTTTGTTCAAATTTTCTTAACTATTTTTGTTGTTTTTGAAATTTTCTAATAGCTCTTCCTAAGTTCAAATCGTAAGGTACTAAACCTTCATATCTTAAACTCTGCATACACAAACACAATAAGCAATTATAATAAGAAAAAACTCTAAAAAATAAAAATGTTAATTAAACTATAAAAATTTTTGCACTTCAAACATAGTCTTTTAAATTATAAAATAATTTACCGTTACTCCCCGGCAATAACGCTAAAAACTTGGTGCACGGTATTTTTTGCATGCATTGTAAATATCTTTCGCTACTACAATACACACACAAAACACAATTAGTAAAAATTCAGTTTAATCAGAATAAAAAGCATTTTAGTTTAAATAGTTTTATATTTTAAAATCCTTAAGCTGCCAAATCTAATAATTACGCAAGTATACGTATCACTCAAGTAATAAATGACTCTAATGGAATCTTGAGTATTGATCCCATAGGGAGTTTGAAATTCTTGTGGTTATAATATAAAACACAATATTTAAACTATAAAAACTTAAGTACGAAAAATAAATCTAAAGTAAATTTAATGTATGTTAAATGAAATGTGGCTAAAAGAACTAAGTTAACTAAGCTATTTTCTAAACTTCAAAGTTAAATCTACTAAGACTAACAAAGTTTTATAATTAAAAGTAAAAATTTAAGAAAGCATCCTTCCCCTTTACAATGAGTTTATGGTTTATCAAGTAACTAACATTATTTTAAATTATATATTTAACTGTTTTGTGCAAAAAAGGAGCAATCCTATTCCTTACCCTCTGAGAGTGCATAAAGAACATTAGCTAATTTAGAGTTTGGTCCCTAAATCTATTTTTAGGCTGAGAGGATAGTGGCACTCACTTCTCTCTCTTCTGAGAGCTAACAATCTTGCTATAGTTTCCAAGCAACTGGACAAAATTGGGGTGTTGGCCTTACTTTTGGTTGAGGTTTAGTTTTTCCTCCTTAGTAGCCTAAGGTCTAGCCATAGGACTTTTCCTGTTGACTATTCCTACAAAACTAGAAGAGGAACCCTCATCATTAGAAATTCTACGCTCCTCTTTACTCAACTTGAAGTTCCACATATTGGTCATAATCACTAGCACTTAGTAGGTAGGGTCAATGTGGGGGAGCTCAAGGTGAGTTCCCATAGGATTGCTTGCCATTAGGGTTGACTCTGGTTGTTGGTCTAGGGCTAAGGCACTCACTTTCACTCACTTTCACTCATTATCACCTATACCCACTCACAACCCTAAACCCAAAATTGTTGACTTTGATCCCTTGATCCTTTGGGAAACTCATGTAGATGGTCCCCTAAACCCACTGGCCCTAGGCTATGGTTTTGCTAAGACCAATACATAAAGGACCCAAAAGGGGATTCCACTAGTCCACATATGTGGTGGTTAGCTTCCCAATTCTATCAAAAATATCCAACTTGGCCTTTTACCCCCAAACCTACTCAAATTACCTAAACACCCCCAAACCCCAAATTTGGTCAAAATCCTCAAATTCATACAAAATACCCAAACTTATTCAAAATTCATTTCAAATCTTTTGAAAATACCCAAGCTACCCAAAACCACCCAAAATTCCAAATTTACCAAAATATCCCAAAATTGCCAAAACTACTAAAGTAGCCTTGGCACCCCAAACCTTCCCAAAGCATCCAAAATCACTCCAAATGTCTTCAAAACCCATTTGGACCCCTCAATTGGACCCATTTTGACAAACTTGACCATTTTTTACCAAAACCCCCAAATTGTGTTTAAAGTCCCAATTTCCCCAAATTTACCTCAAATGTCCATCAAGTTGATCCTAATTTCCCCCAATTTCAATCCTAAACTCAAATTCAACTTCCATGTGGCCAATTTAAACAAATAGAAGCTCAATTGGCCCATGCATTGAGCCCAATTTTGATCTAAGTCAAACCCCTAATTTTGATCTTATGGCCTAATCCCACCAAATTGAACCCCATGGCCTACTCAATTGGCCTCAATTTGAATCCTAAACTCTTCATAACATTCTTAAAAATTAGGATTGACCATCAATTGGCCTTGGTGAGGCCTCAATTTCATTTAATTTTAACCCAAATCCAAAAATCCCCAAATTTACCTCAAATTGGCTGTCTTCAAGTTCCACCAAATTGATTGCCCTAACTCCAAAATTGGCACCCAATTTATGTTAAAAAACCTTTCATGATGTTCCTATAGACCATTTTCAACAATCAATTTAGACTTAGCTCACGCCTAGCCCAACCTAGGCCCGAGTCTAGCCCAACATACCCAAATTGACCAAAATTCCAAAATCTTTCAAGTTGAACCCCAATTGAACTCAAAATCATTTCAATCCTTGACCAAAAATCTTCATTACAACCATATAAACAATATTGACCAATCAATTGGGCTCAAAGTCATGGCTAGCCTAACCTAAACCCAACTTTTAGCTATTTGGACCCAAATTGAACCCATACACCAAAGTTGGCCTAACCACCCTAAAGTCACCAAATTTATGACTCCACTGCCACTAAACTCCTCATAAGGACCAGGCTAAACCCCTTTGGACCAGCCATGGCATGCTATGGACCAATGGATCCCCAAATTAAAATTTATGCCCATTTATGGGCTTTAACCAAAAATCTTCCCCATCATAACTTGCCATTGAGGGTTAATTACAATTAACCCTCCCACTAGCTCACCTGACCTCTTGGCCACCTCCCCTGGCCCTGTCGGCCGGCCTAGTGGCCGAAAAACACCAAAACTGAGAGCCCCAAGTTCAACTTCAAACCCAAACTCACCCATCTGAGCTGGAAAATTCTAATAGGCATTAACACTTCAAAACCCTCCACCTAAGCAATATTTTTCGCCTCCCAATTGGCCCTGGCAGCCAGCCTAAGCCATTTTTATTTAAAACTCACCAAAATGGCTAAGTGAGGAGAGCTAAAAATTTTCTAAGGAAACTCTGTAAAATTGCTTAAAGAGATTCCCTATGACCCCTTCAGTTCAAGCCAACCATTTTCCCCCTCTGGTTCCCTTTGTGAGAGTTCAATTTTAAGCTCAAAGTTCCAGTCAAATCCAGGACATATTTCCCCCTAGATCTACACTGAACTAAACCTCAATTAATTGTGCACACACCATCCCTACAGTGAGAGGAGTTGATCCCCAAAAGAAGCCCCCTCTCAAATAGCCTCTAGTATAGACTTCAATTAACACCTAAAATTGAGTATGGTTGAATTCATACCTAAACCATTCACCAAGGCTTGGGACTTCATCTGGAGGTTTTTTGGGACCAATTGAAGCTACCACAACCATTTGATTGAGGCCTCCCCTCTCAGATAAAGGTATTGAACTCCAACCCTAAACTGAGCTCACTTTGATTCTTCATACGTATTTACTGTATTTCATACCGTATAATCCATATAGATAGGTTCTTCTTCAGTACATGAAGGATTGGGAACAAACCCCATGCAATTTGGTTGAGTCTAGGGCAATATCTTAAGGTTTTAGTGTGAACGGCTCATGAGTTAGGTAACTTGGGGACGATAACGGAGACCCGTCCGATCTATCGTATATACAATGGATGGAGGAGATCAAGCCGGACAGATCCATGGTGCATAAAGCGCGATCTACGTGGAGGCTACATGGCTGGCAGCGTCAAATTGCGGAGCGACGCGTGGAGCCTTCGGAGCTGGATAGGATCTAGTCAACGCTACATGGATAAGTAGAAAAACAGGCATTTTTGAATTATTTTAAATGCCTATATTTCAAAAATCCATATCTTTCTCTAGAAAAATCATAAAAATAAAAAAAAATACTCTCTTGCTTAGTGAATAGAGGTGAATAATGTGGACTAAAAATTAAAATTATTTTTTTCACTCCCTGGTTTTTAATTAACTAAATATCCTTTGTTGTATTTTAATTCATGACTTAAAACATTTCACCGTTGCTTGGAATTTTGAGGGTTTATTCCTCATGACAGAGGCATGTCTTCTAATTTTTCTAAGGTGAGAAGGCATCTCTATGCTTCTAACCCTACTTTTCAAGCTAAGGTGACCATTTTGGCTTATTTTAATTATATAAATCAAAATATCAATTGAAAAATTATAAGAACAATTTTAGTAGATTTCCTGTGGTCAGAGACATCTACGAAAAAAATTTAATGCTTTGAATCATGTTGTGAATTTTTATACTTAGTTAAATGTAAATACCTTGTGTTAATTTTCTTAAATTAAGTACATATCAAAAATTAACAAAATTAACTTCACATTATTCATAAAAATCATGTCTACCCACTATAAAAATACAAAAATTATTTGACTTAGTCTAGGCACTAAAATGGATTTCTTAAGGAAACCTTGCTTGTTGTATAAAAATAATTATATTAAATTAAATATGCTTAGAAAAAATTATGAAAACTATTTTTCTGAGTTCCTTGTGATCAGGGGAATTTTATAAAAATAAAACCCATTTTTGTGAAAATACTTCATTTTTCAATTATATTTTGAAAACTATTTTTCTGAGTTCCTTGTGATCAGGGGAATTTTATAAAAGTAAAACCCATTTTTGTGAAAATACTTCATTTTTCAATTATATTTTGAATTAAAAATAATTAAAATAATCAAAATTTTAAAAAATACAAAAATGGTTCAAGATGAGTGGAAATGTCCCCTTAACACTTAGAATTTATTAGGACATTTTTTCTAATTATTTTCTAAATTAAAAATTAATTTTAAAGGCTTATAAGTGAATTTTTCATATTTTCTCACTAAAATAATTATAGTAAATTAATTAAAAATAATAAAAAAAATTTGATTCTCTGAGTTTTTTGAACTCAGAGGAATCTAATGAAAATATAAAAAATAATTTTTGTAATTAAAATACTATTTTTTACTTAAATGAATAATGAAAATTGATCTAAAATTAAATAATAAAAATAGAAATTTAATTGAAAAAATCATGAAATTTTGTCTAAGTGTTTCTCAAACCTTAGAAAACCTCTAATATTTTTTTTTCATAAAAATAAATTTTATTATGGATAATTAAGTAAATTAACTTTTGAAAATCTTATTTTCTAAATTGAAATAATTATCTAAATTAAATCAAATTTTGAGAGGTCCACATATCTTCCCCTAACATCATAATTACCTCATGGGTGTAACACTTTAAATCCTCAAAGTCATTTGAATTGTGTTTAACGAGTTATGAGGTGAAGTCCCCCATTGGCAAGGTAGTCATTATGGACTTTATCGCCTTAATCAAAATTTAGGGTTAACCAGGGATAAATGGGTAACTTTGATCCTAATAAACATGTTTGGATGATTGAAATATAATGGAATTATAAGGTATAAACTCACCCACCACCTTTGCACAACATCAACAGATAATAATCTTCCTAATCTTCATGACTTAGAAGTCAACAAATATCAAAGGTTTCTTGAGTGAGAGGCTTAAGCTAAAAGGATGATAATTTACTTTCCTTAAGCCCAAAATTGGTGAGAATGTGATCTTTAAATTAAAATACACATCACTTAAACTAAAATCTTAACCTTCACCAAATTCCCCATTATGATTGCTAAGGGCTTGGTAGTGATCTAGACTCTATATCCAAGCTCAATCTATTTGATTTAGAAAATAATTGGGTTAATAATCAATATCTTTAAACACTCCAAGTCCAACTGTACTTGTGGGCACCACAATTTTAAATAACTCAAACTTGACTTAGGGGCACTCACTCTCATAAATCTTAAATGAAACATTAATTGATTAATCGAGTACACTATCTTTGGGATAATTAAATCGTTAAGTTTCACTAAGCAATGGTGTAGTCACACTTCAACCTCGGATGATTAATGGAACAATATGATAAGTTCAAAATGAACTCGAAATAATTCAATAGAGCCTCAAACTAGTTCAGGGTTATATTCCGAGAACTTTGGAATTTTTTGGATGTTTGAAAGAAAAATTGAACTTATCGTGTTTTGTCCTAAAATAATACACTAGGATCTTTCGAGATTCAACTAAATGATTACGTTAGATTTGGTAGCAAAACCTTCATCTACTCAAGAAATTTAAATTCCTTGCAACATTATATACATGCCTTGCAATTACTGACCTTTCATGAGGTAGAAATGAGAAGACTCGCCAGGTACATTTTTACATTATATAATTCTATTTCCTCTTTTTATTTCCGCACTGTACTTTCATGCTTACAAACTTGCATGTTAAACAACAATGTCACCCTGCATAAAAACCAAAACTGCTAGGATTGCGGTAAAACCAAAACCAAAACTAAAATTAACTAAGATAAAATTCACCACCACAACATTCAAAATATAAAACAACTCAAAATATAATCACGAACATCACAAAAACCACAACTACAACTAAATTAAGATGTCTCTATTAAATGATTGGGAATCCCTCAGAGGAGGTAACCTATGCTTGCTAACGAGGCTTCCCACGGTCTAAATGAAAGTATGGAACTTATTAAGTTGAGTTTAGTAATTTTTTTTGGACTAAGTAGATCTAATAGAAAATAGTAGTACTAGAACGAGGGAACCGTACGATCCTAATTGGTGTCGCTCTAATCAACTTTAATATTCCCCATAATATTTAAAGAACTACAACCATAGGGTCGTCTGATTTGACACAATAACTTAACACACTAGAAAACTCAAACTCGTCATGGCAAGGGTTTGGAGCTAGCACTGTGGGCAACACGACCATCTTCAACAGCAACACCTGTCTTCCCCAGCTAAACCAATTTCCTTCTTAGAATTAAGCAACCAAGACATAGGATTTTGAGGTTGTCTGCTTATGCAACATAAATCCTCACCTCATCTTTAGGACTTTGTATAGCTTTGATGTACAAGCTAAGCCCTAACTTGTCTTAAGATTTCAAGGTTGTCGTCTGTCACAACTTAAACCCTTACATCTTCCAGGCTATTTGTGTGATCATTTTACAAGAATGTAAGCCCTAAAAAATAAAATTGGCAGGATGAAACACCTAAATATTTCTGCTTAAAACTGAAGCCAAACAATAAAATAGACAGGAAGTCATTGAGGTTCTCCTATGAATCTGTGACTTACCCTAGTTCTTCCTCCTTTGGATTCTACAATAAATGTTCCTAATTTGAGCCATTTCCCATTCACACCTCGTTTGCCTGATCTCGTTGAAAAGTCCTATCCTTCTGACCTCTTTGAAGATATTATTTTCTTGATTTTAATAGAGAGTTTTCTTTGATGACTTCGGTCATTTAAAATGTAATTAACTATAGAGGCTTGCCCTTATAGGAAGTTTTTTTGAACCCAACTTAATATAAACCCTATTTAATTCTTAGTATTAAATATGATAATTTGTTGGCAAATAAAATGATTTCGTAGACTAAACAGACATCATATATTTCTTAGTTTATTTGATCAAGCCTCATCTTCAAGTATTGTGTTTATCCTTTAGGATAGATACACAGTTTCAGTTATAGTGCTCTTTCATTTAAACAATGAAAAATATGGGATCAGTTTGATTTCATATTTTTCTAAACTTATATACATATGTAAATTAAAATGTCCTTACGAAGCGGGCAACGAGATTTTGATTCCGGTGGACGACAGCTTCCAACAGGCAACTCCACAACCTAAAATAGTGCAAACATAGGGATTTTAGTCTGTCATCCTAAAATGTCCAATTCTGTGCCTATCAAATTATATTTCCATATTTATTTGCACTCAATCCCATGGACTACATTCTCACCCATGAACTTGAATGTGACTCTAACCTTGTTGTAGAAAGAATAACCCCTTTAAATCTTATGTTTCTCAAAAAATTTTAACATTTTAATTGGACACATTGAAAAGAAAATTAAGATCAGAGTTCAAATCATCACAATTTATTGACATTTAAAACCTTTTTTAATAATGGTAATTCTTCCCAAAACCATATCTACTTGTAGGGAGAAGGATAAAGAAGACTACTAGGAATTCATGAGAAGGATCCGATAAAACATGGATTATATATATATAAATAAGTTTACAAAACAAAGAAAGGAAATAACACAACTTATCTCACACTACTCCTCATGTAAATCCCTTGAAGTTCTCTATAAGCACTTTCTCTCTTTACAATCACACTCAGTTCACTTTTACAAATGTAATGAAGAAAAAATCTCCCACCTTCCCTCTCCTCTTACAACTCTAGAAGAAAAACCTAACTCTTCCTCCAAGACTTCTCACACCACACTCACACAATAGCTCACGCGTCAATAACTCATGCTCCTCCCCACACTCTCTCCAAAGACCTCACTATATGGGCACCAGCCTTGTCTTCCAAGGAAATTAAAATTCCCTCCTTTTTTCTAAGAGGCACAACTTTTCACATCAAGAAACAAATCCCCTCATCCAATAGACATATCTCTTCATTAAAGAGCCATTCTAAAGTGTCTATATGCATTGAATCACTCCGTAAAGCGTTTAAATTGCTTGGAGCCTTCTAGAATTGCTAAAAAAAATGTCAACAACCACCACAGTTTGTCTTAATTTGTCTTTGGCACCTGTTCTGGCACCTCAAGGGCATGTTTTGGCTCCACTGGTGCAAGTTTATTAGAGTTTCATGTTGTTCTTTATATTCTTGTGCATCTGGCGCAAGGATGTTGAAAAATTACATTTTCACTCAAAATTTCCTCCTTTTTGCTCTTTTTTGCTCAAAATGCCTAAAATCAATATACTTGCAAAAAAAACATGAAAAATACCCTTCTTTAAAGTGCATACATAAAATTTTACATTTAATCTTTTGGCTAGCGCCTAGGCGCGATTGTTGGGTGCTTAGGTGTCACAGTTCTTCTCAAGAGGATTCATTGAATAAGGCTAAATTTGAAGAGATTTCTTATGCAACTCTTGGTCATTTTTGAATCTCTATGAATGATGATTAATTTGAATAGGCTTGGGTGGTCGAATATATAGATTCATCCAGTGTGTAAGTGTGTTAAGAGTGTGGGTAGTTTTATTTGTGACTCTTTGTGATTTATGAAGTTTTTGAGTCCTGTAAGTGTTTGTTGGAGTCAGAGAAGTCAAAGAACTTCAAAGGAGTGCATGAGGAAACATTCCAAATAAGTATTTGTATCGTTGTCTTTAAGTCTTCTACTTTGGATTTGAGTTTTATATAAATGTTTTTTTTGTTATCACCACGCGTTTTGAGTAGTTTTCTCTTTTTTTCCCTGTAATATGAAGTAATCAAGTAAGTGATTTTAATTTTGTCTAGAACTTCTTTTATTTTTAAATGTTTTGATGATATTTTTATTGATCATTCATTTAGTTTACAAATTAGCGCTTGTTTTGTTCAAAATTTGTTGAGGAAACTTATAGGCCCGAGAGGATTAAGAGTTCTTAACTTGTAAGTATCGCATTTCAGTTTAGAAAGAGTAGCAGCGATCGTCCGAGGGGGAGTGCAAATAGATAGGGTGATAAGATTTGATTGACGTAGAATTGATGTTTTTAAAGTTACACGCTAGATTTTCTTAATCAATTTGGTCTATAGATTAGAACTAAGGGTATTTAGAAGGTCCTATAGAGAGGGTACAGTGGGTAATCTAGGAGTGTGAAACTAAAACCTACCCAACACTCCTATTTGTCACAACACCACATTTAAAATTCTAAACATTTGAAATCCTACACTAATTATGAATTATTGGTAAGGAGAAAGTCACTTTTTATATATTTTCTAAATCATTGCATTTACTTTTACTTACAAAAATTAGTAAACTTAATTTCAGCATTATTACTTTAGATATTTACTGCAGTCTTAAATAAAGTTCTATTAAAGTTAAATTTCCTGAATTTCATTTCTTTTCGTTTTTAGTTCCCTATGGGATCGATACTGAGTTTGTATAGAAAATCCTATATTACTTGAAACGATAAGTATACTTGCATAGTACCCTTAGTGAGAAAACTATTTCTTTACATTTTCTCATATTAGATTTGTTCTGACTAGCCTCTAAATATAATTTGGGTCAAGTTTTAGACATATTAAGGAACATAAATATCTGCCCAATTGTGAGTCGGGTCAAGTTGTTGGCGTTGTTGTTGGGGACACGAAAAAAATGAAACTTTAAAAAGGAAATATCTTTTTAGAATTTTTTTTGAAACTTTATTTGAAATGTAGGAATGCTAAAAAAAATTAATTTTAACTTATTAGCAAAAACCAATAAAGAAAAGGAGTATAGGCTAGAAACTTCTTTGCATCAATAAAATTTATTGGAACTTGGAAAATAGGCTTGCTGGATGGTAGACACTTGTTGATACAATTATCAACTGAGGAGGACTATGCAATATTATTTGCTAAAAAATCCATTGTGATTGCTGGAACCACCATGAAAGTTATGAAATGGACACCATGTTTTGACCCTAGTAAGGAGCCTCCTGTGGTTCCTTTTTGGTTTAAGCTTCCAGGCCTCCCTCTACCTTATTTTCATTTAAATGCTCTCTTTAATATTGGATGTGCTCTTGGAAGACCTCTAAAAGCAGATGCTCCTACTTACAACAAAGCTAGACCTGCTCTGGCTACCTGAAATTAATAGAATCTGGATTGGGTTTGAACAAGAAGGTTTTTGCCAAGAGGTTTATTTGGAGCAAAGACCATACTATTGCCAGCATTGCAAAATGTTTGTTCATACCATGGAAAGGTGCTATAGACTGCACCCTCCCCAAAAAAAAAACTTCCGTCCAAAGGAGAAATTTGTTGGCCCTTCTGTCTAAGAACCTGACCCTTCCACCCAGCCTCTTGTGACCTCTGTGCCCGCTTTCGCTGAACCTCTTGGGGCTCTAGTGAATACCCAAAGTTCTAGCACCCCCTTTGATACAATGCTTCCCCTTCTACATCATAAATTGTTTTCAGAGAAGAACCTAATATGGTGACTATTACCTCTCCTTCTTCGTGCTCTCCTATTGGGGATAAGGAAGAGAATGGTGAACCTGTGCTAAAGGTCAACGAAGATATAAATGTGCTTAATGAAGATAGTATTGAAGAAATGCAGCATCTTTTGGAGGAGGATTGGCAAATACAGGCTTCCAAGAAGAAAAAGAAACAGATATCAAAAGACCTTAAAGATCATGTGGTTAACAAAGATCTGGTTGTTCCTGATAAAGCCAGTATTGAATAAATGCACCAACTATTGGAGGAGGTCCGGAAAATTCATACTTCCAAGAAGAAAAAGAAGCAGGTTTCAGAAGCTCAGAAATTAACAAGTGGTGGTATTGCTAGTGGAAAAGCTCTGAATGGCCCCTCTCCCTACAGAGGAAGAACCAGATCTAGATCCTATCCTTCACTTCACCCCACTCCATCAATTGATTAATTTTTTCTGCTAGAATATAAGGGGCATTCCCCATCCTCAATCTATTAATAGATTGATTCATCTCAACAAAAAATATAAACCCTAGTGTTTGGCTATTTTTGAACCTATGGTTCTTTTAAATCCTCAGAGATTTAGCAATAAATTTCCTGGCTTTACTTATTTTTCTAATATTAATAACAAAATCTGGTTCTTTTTTAGAAAAGAAATCTAGTGGTGATGTCTTGTAAATCACTACCAATTCATCCATCTTTCCCTCCATGTCAGAGGACAATTGTGCTTTGACACTTTCATCTATGCTGGTTGCAATAAAGAGGACAGAAAAGCTCTTTGGTTGGCTCTTCAAAATATTAGTGAACACATGCATTCCCCTTGGTTGGTTGGGGGTGATTTCAACTGCATTATATTTGCTGCTGAAAGGTCAGGGGGCAGAATTCCAAACATCTCTAAAAGGATTACCTTCAGTGACAACAATCAAAAAGCTGGTTTGTTTGACCTGAGTTTTCAGGGGCCTCCTTATACATGAAAAATAGGTCACATATGGGAAAGGCTTAATAGAATTCTTGTAAATGACCACTGGTTCCAGAATTATATCCTCACCTTTGTCACCTCCTTATACATGAAAAAGAGGTCACATATGGGAAAGGCTTAATAGAATTCTTGTAAATGACCACTGGTTCCAGAATTATATCCTCATTTTTGTCACTCATCTATCACTTGCTGGGTTTGATCATAGGCCTTTAATTTTCTCAATTACTTCTCCTCAGAATCCTATGAATCCTACCCAATTCAGATTTTTAAACTTCTGGTCATCTCCCACTACATTCTCTAATATAGTGGCTTATAATTGGAATGGAGTTAATCATCCTGATCCATTAGTCAAACTCAGCCTTTTTCATATTAAAGTGAGCAAAGTCTTTAGTAGATGGGGTTGAGACACCTTTGGAAATGTTTTTTTTGTTGTGTCTGATGCTGAAAAAGTGGTGGGAAAACTTGAAGTTAAGGTTGACAATGGTTCTGCTGAGGAATCCATCCTTCAAACTACTCAGAATAATTGACTTGTTGTGATGGAAAATCAAGATAAACTCCTTAAACAGAAAACTGGCAAAAATATTTTTACTGATCGGGACAGAAATACCAAATTTTAGCTGGCCCACATTAAATACAGAAGAAAGTGCAATACCATTCATTCTATTCAAAGCCAAGTGGGTGTTTGGCTCCATGACAACAATTCTATTTCTGAAGATGCTGTTAATTATTTTAGTAAACTCTTACAACACTCTCCTGAGCCCAGAATTCCTATTGATAGTTCTTACTTCACCAAGGAATTTGATCTAACTAGAAGCTTACAGTTGACTGATATTCCTTCTGAGAATGATATTTAGATTGCTATAAACTCCATTGACAACTCCAAGTCTGCTGGACCAGATAGATTTACTGCTGAGTTTTACAAGAAGTCTTGGCATATCATCAAATTGGAAGTGCTTGAGGCTATCAAAAGCTTCCTTAAAGGTAACAACCTTTCTAATTATTTTAGTGAATCTACCTCTGTGTTGGTTCCTAAGGCTAACTTATAGAAAAATTGGGAGCATTACAAGCCAGTTTGTTTAACCTCTATGATCAGTAAAATCCTTATAACCAGGCTTCAACCTCACCTAGATCAGCTTATCAGTCCTAACCAAATTGCATTTATCAAAAAAAAGATCAATCTCTGATAACATTTTACTTGCTCAAGAGTTATTCTTGACCTTGGTAAACCTTGCAGGGGTGGCAACCTTATTTATAAATTGGATATAAAAAAATCTTATAATACTATTGATTGGTGATTTATTCTGAGTGTTTTGGCTGCTAAAGGTTTCCAACCTAATTTTTTTTCTCTCATTCAAAGATTCCTGTTGAATAATAAACATTATATCCTCATTAATGGGCAAGCTTGGGGCTCCTTTACTTCCATTGGAGGGTTGAAGCAAGAGGACCCTTTCTCGCCTACTATTTTTATTCTTGCACTCGAATACTTATCCAGAATGCTTGACAAGTCCCTCCTTAATCAGAATTACTCCAAATTCCACTATAAATCAAACATGGCCATCTCTCATCTTCTTTATGCTGATTACATTATGGTTTTCTATAGTGCCCATAAAAGTGCTGTTAGAAAAGTCTACAATTTCCTGCAAAGTTTTCAATCCCAATCTGGAATGCATTTTAGCCCTGCTAAATGCCAGTTGTTCTTCAATAAGAAGTCTCCCACTAACTACAAAGGACGGATTGCCAACTACACTGGATTTTCTATTGCTCATACTCCTATTAAATACCTTGGTGTGCTCCTTATCAGGGGTAGGGTTAAGAAAACTTAGTTTGATGAAGTTCTACTCAAAATAAACTCCTATCTTGCTGGCTGGTCTCACTCCTTTCACTCTAATGGTGACAAAATTACCCTTTAAAAAAGAATTGTTCCAATATTCCCCAACTACATCCTCCAAACAATTTATATGAAGAAGAACACACAGATTCAACTTCAAAGGGATTTTAATAGATTTTTGTGGTCTGGCCAAAGGCAACAACTACACTGGGCTTCTTGGCAAAAGGTTGCTAAACCCACTTTGACAGGGGGATTTGGGTTTAAAGGGCTTCATCAACTATGTTAGATCAACCTCTACAAATAGAGGATCAAATTCAAAGCTCAGACTTCTTTGTGGGCTAAATTCATGATGGGTAAATACTGTAAATTGCAACACCCATCAACTGTAGTTAGGAGAATTGGGGATTCCCGAATTTAGTCTAATATTCTTAAAGTGATACAAAGTGCTGAGGAGATGTTCCACTAGGAGCTGGGTGATGGCAAAGTAAATTTATGGCAGTACTATTGGTGTCCTAAAGAGTGGTTGGGCCCCCCTATGAATTTTAATCCAAGTCTTACTGCGGCTAAAAGTTGGGATGGTGATCAGTTGTTCTCCTCCTTGCTTCAAACTTTACTCCAAGAAACTTATGCTTCCCTAGTTTCCAAAATACATTTCAATAGATCCAAACCTAACAAAATTATCTGGCAAACCTACACCAACCAAACCCTCTCTAAAGCTATTTATGTCAAGCTCTATAGCTGGGACAAGGTGCCTTGGTGAGAAGTTATTTGGAACAAATTCCTATCCTCCTCCATGTCATTTTTCTGCTGGAGATTCTTCCACAACCTTTTGCCCACTAATGCATCCTCAAGCTTAAAGTCCTGAGGGGTCCCTCTAGATGTTATCTGTTTTTGGAAAAGGAAGAGGAAAATGATCATATTTTTTTCAAGTGTAACTGTGCTCAAAGGATCTATTCTGAACTTATCGGTAAATTGATTATGTATGCCTCTGATCTCCCCTATTCTTTGTTACTTACCTTTTTGCACAGCTGGAAGAGACATAATCTTGATTCTACTCCTTTTTGGTGGCCTGCTTCCTATAATTCCACAAAGAATTCCAAGGTGGTTAGGAACTGTATTGCTTACTTATCCAAAATGATAAAGTTAAAAAATTTTCCCAATATCTATGTTTTTCAACTTCAAGAGGAGGCGAGGACCCCCTTGATTTGCAAAGTTTACTAGAAACCCCCCAGCCTTCCATTATCAAACTTAATACATATGGTAATTTTAATGTAATGGGTGCTAGCGTGGGGGTTGTTTTAGGGACCTGTTGACCTCACTTTTGGTGAGGTCTAATTTTCCTCTTTAGTAGCCTAGGGTCTAGCCATAGGTCTTTCTTATTAACTATTCCTAGAAAAATAGAAAAGAAACCCTCACCATTAGAAATTCTCAACTCCTCTTTACTGAACTTGTAGCTCTACATATTGGTCCTAACCTAAAGCACTTAGTAGGTGGGGTCCATATGAGGAAGCTCAAGGTGAGTTCCCATAGGACTGCTTGCCCTTAGGGTTGACTCTCAGTGTTAGTCTATAGCTAAGGCACTCACTACAATTACCTCGCTCACAATCACTCAATACCCTAAACCCAAAATTCCATGACTTTGATCCCTTGATCCTTTGGGAGACTCATGTAGATGGTCTTTTAAACCTACTAGCCCTAGGCTGGGGTTTTGCTAAAATTTGACCAAAATGGAGTTCCCATTAGTCCATAGCTCATATATGGTGGTTGGCACCCCAATTCTACCAAAAATACTCAACTTGACCTTTTGTCCCAAAATTCCTCAAATTACCTAAGTAACCTTGAAACCCTAAATTTTGCCAAAATTCCCAAATTTACCAAAAATACCCAAATTTGTTCAAAAATCATTTCAAACCTTTCAAAAACATCCAAATTACCCAAAATCACCAAAATATTGTCAGATTACCAAAATGCCCCTCCACAGCCAAAATTTAAAAAATTCCAAAAAAAATCCCAAAAATTCCAAAGACCTTTCAAATATTCCCAATTTCATTTTTCTTAACTACCACATGACCAAATTTGCCAATTTGACCATTATGACCAAAACCCCAAAATTTCCTTTAAATGCCCAATTGTCCCCAAAATTACCTCAAATGTTCATCAATTTGGTCCCAATTTTCCCCAATTTCAATTCTAAACTCAAATTCACCTTCTATAGAACTAATATGAACCATATACAAACTCAATTGACCCATTATTTGAGCCCAATTTTGATCTAAATCAAACTCCCAATTTTGGCCATATTACTTAATCTCACCAAATTGAACCTATAGCCCACTCAATTTACCATAATTTATGTTGAAAACTCTTCATAACACTCCTACATATCAGACTTGACCTTCAATTTTCCTTGGTGAAACCCAATTTCATTTAATATTGACTCACGTTCAAAAGCCCCAATTTTGCCCTAAATTGGCACCCAATTTATCTTTAAGACTCTTCATCACATTCTTATTGACCATTCTCAATAATGAGTTTGGACTTAGCCCCTGCCTAGCCCAATCTAGACCCAAGTCGCCCAACATGCCCAAATTGACCAAAATCACAAAATCCTTCAAGTTGAGCCCCCAATTAAACTCAGAATCATTTCAAGTATTCACCAAAAATCTTCATGACAATCATCTACATAATGTTGATCAATTAATTGTGCTCAAGGTCTTGGTGTTCCTAGCCCAAACCCAAGCTTTGGCCAAATTGACCTACAAAGACTAACCTAGACATGTCAAATTGGTCAAACAAAAATCACCACAGCCATTAAGCCCTTCCTTTGGACTAGAATAAACCCTAAAAAACCCACCAAACCAAGATAGGGACCAATGGGTCCCTAAATTGAGGGATTTATGCCTATATTTGGGTCTTAAGCCAAAATCCTCACCAGTATGACTAACCCTTGGGGGTAAGTGATAATTGAACCACCCCCTGGCTCATCTGACCTCTTGGCTAGCTCCCCTGTTCTTACCGGCTGGCCTAGTGGCCAAAAAACACTAAAACTGTGAGCCACCTCCCAATTCAAACCTTGAGGCCACCTCATCTAATTTTAAGTTTAGAGTCTCTCTGCCCTCCACATAGGTAACACTTTGCACCCGTCAATTGACCCACAGAGCCACCATTGACCATTTTTTATAAAATCTCACCTCCATGGACAAGGGGAGAGGCACTAAAATTTTCTCAAAGAGAGACCTCCAATTTGATCCCACAGCCTCTTTGAGTCCTCCTCGGCTCAAGCCAACAATATTCCCTCACTAATCCCCACTGATGAAGCTCAATTTGGAGCTCAACCTTCTGCCGAAACTAGGACAAAACTCTTCATAGCTCCACAGTCCACTAAACTCCAATTAAACTCACCCACACCATCACCACAGTGAAAGAAAAGGAAGCTCCAACAAATCCCCCTCATACAGGGCCCCTAGCATAGCTCTAGACCAACACCTAAAATCGAGCTTGGTCGAATTCATACCTAGACCTTTCACCATAGCAAGAGGCTCAATCCCTAGCCTCCTTTGACCTCCACAAATGTGCCGAGCACCTTTGATTGAATCTTCCCTTCTTAGAGCAAAGGTATTGAACTTCCCCTCTTCCCGAGCCTATTTTGATTCTCTGTTTGATTAAAGTTAGTTTCATGACATGTTTATGGTATGAATATGTTCAACTAGTCAAGAAAAGCATTAAAAAAAAATTCACTTGATTTGGTTAATAAATGTGTGAGATATCAAGGTTTGAAAATGAACTGTTCTCGGGCTAGGGCATCGGGGATGGTGACCACACGTCGTTGGATTGCACGTGTATTGCACGGACGACTCTGATCGCTCCGGATGGAGAGATGGAACGAAAAGGCGGAATGCGTAGCTACTGGCATGGAAGGCGGTGTTAAATAAGATCATGTCGCGTGGAGCTTCGGAGCCACCGTAGGTTGACGCGACACCGCGTCACTCAAGTAGAAAAATAGGGCTTTTTCTGATTTATTTAATTTCCTAAACTTTAAAAATTCATATCTTGGTGTAAAGAAATCACAAAAATAAAATAAAAATATCCTTTTGGTCAGTAAATAGAGGAAAATAATGTGAAAATGGTTTGAAGTTCATTTGATGCATATTTTATTTTTAATTAATTAAATATTGTTTTGAGTCTTTTGATTCTCCATGCATGTAGACATTTCACCATAACTTAAAATTTTGGAATGCTGTCACCTCTGTCTTAGGAAACATTTTCTAATTTTTTTCAAAGTCAGAGAAGATCTTTAGATAGGGATCCATATTTTTCTAGTTTATGTCTATTATTTGCATAAATTAATCATAATAATTAGCATGTTGCTTAGAAAATTTCAAAAAAATTTTGGAAGGTTTGCTATGAACAGAGAATCCTTTGGAAAATGTTTCATGAGATAAGTCATTAAAAATGTACATAAGTTTCACAAACCCTAAAATGCAAAGAAAATCAATTTTGGGAAACATAAACATCTAAATGATTCAATTTTAACTCTACAATATAATTTGAAGTTTAGAGAACTCCCCTTAAAAATTTCAAAATATTTGGAGCTCATTTGATAACTCAAATTGATTTTCTATTTTAAGTGCAATTTTTAACACTAAAATGATTTTTAATAATTAAAATATAACTCAAAAATTTATAAAACTTAGTTTTTGGAGTTTTTTGTGATCATAGAAATTTTCTAAAAATAAAATAGTAATTAAAATAAAAACTTCATTTTTAGCCTATTTTTAATATTTAAATAATTAAAAAATGATAAAAATCACAAAAAATAACAAAATTCATGAAAATGTTCTAAATTGTTTCCTAAGAACTTAGAAATATTTGAAATATTTTTCCTATATTTATAAGTGAGGATAATGAATTTGAAGCTTAAAATAATTTTTAAAGGCTAAAAACTTATTTTCAGAAAAAAAATTCTAACAATTCAAAGAAAAGTTAGAAAATTGTGAAATTTTTTTCTCTATTTTTCCTGACCTTATAAATATTTAATAAAAATATTAAACTTAATTTTCCACAATAAAAATATTTTATAGTTAATAAATGCTCCAAAAATTAAAATAATTCTAATAGTTCAAATAAAACTCAATAAATCATGAAATTTGGTCCTAATAATTCCCTGGTCTAAGTCTACTTCCAAAAAAAATTTCAAGGGATTAGAATTTTACTTGCTCAAGTTATGGATTTCTTTTGGAAAAATCCTATTTTTACATAAAAATAAATATTTAAATTAAAATTAATTTTAAAAAATTACATTCCCTCCTCTGATGTCTTAATTGAACCTTGAGTAAGGTGGGATAAAAATTCAAAAGTCATTTGAATTAAATTTGAGAAATTATGAAGTGATAGAGCCTTTGGGGCAAAATTCTAATTTTGGAAATTTGGTCTTAATTAACATTTAGGCTTAATTCAAGAAGGGGAAATGGACAACCTTAAATCTTGGTTAACATATTTGGATGATTGAAACATAAGGGGTTAATTGGTAGAAACCAATCTCACTTTTTCCTAGTTGAAGGATGAATGTGTAAATTCTTTAAATTATAAAACTTTGGGAGTTTATCAAATTAAATGATCCTAGACTTAGGGGCATGATTTTGGGTGTTAATAACTCACCAATTTAATACCCCTATTTAATGATTCAAATGAATATTAAAAATTTTGATAATGAATCATCATCACCTAAAAATTCAATCTTTTCAAAAAAAAAATATAATAACTAAGATATCTAACAAAATCTTAAGGGCTTAGTAGTGACCTATGCTAAATCAAATCTGATTAAATGAGGAATAGAAAAGTAAACATAATTAAGATTGAACACCTTTAAAACATTACAAGCCCAAATTAAAAAGTTGGCTAAGTGACTTGATGACATTAACTTGTCTCTTTAAGGGTCTTCACCCACATAATTTTCAAACTAAATTATAAATGATAATTACCCTAATCTTAGGGATAATTGAAACATCAATGTTCACTGAGCATTAAAGGTATTTATACGATGAGTTATCAAGCAACATAATAAGTTTAAATGAGCTCGAGACTTTTCACTAGACAGTGAGAGGGAAGCATGGAACTGCTTCTTTCACAAGAGTTGTTGGATACCTCGGAGGTCTACTAAACTTAATATTTTTTGCCTGACAAAATCATCCTTAACCACGTCAATAAGGACTCACCAAGATATGCCTTAAGGTTGGGTAGATCACCAAAACCTTACTTTTCTGCTTTATGTAAAATGCTCTCATATGCATTTTGAGTTTCAGGTGGTGGAACGAGAAGACTCGCCAAGTACACTTTTTATAGTTTACAATACCGCCTTTTTTGTACTTTCATATTGTACACTTTTATGCTTAAAAAACTTGCATGAATAAAGAATGATGCCACCCTGCATGAAAACCAAAACTATTAGGATAGCCACAAAACCAAAACCCAAAACCAAAATTAAAATAAACCAAGATAAAAATTACCTCCACAACATTCAAAATATAAAACAACTCAAAATTAAGCACAACCATCACAAAAACTACAACTAAAACTAAATTAAAATGCCTCTATCTGATGGTTGGGAATCCCTTCGAGAAGGTAACCTACGGTTGCTAACAAGCCCTCCTACGGTCTAAATAAAAGTATGGAACTCATTAGTTGAGTTTAGTAAATTCATTTGGACTAAGTGAATCCAATAGAAAATAGTAGTACCAAAATGAGAGAATCGTGGGATCCTAACCGGTGTCACTCTAATCAACTTTAACATCCCCCATAACATTTAAAGAACTTAAACCATAGGGCCACCTGATTTTTCATCATAATTTGACACCCTAAAAAACTTAAACTCATCATGATAAGGAGTTTGGAGCTAGTCTGGTGGGCAACACGACAATCTTCAACAATAAAACCTGTCTTCCCCAGCTAAACATTTCCTTCCTTAGAATTAAACAACCAAGCCATAGGATTTCGAGGTTGTCTGCTTATGCAACATAAATTCTTACCTCATCTTTAGGCCTTTGCACAGCTCCGCTGTACAATATAAGCCCTAACTCATCTTAGGATTCCGAGGATGTCGTTCTTCACGACCTAAATCCTAACATCTTCTAGGTTATTTGTGTGATCGTTCCACACAAGTGTAAGCCCAAATTAAATGAAATTGGCAGGATGAAACATTAAAATAATTTTTCCTCAAAATCAGAGCCAAACAATAGGATAGACTGGGATGTAACCAAGGTTTTCCTCTGGATCTATGACATCCCCCAGTTCTTCCTTCTTTGGATTCCAAAAATAAAATGCTCAAAATTTGAGCCAATCTCATTTCACACCTTTATATCTAATATCATTAAAAAGTCCTATTCTTTGACCTCCTTGAAGATAATATTTCATTATTTTTATGGAGAGCTTTCTTAGGTGAATTTGGTCATTTAAGATGTAATTAACTATAGAGGTTTGCCCTTATAGGAAGCTTGTCCGAATCCAACTTAATATAAACCCTATTTAATTCTTCATATTAAATAGGAGAAATTGTCGGGAAATAAAATGGTTTAACAGACCAAACAGACGTCGTACATTTCTTAGTTTATTTGATCGAGCCTCACCCTCAAGTCTTGTGTTTATCCTTTAAGGTAGATACATGATTTGAGGTATAGCACGCTTTCACTTAAATTATAAAAAATATGGGGTCAGTTTGAGTTCATATTTTTCTAATATATATATATATATATACATATATATAAATATATATATACATATATATATATANGAATTAAAATTTCCTTCCAAAGAGGGCCATGGGATTTTGATTTCGGTGACCGACAGTTTCTTACGGGCAACTCATCAACCAAAATAGTACAGACAGCTTTTGGGGACTCCTATGGGACAAACTTTTCTTTCCATTTAAATAAGGAAATATTATCTTCACACATTGGTAATGTGTCCATGTCCCTCTTGGACCAAATTACTCTTCTTTCATTGACATATTTTACCCATTTCTATCTTGAGAAAGTACAACCAACTCTTTGGACTTCAGGACTGTCTGTTCAATCACATTTGAATGGAGGGGCTCAGGAGGCGATTAAAGACTCTTTTAATCTTCATGTGGGGCCGGACCCCAATAGGTGTGTTGGTGGACTTGTTCCACTTGGGCATTGTGTGTTTCTAAATGGGCCCCGCACTGGGTCTTAAAACACTTCACAACTCCTTTTCGACTTTACCTTGTTATTTTGCAAATTAAATCAAATTGTGTTGTGCTGCACACGCTTTAAAATTTTCTTATATTAATTAAATTTTTCTACTTTCAAATTACCTTTTTTACAAAAAAAAATCCCCATAAACTAAGACTTACACAATTTACAGATCAACCTCTGTTAGTTTTTAATGCTTGCACTAAGGATTACAAGGTTTTGGCCATATAACTAACCCAGACCTTTCTGCTTTAAAGCTGCTGCGATGGCCTACCCAACGCTGACTTTTTCTTTCAACTTGCCAACAAGCCATGAAGCTCGCAATGTTGCTCCTACCATTAAGTTTAGAGCCATATTTGAAGACCTCGAGGTTATGCTAGAGAAGGCCTCATTTGTCGTGATGAAAGTCACCGCTCCACAAGTTCAGGAGCCGTCTGTTGAGTTCAACCTGAGCTATCTTCAAGAATTGCCTTCTTCTAAGAAGGCCAAGACTACTGCTGTCGCCCCGACACCTACCAAGCCTACTGTTCCCGCTGCTGCTAAGGGGAAAGTGCTAATGATCATTGAAGATCCGACTAAAGGATTGGCCATCCTACCATTAGTGTTTGAAATTGGATCAAGTTCAAAGACCGCACCACTAACTGAAACTCAAAGGAGAAACCACAACAGGAGAGTTTGGATGGCCACTAAATCCTAACCTCTTGAGGAGATATTCATTAAGGAAGATCCTCACCAAGATGAATCAAGATTACTGGAAATATATCCACTTCTACGGGGAAGTAGATTCAATCCTTTAATGGATCCCAATGGACACGAGAGTATCCAAAAAATTTCCATCGAATTACCGAGACTTCATGGATAGGGTGTGGAGAAAAAGAAACCTACTTCTGTTACTCGAGTCAGTTCAGATTTTCAGAGACTAGCTGTCAAAGAGGGCTGCTCAGTTAATGATTTACTTAAATGAGTGTGACATGCAATTTCCTCTCGTATGAAGAAAGAAATTTTAAGGGACGTCAAATCTGCCAGACAATCTCAGAAGTTAACTTAAAATTTGCCTACTCACATTCCCGTCTGGTTCTGCTTGGGAAGTAGAATTGATATCGCTATTATTACCACTTATTCTACCACTACCACGACCACAGGCCATTGACCGATTAAGTCAAGGCTGGGTCCAAGAATCCTACCGATTATTCACTACAAAGACATTCCTAAAATTCTAAAGGAAAAGATGAAGAAATTACCCAGTACTGTAGTCGGTCTGCACCATGGGGAGCATACTTCCCGTCGACATACCAATGTTTCTGCTACGACACTTTTTCCTTAGACATCATCTTCAAAGAAAAAGGTGTGGATACTAATGTCGACTTAATGCTTATGCACAACATAACAATAGTTCTGATGATATTTTTCACTTATATTTCCTTATTTTACAAAAAAACCAAATACTTGATCTTGAAGAAAAATAAGAATTAAAATTTTTAGTTTATATATATTTATATTGAGATACTACGCAAGTATATGTATTGTTATCAAGAAATATAGGACTTTTTGATTAAGACCTGAATATCGAACCCATAGGGAAGATTATGCAATATGCGTTTTCTAATTTTAAAAAACATAATTACTTAAACTAAAAATGATTTTTGCAGGAATTTAAAATTTAAATATTTTTTGTATTTGATATTTTAACAAAACAGTAATAACTTAAAAAGATAACTAAATTTTTTGTAAAAGAAAAGTAATTAATATGAAAATACCTTTTATCTTATCATGAATTAGTAATAAGTATAGGAATTCTGTTGTGGAAGTATGCAAATTGTGTTGTGTTAAATAGGNATTAGACTTCATCCCAACCTCAGAAGGAAGCTTCCTAGACAAAATTTTGAGGGTTTAGAGGCACAATGAATTGAGTTGCCAGCTGTTGCTGGAATTGCTACCCAAGATTCTGAAGTTCCAGGGACAAGGACTCAAGAGGACACATTACTAGAGTTTGCTGAATTACCTCCGAATATGGGAAAAGAGGCTGTGGACCCTAACAATTCTCTTCAAAATGTTCTAAAACCCCTGACTGAGCAACTTCACCTTATCCCACAATCTACTCAAGTTGAACCGATCTAGTGTACTGCTCTTCCAGCACCTTCTGTTGAACAAAGGGAAATAACTATTGATATACCTGAGGAAGAGCCTTTGCTATTGCAATTGGCTAAAAAATTAGAAGAGGGATGGCAAATTCAAAAAATAAAAAAGAAGAAAATTTCTTTGGAATTAAAGAACCTACTTCCCTTTTGTTCTTCTTTGGAGGAAGACCTCCCTCTCTCTTCTAGCACTGTTAGAACTAGGAGGAGGGGAAAGTCCACCTTAATTGGTTCATGAACCTAATCTATTGGAATGTTAGGGGATTAACACATCCTAAATCCCTTAATAGATTTCTGGCCCTTAATAGAATGTATAATCCTTGGATAATTGCAATACTTAAGCTTATGATAATTAAACATGTCAACAAAATTGTGAGAAAATTCCCTGGATTTCAGCTTATTATCAACACTAACAGTAAAATCTGGTTTTTTTGCAGACAGGAAATTCAATGTATTGTTCTCAAAGAGGGAGACCAAATTATCCACTTGAAGATTAACTTAAATTGCTATTATGGCTTTGCTACTTTCATTTATGTTGGATGTACATCCACTGCCAGACATGAAATTTGGCAACAGTTACAAGATTTCAGCAATTCTATAAGGGAGTTCTGGATTGTTGGGGGTGACTTCAACTGCCTCTCTTCACCTAATGAGAAGAAGGGTGGGAGATCTCCTGATATCAACCTTACAAACCTTTTCAATGACAATATTCAGTCTGTTGGACTTTTTGATTTGGATTTTATTGGTCCTAAGTACACATGGAGAAGGGGGAAGATTTGGGAGAGGCGGGATAGAGTTTTAGTGAATGATTTTTGGTTCCGAGATTTCCTCCACACATCTGTCCAACACTTGGCTATGAGTGGGTCTGATCATAGACCCTTACTCATTCAGATATCTTCCAACACTTCTAAAAGTAAAGCCAAGTTCAGACATCTTAATATGTGGTCCATGCATAGGGATTTTCTTAATCAAGTTTCTATGGCTTGGGCAGATGTTCATCATCACATCCCTGGTATCAAACTATGGCTTTTACATAAAAAAGTTAGTAAACATCTTTCTAAGTAGAATTGGGAGGTGGTAGAGAATATTGATAGTAAAGTTCTAGAAGCTGAACAGAAGGTACTACAGTTAGAACAGCTCATGACCTCTGGCAATGGGTCTGAAATTGATCTTCATTCTGCTAATGAACATCTGCTGGATGCAATCAATATGCAAGAGCAGTTCTATGCTCAGAAGGCCAATAGAATGAAATTTTGTGATGAGGATAAAAATTCTAAATATTACCATGCTTGCATCAACTATAGGAGGAAATGCACACCATTCATAAAATCCTTTCTCAGGAGGGTCATTGGATTACAACTGCTGAAGGCATAGCTGATAATGCTATTCAATACTTTCAAGACATTTTCAAACAAACTCCTGCCTTTCAACCTGCCATTCAATACACCTTATTTGATAAGGAAAGGCAGTTCACCCAAAGCCTCTCTCTCATTGATATTTCTGATGAAAAGGAAATATGGGAAGCACTGAATTCTATTGACAACACCAAAGTACCTGGACCTAACGGGTTCACAGTACACTTTTATAAAAAGGCCTGGCTGATTGTGAAGGGAGATGTCATTTCAACAGTCCAAAGCTTTTTCCAAGGGGATGATCTCCCCAAATATTTCTCCTCCTCTACTATTACTTTGGTTCCCAAAGAAAAAAACTCCTCACAAATGGAAAAATTTCAGACTTATTAGCCTCACCTCTGTTATTTCAAAGATAATAAGCAAAGTCTTGGTCCATAGATTACAACCCCATTTGAATCAACTTATTTGCAGGAATCAGGCAGCCTTCATCAAAGATAGAAGTATTGTCGATGATGTTCTTTTGGATCAAGAGTTGGTATTAGATTTGGAAAGAATCACTAGAGGAGGTAACTTAATTCTCAAATTGGATATCAAAAAAGCTTATGACACAATCAGTTGGAAGTTTATTGAACAAGTTCTCATTGCCATAGGTTTCTCCCCTTCCTTTATCTCTCTAATCAATAGATAGCTGGCTAATAATTTCCATTCTGTCTTCATTAATGGAACTTCACATGGGTTTTTTAGTGCATCAAGAGGTTTCAAATAAGGTGACCCCCTATCCCCTACCATTTTTATTCTGGTTTTTGACTACTTATCCAAAATTTTGAATGATATGGCAACTAGGAAACCCCACTCCCTTTATAGTCATAGATCTTCCATATTAATTAATCACTTGGCTTTTTCGATGATAGCATTTTATTTTCAAAAGCTTCCAAATATGCTGTTAGATTATTTATGCAAAGCTTGAAGAATTTTCAGGATGTCTCTAAAATGAGGTTGAATGATCAGAAGTGCATTACTATTTTCAGCAAACAATGCAAGAGCGAGTTTAAGACCTGGGTTTTTGACTTCACTGACTTTAACAATAGCCATCTTCATGTGAAGTATCTAGGGGTATTTCTTATTAAAGGAAGAACTAAAAATATTCAGTTTGATCATATTCTAGAGAAGATTCAGAGCAAACTACAAGCATGGGAGAATTCTTATTTATCCAATAGCGGTAGGATAACCCTTCTGAAAAGTGTTCTATCTGCTATTCCATCTTACTTCTGCAAATGAATATTTTGAAAAAGACTACTCAAAGATTATTGGAAGGTATCTTTAATAGATTTCTATGGGCTGGTCAAAGGAAGCAAAAATAGTGGACTAAATGGGCTAAGGAGTGTAAAACTTATATGGAAGGAGGGTTAGGCTTCAAGTCCTTCCCTCAAATAATGCATTCCAACCTTTGTAAACTTTGGATTAAATTCAGATCTCAGTCCTCCCTTTGGGTTGAATTCTTATGGGATAAATACTGTAAGCACCAACACCCTGCCCAATTATCTGTGGGATTGGGGAACTCTCCTATTTGGAAAAAGATATTACAGATTAGGGAGGAAGCTGAACAAATGTTTGTCTAAGAGATAGGTGATGGTTTGGTAAACATCTGGTGGGATAATTGGTCTTTGGAAGGCAGCTTAATTCATGATCAAAATACTCCAGCCTTTCCCAAATATGTGAAGGACCTTTGGGAACATGATAAGTGGAACCTTACTCCTATCCTTCCTTTTTGCAGCCCCCCTCAAATCTCCGATATTCTGAAACTCTCTGTTAAACATGGGAAAAAGGACAGAATTTGGAACAAATTTCTTACTCCTTCCATGTTCTTTTTCATATGGAGACTCTGCTCAAAGTTGATCCCCACTGATGATATCTTGAAATTGAAGGGTCTAAGAGGACCCTCTCGATGTGTTTTCTCTCTGAATGAAGAGGAAACACTTGCTCACCTTTTCTTTGCCTGCCCCTGGGTACAAAATATTTGGTCTATTGTGCTTGGTGAATGTTCCAACCATGAATCTATCATGGGATGTATTCTATAATTGCTGGTATGATTGGAGGGGAATCAAACTTCAAGATATCCCCAACATTGTGGCTTGTTTTGTTTGAATGGCTAGAAACCACTTAAAGTATGAAGCTTCTCTTTTAGATACAATGATGGTGGGTCTAAATTGTATTTCCTATGTACAAAAACTGATTAAATTTAAAAACTTTGGAGCTATGTTGGAGCTAAGCCCCTCTTCTAATCCTTCCATTACCAAAGCTTTAAAAATTTGCTGGTCTCTTCCCAAGTATGGATGGATAAAAGTTAACACTGATGGTAGCTAAAAATCTCATTATGCTGGAATTGGTGGTGTCTTCAGGAATCATGAGGGGAGTTGCATCTTGTATTTTCAGTCTCTTGTTATAGCTATGGATCCTCTTGAAGCTGAATGCCAAGCTGTTTTTTGGGCCCTCAATTTAGCCACCACTTCAACCCCCTGTGGGTTGAATTTGACTCCTTGCTGCTTATTAACATTATCAAGGGCTCTTGTGACACTCCCTGGAACTTAATCTGCTGGATTTCTGGGATTCATCAATTGCTGAAGAATTACTCTATAAAGTTTTCTCATATCCACAGAGGAGGTAACAGACCTTCCAATTAGCTGGCTAGAAGGGGTCTTTACACTGAAGAACCTTTGGTGAGCAGAAGGATTCCCCCCTCACTAGATTTCCTACTATCCAATGATCTTTTGTCTCTTCCCTATATTAGATAGCTCCTCTTTGATGTTTTGAGAGGTTTCCTCCTTTTAAAGGCNCTTCAATTACCAAAGCTTTGAAATTTGTTGGTCTCTTCCTAAGTATGGATGGATAAAAGTTAACACTGATGGTAGCTATAAATCTCATTATGTTGGAATTGGTGGTGTCTTCAAAAACCATAAGGGGAGGTGCATCTTGTATTTTCAATCTCCTGTTATAGCTATGGATCCCCTTAAAGCTGAATGTCAAGCTATTTTTTGGGCCCTCAATTTAGTCAGAACTTGCCACTTCAACCAGTTGTGGGTTGAATTTGACTCCTTGCTTCTTATTAACGTTATCAAGGGCTCTTGTGACACTCCCTGGAACTTAATCTGCTGGATTTCTAGGATTCATCAATTGTTGAAGAATTACTCTATAAAGTTTTCTCATACCCACATAGAAGGTAACAAACCTTCCAATTGACTTGCTAGAAGGGGTCTTTACACTGAAGAACCTTTGGTGAGCAGAAGGATTCCTCCCTCACTGGATTTCCTACTATCCTGTGATCTTTTGTCTCTTCCCTATATTAGATAGCTCCTCTTTGATGTTTTGAGAGGTTTCCTCCTTTAAAGGCCTCTTTTTCCTCATTGTAACTGGTTTCCTTTATTTTTAATGAATTGGAGCTTGGCTACTTATACAAATATATATATATATCTATATTAAGTCAAACCGAGTGTCGAGATATCCGTTCCTGCGATCAAAAATTTTAAATTTGGCGACTGACAGCTTCTGGCAAGTTTCTCTCTCCATTTAAATCAAGGAATATTATCTTCATACATTGGTAATATTTTCATGTCCCCCATGAACCAGATTACTCTTCTTTCGTTGCCATGCTTTACCCATTTCTTTCTTGGGAAAGTAAGTCAACTCATTTTGACTTCAGTATCGTCTGTTCGATCTCCTTTCAATAGAGAGGTTCAAAGTTCATTAGGGCTTTTTGTCTTTGTGTGGGGTCAGGCCCCTAACAGGTGTAATGGTGGACTAGTTATGCCAAGGCATTGTGCATTGTAAAGTCGGTCCCGCATTGGGCCCTAAACTTTACTTTCCTCTTCGTGTCCTTTCGAGTTTAGTTTTCTACTCTGTAAATTAAATCAAATTGTGTCATGTTGCGCTTGCTCTTTAAACTTCCTTTTTTAGTTAATTAAATCATTCTACTTTCAAAGTATTTTTACTAAATTTTTAAAAGAAATCTTCACCAACTACAATTAAATAAAGACTTGCCCAGTNAACATGAAGATGAGGAATATTCAAACTATCCCCATGTAAAAGAAAGGATAAATAAGAAGAAGGAAAAATGCCAACTGTAATCAGTTCAGAGTTCCTTTCTGTGGTAGCCAAAACATGGGCATGGACATTGCCTTCTCTATGAATATTATTAAATTTCACCCTCCCACTGCCCAAAAACATGCTTCTGTTTGTTTATCCACCTGAGAATATACTAAGGGGGTTCTTCATCTTTCAGCAAAATCTTGATGCAGGTGATAGAGTCAGACTCAACAATTAACTGCCTAATCTAACATTGATTAACAAATAGTATAACCCAATAGATAGCAATCATCTCAGACTCCAATGCATCCAGAGCCCAAGTTGGAGAAGAAAAATGTAGAATGCACTGCCTTGGGAGTTTCTAAAAACTCCCCCAAACACAGAGTGTCCCCTGGTAAAACTTCCATCAGTGTTAAATTTCTCCCATCCAAAAGGAGGAGTGGTCCATAAAATTAAAGATGGCTTGAAGATTAGCTGATATTTAGTATTAGGTATCAAATTCTTAAGGAGATTAGGGAATTTTAGGTGTTGAGTAATTTTCTACATATAAGAGGTGTAGTTTGAGACCACAGACTTGGCTAATGGCTTAATGTCCTCAAAATTTTCTTGATTCCTACAGATCCAAATAAACTAAGCAACTAATAAGGGAATGACCAGTAGGTTAGCTTCTTGCCAGTTCCCCTAATAGGTAAAAAATTTATGCCAGCAAACATTAATAGTGTCAATGTTGAGATGTGTCAACAGTCCTGACCAAATTTGTTAAGAGAAATTACAGGTGAAAAATAGGTACTCTAGGGTCTCTTCCTCCTCATTACATAGATAACAAAAAGAAGGTCCTCTCAGTACTTTCATTTTTAAGATATCATCAGTAGGGAGCAAAGATAAACAGAGCCTCCAGTAGAAAAAAGACATTGAGGTAGTTAACCACTTACCCCAAATGACTTTCTTTCACAATACAGGTTGCCACTGGAATAATTTTTGATAAATAACTGTTGAGAGTTTATGTCAGGGGGAATGTCTGGTAATGAGCCTATCTTTTTTATCAGTAAAAAAGGGGTATTCTTCACCAATTGAATTTGATCATTATTGAGAATGGTGTTCAACAGTCTGGAATTCCATTGATCATCAAACCAATAATCTCTCACCGGATCTTGAAAGTTGGGGTTTGAAGTTGAGCACAATAGCTTATCTCCATTCCAAACCCACATGTCTAACCAAAAATTAATTTGCCCCTCTCCCAACTCCCATATGAAGAGCTCCTCAGCTTGATTTCTAATTTCCAAAAGCTTAATCCATATCCTTGAATAACCCAATTTTTTATTATCAAGATTCGGGTGTACAGACCTACAATACTTCCCCATCATAAACTGAGTCCATAGACTATCCTGGGCCCTGAATTTAATCCATAATTTGCATAGATTTTTAAAGCTTAAGTGTTGAAAATCATTAAAACCCAGACCTCCAGCAAAGAGAGGTTTACAAAGTTTCTGCCATGAAAGCCAATGAAATTGTTTTTTCTGTCCAAACCATAAAAACTTTTTAAAAATTCTTCACAAGAGAATTGGAGCACCTTTCTTCATGGTGAACATTTTGAGGGCATAAAAAGGGATAGCAGACAGAATACTTTTAAGAAGTGTGATTCTCCCCCCCATTAAAAAGGAAAGAATTGGTCCTGTAGTGTAGTTGAGCTTTAATCTGATCAATCACATCATTAAACTATGTTTTCTTTGTTCTACCAATAAGTAGTTGAACACTAAGGTACTTGATGACAAAGAGGCTAGCCTAAACCCTGTATACTAAGAAATCCAATTTTTTATATGTGGAGTGATATTAGTGCTAACAAAAATTTGACACTTTTGTTTATGTAATTCCATACCTGAAGCATGTTTAAAGTGTTTCAGTCCCTTGTATAAAGTCTTGATAGCAATATTAGTAGCATTGAAGAAGATAATAACATCATTTGCATTGGAGAGGTGACTGATACAAATATTGGATTTATGTTGATAGGCCAAATGAGGAGAGGTAACAAACATCTTATTTAGGAGTCTGGATAAGTAATCCATGGCCAGTATAAAAATTGTAGGGGACAAGGAGTCCCCTTGTTTGATTTCCCTATAAGCAAAAAAGAAACCATGACATTTGCATAAATAAGTAGAATGATTATTGCAGTAGAGCCATCTTCTAATTAGGATAATGAACCCCTCAGAAAAACCCCTTGCAGAAAGAGTTTCCAATATGAAATCCCAATTAATGGTGTCATAAGCCTTTTTGATATCCAGTTTGAAGATAACATACCTCCCATAAACCTCTTGTCCAAGTCTAAAAGAAGATCCTAAGACAACAAAATGTTATCAGTAATTTTTCTACCCTTAACAAATGCTATCTAATTAGTGCTGATGAAATTCTGGAGATGGGGTTGGAGGTTAGAGACAATAATCTTGCTAATTACTTTGGAAAGAACATTAGTTAAGCTAATGGGTATGAAATCTTCCCAGTCCTTTCTGATTTGATTTTTGGGAATCAAAGTAATTGTGGAAGAAATCATTCCCACAAAGAGCCCTTTCTCTAAGTGAAATTTGGAACTTGAAACCCCAAATCATATAAAGCAGCCTCAATTAAGAAATGATTGAATCTATTCATGGGTGACTGTAAAGGAGGCCTTCCACCTCTTTTCTTAGCAGGAGAGGTGACACAATTAACCCCCCTCCCCCCCAAATTAAGAAGGAATTAATTGATTGACCAATATGCATTAAGTCAAGCAAGAGAGTATTCTGATGCCTAACAATGCAACCAACATAGATAAAAGTAGCATAGCCCAAATGAGCACCAATAAAAAATTGAATTTGAATGAATTGAGAATGGTTTTGCAGTACAGACCACTGTAACTCAGATCTATTAAAGAGCCAAATTTTATTATTAGAATTAGCAAAATGGGTAAATTTAGGAAATTTTCTCAAGATATTTTGAGAGTGCTTTGTAACCATAGGTTCCAAAATTGCAAAACACCAAATCTTATGAGTTCTAACAAGATTCATTCCCTTCTTCTTTTTACTACTTTTCTGGACTTTCCATTCCTCAGTTAGAACATCTGTTAACAAATTAATAGTAGGAATATCAACCTTATGAGAGTTGATATCTAGCTGTCTATCTTCAGTACAATCAACCCCCATTTGTCTCTCCCCCAACATGATGTTGTCAATGGAAGTAGGTATTGACTTGTGATCAATCCCTTCACCCACAAAATTGTTCATCATATTTTGTTGGATCTCCCTTTCAATACTTGTAGTTATGAGAATACTTATATCTCCTAAATTACTCCTTAGCTCTTTATCATGGACAGAACTAGTCCCTCCATGAGTTGTAGCACCCTTTGGGGAGGGGGGGTCAGCAACCTTCTTGGAAGGTGGATGAAGTTTGTAAAACTTCTCCAAAATGTGCCCAAACATTCTACAGTGAGGGAAGTAAGGAGTTCTTTGTTCCACCACAATGCTTTGTCAAAAACCTTCATCTTGAGTGCCAATCCAAACTCTCTTCATATTAGTCAGGGTTATGTCTCTTTCTACTAAAAATCTATCCCCAACTAGCCTTACCAAGTTATAAGTTGGAGCATAAACCTTCAATGGAAAACCAAGAGTAAGAACAATATTAAATAACACATTCTGGTGGTAATATTGTATAGGGAGGTTGGGAAGTTTGAACCATATAGGAACATATGGGGACTCCTTGCTTGGATCAAAACCAGGAGTAATATATTAAAATGATTTTAGTTTATTAACAATCTGTATACTCATTGTAAAGGGGAATGATGTTTTCTTAAATTTGAACTCTTTGTCACAAAAAATTTGTTAAGTTTTTGTAATTTTACTTTTTAAAGTTTAGAATTTAGTTTAATTAACTTTATCTTTTTACTGTATTTTATTTACCAATCACTCTATTACTTTATGTTAAAATTTAGCACCTTACTTTTTAATTTAAAATTGTAGTTTACATTATAATCTTAGGAATTTACACATAGGCATTTCCAACTTCCCTAAACTAAAACTCTATCTCCAATTGGCCTAGCCAAGTTATAAGTTGGAGCATCAAACTTCAATGGAAAACCAAGAGTAAGAACAATATTAAATAACACATTCTGGTGGTAATATTGTATAGGGAGGTTGGGCAGTTTGAACCATATAGGAACAATTGTGGACTCCTTGCTTGGATCAAAATCAGGTGTCCACTTCATCAATTTCATAGGAGTTTCAGTTATCAGGAGAGATTGTTTCACAAAGATTCTAGAATAGTATTCTTCATCAGTTTGAACCATATAGGAACAATTGGGGCCTCCTTGCTTGGATCAAAACTAGGAGTCCACTTCATCAATTTCATAGAAGTTTCAGCTATCAGGAGATATTGTTTCACAAAGATTCTAGCATAGTATTCTTCATTAGATAATTTGATTAGAAGATGTCTTCCATCTATCAGTTTAAGCTTCCAAGCACCAGCGTGATTCATTTTTTCAAAGAATTTTCTAACATAGTCCATTTTTGGGTGTCCAAATTGAAATTTACCAATTAAAGTAAATTTAATAGAGTCATTAAGGGACAGAATCTCCCCTAAAGTAAAAAAGACAATAGGTTATCCTTTACTTCAAGAGGAGTCACATAGGGACAAGTCCCTTTACCAATTGCGGCATTATGAAGGGTGTTAGGGAATATTAAATGCTCAAAAGATTTGGGAATTTCCTGCTCTTTTCCTACAACACAAGCATAAGTGGCCTGGGTCCATTAGGCATTTAATTCAACATTAATGGGGCACACCTCCATAGTTCCAACCAAAATAAAGAGCCAAAAAAAGGTACCAAAACCTGGCAAAGAGACATGAAGTTTAGATCAACACCTCAGGTGGAAAAGACTTGCAGAGCAACAAACCACCAAATAAAAAACCAATGGAATAGTAACCCAATAGCTTGGTAATAATAACTTCAGAAGAAATAGAGAGAAAAGTCCGACTACTTACTTCCTTCAACCAAAAAAGTAAAACACCTTTAGCTAGCAACACCCAACACCACCGCTAAGCAGAACAGTGCCACCAAAAAGAAGCCATCAGTTCACATACCCTAGCAGAACCTCAGCCGCCACCCTCCACATGATGATTTTAATATATATATAAATATATATATATATATATATATATATATATATATATATATATATA
>JXCR01148332.1:584924-646741 GCA_002079205.1 Phalaenopsis hybrid cultivar
TATATATATATATATATATATATATATATATATATATATATATATATATATATATATATATATATATATATATATATATATATATATATATATATTAAAATGATTTTAATTTATTCACAATCCGTATACTCATTGTAATGGAGAATGATGTTTTTTTAAATTTGAACTTTTTGTCACAAAACATTTGTTAAGTTTTTGTAATTTTACTTTTGAAAGTTTAGAAATTAGCTTGTATAACTTTATCTTTTTACTGTATTTTATTTAGCAATCACTCTATTACTTTATATTAAAATTTAGCACCTTACTTTTGTAGTTTAAAATTGTAGTTTACATTATAATCTTAGGAATTTACTCATAGGCATTTCCAACTTCCCTATGGGATCAATATTTAGGACTCCATTAGAGCCCTTTATTACTTGAGTGATACATATACTTACGTTATTTTTAAAAGATTTGGCAGTTTAAAGATTTTTAAATGTTAAAACTATTTTCATTAAAGTTATTTTTATTGGGATTAATTTGCATATTTACTATTGTATCTGTCATGTGTATTTTGTAATATTGATAAATATTTGTAAATTTAACACACTAAATTCACTAGCATTAGTGTTCGGATCTACGAAGATCTCTTAGATGACACAATCTGTGGTCGGTAACAAGATTCATTTGGTCCTGGTTTAATTACCTTTTATACTAAGCAGATCTGAGTTCCCCGACAACCCTGGGATGATGGAGCCATGGACATCTTGTTCGGGTTGACTAAAAAATATTCAACAAATTAAATCAACAAATTAAAACATAATTTCTTGCTAATTTTATTTTGCAGGTTTGCTAAAGATATAAGACAAGTCACACTTTAAATTTAATTTGCATGTTATTAGAATGTGCTAACACTATTTCACAAGGATGAAATTTTGAAGATGTAACGGTGAATCTCAAAACAACAAAACGACATCAACAAAACAAAATAACAAAATGATAACAACATAACAAAACAACAGAAAAATAATAAAATGACATCAATAAAACAAAACAACAAATTTATTACTTACATTTTGATATTGTTCTCCTATCATTTTTACTTGTAATTTAGATAATGGTTTTGTAAGTCATTATTAAGAATTTTTTGCTTTCCTCGTGGGATCAATACTTGGTTTGTTAAGAAATTTTATATATTACTTGAAATGATACGTATACTTCCGTAGTACCCCTAGTGTGAAGACTTATTATCTATTTTCTAAATCAATTCAATTATTTACACTAGCTGCTAAATATAATTTGGGCCAAGTTTTTGGCAATCTTTTGGAGTTATGAAAATCCGTGTAATTGCGGGTTGGGTCAAGTTTTTGGCGCTATTGCCAGGGAGAAAACAACAAAATTTATTGACTTAAAGAATTATATTTGAATTATATATTTTATTTTTGGAGAATCAAAATTTGTTTTGGCACTTTTTAAATTCTGCAAATAAAAAAAAAATAATTTTACAAATTTATAAAAACTCGAAAGTCCAAAAAAATTGAAAAACCTAGAAATCCAAAATTTTTAAGTATTTTTATTTATTTTGAGTTGTTTTATTTTTTGAAATTTAATCTTTTGCATTCATAGTTCAGGATTGGAAGGTTTAGTGCCCTATGATTCTAAATTAGAACACAAAATAACAAAAACTTGAAAATAAAAAGGACTTCACAACTTTCAAGAAATGACAAACATATAACAAAATAACATTGTGATTCAAAATACTAAAAATGAACATCATTATTTACAAAGGACCCTAAGTGACTATGCAAACCCTATAACAGACGAAATTCATTCAAGTATTCAAACCTGTACGATAGCAACTAACTCATTTGAACTTAAACTTGCAATTATACAATTGGTACAAAATAATCAGTTTAGGAGAACACTATTTGAGGATCCAAATTTACATTTAACAAGTTTTCCAGAACAGTGTGCTGCATTTAAATATGTTGACATATCAAATGATGATGTTATACTTAAACTTTTTTTCCTTTTCAAATTCATTAGCACCATGATCTGTTAGAACTTAAAGGATACTTAGAACAAAATTTGTTGGCTAAGTACTTTCCTTCTTAAAAAATTTCTAAGATTAGAATTGATATTACTTCTTTTACTCAGTATGAAGGAGATTCAATATATGAAGCTTGGGAAAGACTTAAGGAACTCCTGAAAAAGTGTCTAGTCATGCTCTACCAGACTATTTAATCATTCAAACTTTTTATAATGGGTTAGTTAATGTCTAAACCATAAAAGTTGTTGTTGGAGGTTCATTATTGTCTAACCCATTTGATGGACCATATTCAATAATTGAAGAGATGAATACAAACAATTTCTGATGGCCCCCTAAAAGGGTAAATCCAAAGAAAGTATCCAGTATTCAAGATGATGATGCTATTTCAATGTTTACATCTCAAGTTGCAACATTATCTAGAAAAATAGACCAAAGTGGAATGCAATTTTCTCAAACACTCAATGTGATTGAAGAAAATTTATTAGGTTAAATGATTGATTCTCAAACTTCATTAGAAACTATAAATGCTATTAATCGACACAATAACCAATATTTTAACTATTACAACCCAAATTGGAAAAACGATCCTAATTTTAACTTGAACAACAATTCTAGTGGTTAAAGTTAACAATCAGAGAACAATCAAATAAGCCCATTGGGAAACTGGAACAACCAGGGTAATTCTAATTATAGACCTAGTTATCCAACTGGATTTAGTAGTAACCAACAAGTTAAGGAAAAGAAGTTGTTTATAGAAGAAGTGGTGCTACAAATGAGTAATTAATTATAAAATGAAAGTTTTTCTATCTGAAACATTGATAAAGAACTGGGAAAAATTAATAATGCACTTAGCAGTAGGCCTCAAGGAATAATTCCTAGTAATGTTGAGATCAATCCTAAAGATAAAAATAAAGAACAAGAACAAGTTAAAGTTGTCCATCTAAGGCATGGAAAGGAATTAAATTTTGGAGTTCAAAAAGAGATTGAAGTTGAGAGAGGAAATGCCGACACTTAAAAACCCGACGAACCTATTCCTAAGGAAGTAGAATTACTTGTCTCTCCAACTAAGACTAATTTAGAAAGCCACAACTTCTTTTTCCTCAAGGACTTAGGCAGCAGAAGTTGGATCAACAATTTTTAAAATTTTTTTGAGATGTTTAAGTAACTTAAAATTAATATTCCTTTTGCAGAAGCTTTGGAGTAGATGCCAAGTTATGCAAAATTTATGAAAGAAGTTTTAAATAAAAAAAAAGAAAGTTTAAGGATTATGAGATTGTTGCACTTAGTGGAGAGTGTAGTGCAATAATTAAGAAGAAGCCTTCTAAAAAACTTAAAGATCCTTGTAGTTTCATCATACCTTGTACAAATCGAGGAAAAATTTGTAGGAAATCTTTATTTGATCTAGGAGTAAGCAGTAATCTCAAGTCATTATCTATATTTAGAAGATTTTGTTTAGGAGAGATATCTCTCACCAATGTAACCCTATAGTTAGCTGATCGATCTACTACTTTCCTAAGGAGATTATAGAAGATGTGTTGGTTAAAGTGGATAAATTTATTTTCCCCTTTGATTTTATTGTGTTTGATATGGAAGAAGATAAAGAAATTCCTATCACTTTGGGGAGACATTTTTTTGCGACCTAATGTGCAATGATAGATGTGCAGGAAAGATAATTAACCATGAGTGTTAATGACCAGGAAGTTACATTTAATGTGGTTAAATCAATAAAGTATCCTGATAAAGAAAAAGATGTTAAATGTTACAAAATGGACAATATTGATTATTTGAATGCTAAGCATTACAAAGAAAGATGTGAAGTCATATCAGATCAAAAAGATGAGGTCATATCAGATCAAAAAGAACTGTAAAGTGAAATGAAAAGTGATTTTGAAGATAATTCTAATGAGATAAACACTAAGGATTCAAATTACGTTCAGGAAAACTTTGAAATTTTAGATACGACTAAAAATAGTAAACATTTGATTCTTTTTATTGAAAAACCTCTGAACTTTAGATGAAAGTTCTCCCTACTCATTTAAAATATACATTTTTTGGAAGCTCATCAACATTAGTAGTTATTATATCCTTAATTTTGACTGTAGACCAAGAAGAAGAATTATTAGAGACATTGAAAAATCATAAGAAAGCCATTAGATGGACAATAGTTGTTATTAATAAAATTAACCCTTAAATCTTTATGCACAAGATTTTAATGGAGGAAAATCATAAGCCTAGGGTTGATCGTCAATGGAGATTGAATTATATAATGAAATAAGCTATTAAGAAAAAAATTTTAAAGTGGCTGGATGTGGGAATTATTTATCCTATTTCAGATTATTCAGAGGTTGGTCCTATTCATTATGTTCCTAAGAAAGGGGGAGTGACTATAGTTGTAAATGAAAAGGATGAATTAATTACAATAGGACAAGTTACTGGATGGAGAATTTGTACTGACTATAGAAAATTGAACACTGCCACTAGGAAAGATCACTTTCCTTTACCTTCTCTGGACCAAATGTTAGATTGGCTCACTGGGCACCACTATTTTTGCTTTTTGGATGGATATTCTAATACCACCAAATATTCATAGCTCATGAGGATCAAGAGAAGACAAAATTTACTAGTCCATATGGAACTTTTGCATTTAGGAGGATGTCATTTTGATTATGTAATGCATCGACAACATTTCAACGATGTATGCTATAAATTTTTTTTGATTTAATTGAGAAAGCAATTGAAAATTTTATGGATGATTTCTCAATTTTTGGATCCTCTTTTAAGTCATGTCTATCAAGAGTTCTAATGATGTGAAGAAACAAACCTTGTTCTCAAATGGGAAGAAAGCCAATTTATGATTATGGGATGAATTGAGTTAGGACATATAATTTCGGAGAGAGGCATAGAAGTAGATCTAGCAAAAATTCAAGTATTACTGAATTACCAGCTCCAAATACTATAAGAGGGGTAAGTTTTCTGGGACATAATGGTTTCTACAGAAATTAGAATAAAGACATTTCAAAAACTTTCAAATCCTTATGTAATCTTTTGAAAAAAGACACTAATTTTGATTTTAATGAGGAACGCCTGAATGCTTTTAATTTATGAAAAGAAAAATTAATCGCTGCACCTATTGTTTCTTCACCAGATTGGGAAAAACCTTTTGAATTAATGTGTGATGCTAGTGATTATGCTATAGGGGCTATTTTAGGGAAAAGACACGATAAAATTTTTGAAGTAATACACTACGCTAGTAAAACCCTTAATGAAGCTAAAATGAATTACACTACTACTATAAAAGAATTATTAGCTTTTGATAAATTCAAACCTTATCTTATTGGAGGAGCGTACTGATCATTGTGCTATAAAAAATTAATGATGAAGAAGGATGCAAAACCACAATTAATTAGATGGGTCTTCAAGTTGTGGCTAGGAAGGGTACTGATAAGCAGATAGATGATCATTTATCAAGGCTTGAATAGGAAAATAATGTTAACTTTAATGGTGAAATCAATGAAAAATTTTCCGATGAACAACTTTATGCAATTAATGAATGTCAAATTTTGTGGTATGTTGAAAAAGTTAACTGCTTAGTTAGTAACATTTTATCCTATGAACTAGATAGCCATCAAATTAATAGTTCAGACAAGATGCAAAATTTTATTTTTGCGTTGACCCTCATTTTTATAAACAATGTAAGGACTTAGTTATTCAAAGATGTGTTCCGATAGAAGACACCCAAGAAATGATGAAAAAATGTCATAAATCAGATTCTAGGGGATATTTTGGGGTTAATAAAACTACATTTAAGATTTTACAATCTATTTTTTATTGTCATACATTGTTTAGAGATGTTAATACCTACATAAAATCATGTGATAGATGTCAGAGTAGGCTATAGTTCTAGAAGAAATGAAATGACCCGAAATTTTACTGTTAAAGTTGAAAATTTTGATTTATGGGGATTAGATTTTATGAGACCATTTATACCATCTTCTGGAAAAATTTATATTTTGATAGTTCTGGATTTTGTTTTTAAATGGATTGAAGCAATTACTTTACCTCAGATGCTAAGAGTGTTGCTAAACTTTTAGGTAAAAATAATTTTATAAGATTTGGAATGCATGTATTAATCATTACAGATGTAGGAAAGCATTTTAAGAACAAAATAATTAAAACATTTACTCAAAAGTATGGGACTAAACACACAATTTCCACATATTAACACCCTCAAACCAGTGGTTTAGCAGAAATATCCAATCATGAAATTAAAAGAAAATTAGAAAGAACTATAAATCTTAAAAGAACAGATTTGTTTGTTAGACTTGACATTGCATTATGGGCCTATAGGACTGCTTACAAAACTCCTTCAGGAATGTCACAATATAGAATCAAATATGGAAAAACTTTTAATTTATCAATTGAATTGGAGCATAAAGATTATTAGGCTATTAAAGAGTTTAATTGTAATTTGAAAGATGCTAGTGAGAAAAGATTATTGCAATTAAATGAGCTTAATGATATAAGAAATGAATCTTATGAGAATGCCTGAATTTATAAGGAGAAAATGAAAATGAGGCATGATCAGAGGATTTGAAAAAGTATTTTAAGAATGGACAAGAAGTTCTATTATACAATATAAGATTGAAATTATTTCCAGAAAAACTTAAGTCCAGGTGGTCAGGGTTAATTATTGTGGTAACAATTTATCTAAATAACGTTGTTGATAGCGAAGATCTTAAAACTGGGAGCATAATTAAGGTAAATGGACAACGATTGAAAGCTTATATATAAGTGGCGATAGTCCTACATTTTAGGAGTTCCTAATGTTGGGCCAACCAGAGTAAAAACCTTGGATATGTTGGGTTGAGGTTAATAAACCAAGCACTTTGCGGGAGGCAACCTATAGTTATCGACATGGTTTGATTTGTTTAGTGATTATTGTTATGATAAGTTTAAGAAGTGACATTGAGTCTTACATGATTAAGATAGCACAAATAATTTTTTTATTGATGAAAATAAGGAGGAGACAAAATAAATTTGATATTTGAAAAAGCTAGGTTGGCACTATAGCGCTAGATCTGGCGCCATAGCGCCACAGTTTGAATAAAACCCCTAAAATACCCAAAATTCAATTTTCTACCTTCTTTTTCTCTCTTATTTATTATAAAATTGCCTAAAATGGGAATGGATGCATCCCTTCATAGTCTTAAACATTCTAGAGAGAGCAGAGAGTAGAAAATTTATACTTATAAAGCATTAAAGAGTAGTGACAATAGGTTTGAAGACAAGAAGATGATGCATAAGGATGCTCAGACCTACTTCAATGGATTTCTTGTATTAAATTTGGAGTGAACTGTAGATAAACTTGGAAAGATTGAAGAGGAGTTATCTCATCTCCACAACAAGTTAAGTGACTTGTACCATCAGTACGAGCACTTAGAGTGGCAATTGTACGTACAACAACAAAAAATGTATTGATGATAAGGTTGCTCAAGATTTCTCTTATGCTCCATTCTACTATCTCTTTGATCCTACTTAACAAACGGTTGATTGGGTATGAAATGGTGGGGGAAAACATTGAGCATAACTACTATTAAGTGTTTGATTATATGAAATGTTTTTAGTATTGAGTGTTTATGTGTGGTGTACCGACTTTGCTCCTTATTGTGGCTCTAGCACTTCCTAAATATTTGTCTATGTTTGAATTGACATCTAACTAGGTCTTTGTTGTGTTGTATGTATTGAATTTAATATTAATATAAGAAATGAAGTTTTTTTATGGTGTGAAAAGTTAGTCTTATGTGTTTGAATTTAAAGTTGCGCACTTAAATTTTGGAATGATGATGAACTCAATAAATTTTTAAATGGCCCTTAAAACATAAATATTAGAGTTTAGAAATCTTATTTTTGCCTTGCTCTTTAGAAATATAAAAAATTTTCCAAAATCTGAATATGTTTGAATGGCACCATAGCGCCACTATTTGTCGTTATACTGCCACTCATCAAGCAAAGCATGACACCGTAGCGCCATAACTCAGTTTTATAGAGTCAGACCGAACCGAAACTCATTTTTAGTGCCAAACAGCTGGTTTTCACCATTTTTTCACCTTGGTTCATCTTCCTCCTCTCTTATTTTGCAAATTGCTCCCCTAGGGCTTGAATTTGTGCTTGATTGGCTTGGAGTTGAGGCTTCGAACTTTAGATTTCATCTTCTCTTGATTTCTCTTGGCTCATGAAATGAAGAGGGGTATAGGACAACCTAGTTTTGATAGCGAGAAATTTTCTAGTTCAAAATCTCAGGATAGATATGGAGATCTGCAATCTAATAAATTTATTGCAGAGCAAAGTTTTCTTCATCTTGGGGGAACTACTAAATATTTTATTCCTGAATGACAGTGGAAAAACTTTTGTTATTTCTCTGTCATTGTTGTGATCTTTATGGCTCATGAGTTTTATGCCAACCCTATTAACGAATCTGATGCTTTGGTTTATGTTCGAGGGAAATACATTGATATCAACCCTATTCATATCAATCATATTTACATACTGCATAGTGTTCCTACCTGCTTCTATTCATAATATAATCCTTTTGATGTTGAACTAGATGAAATTATGGGCTTTCCGACTAATGGTAATGGTGTTTAGAAGATAAATATTGGATGCTGGGAGATGTGCCTAAAAATGTACTATTTTTCATGCAATATTTTATAATTTTATTGCACTTTAAAAGTATGATTTCATGTGTTTTTGTTTGTATGTATGCCAAATTGAAGAATTTGGAGTGATTGAGTAAAAGGAAAAAAATGGACCAAAACGAAGCAAACCAGATCAAACCGGGTTGAACAGGGGCACACTGGATTCACGGGGGCTGAAACTGGGCACTTAAGTGCCTGTGCCCGGCGCTTAAGAACCAAATCATCGCTTAAATACCACCAGACAGAGAAGAGGGTGCTTGAGTGCCCAAAATTGGCTCTTAAACACTGGAGACCATTTTCAACATATCTTTTGGAATATACATTGGATTTGGATGATTTTTAAAGCGGAACTTCAAGTGTATCTTGCAAATTTTCTTGGAAATGGTAAAAGAGACTTTAGAGAAGGATTTGCGCTGGTTAGAAGGAGGTTTTTGAGGACTTTTGAAGAGGCACCTAAGGCACCATTTGGAAGATTCAATGAATATGGACACTTTTGAAGAGACACTTAAGCATATCTAGAGAAATTATAAACAAGGCTTAGAAATGTTTTTAAAAGCTCTCTTGAACTAATTAAAAGAGGAGAAGAAGGCTTGGAGAAGAATAAGAAGTGGGCGAGAGCCCCGAGTAGGGCGACAAGGTGAGAGAGAAAGAAAAAGAGTGAGAGATTTCTTCTTTTCTTTTTACTTTGTTCTTGGAGAAGATTGTAAGGAGATTGCTTTTGATATACAAGGAGAGTTTGATTTCCATTAAAGATAAGTACTTTTATTATTTTTAGATTTGAATCTAGTATTTTATTTGTATGGTTTCAAAGTCTTGTTCAATGAAAAGTTCTTGTTGTTTCTCCTATGTATGAATGTGTAAGATATAGAATTGAGTAGAGTAAGAATATATTGGGATGCTCTTACTTTTATCTTCATTTACATGTAAACTTGATCAACTTGCATGTTAAAATCCGTTGTGAGAACATGTAAGATCCATGATGGTGTTGTCTCAATCAAATATGGTAGAATCACATGAGAATGTATGGATAAGAATACAATACATATGGTTGAGTGAAAATAAATAAGGAAATAATATTTGATGAGTTTAGAATAAGAGGACTTTAGAGTGACAGACTAAAGCCCCCAATTTGGCTCTTAGTTTTAGGTCTTAATACTAGATGTTAGCCTTCAGGTGAGGGGATGAGGGGACTCTAGAGTGAGAGCTAGTATCACTCCTTCCTAACAAGTCTTTAAGATTCTTAAACTATGAATTATCCAATGTTCTTTAAATTACTTGTCTGAGGGTAAATAATATAACTGCTCCAATTTATCATATTCTCTCTCACTAGTTGTTTTACATTTACCCATGTCACTAATTTCATTGCATGAGGAAAGGGACTTTTAATAGATTAAACCCCACTTTCTGATTTTTACTAAGTATTTTAGTTTAGGAGTAGAAGTAGTATTTTAGTGATAATTGTAGGATATAATCAAAACCAAAGCTTTATCGACCTTCTAAGCTAGAGTGTGTTATTTTAAACTAGAACTTCTCTTGAATGCCGCCGTGACTAACCTCAATCTCCTTGGGACTGAACTTCAGGGCTTAATAAAAAATCCTTATATTACTTGATAACGATACATATACTTACATAAAATACCTACGATTTAAAGAAATAATTGAAATTTTATTTTTCTTGGTATCAAGTTTTTGGCGCCGTTGCCGATGATTAAAATCTTCATGTAGTTGTGTTAGCTTCATAAATCCTTACATATTAAAAATATGGGGATCATGTTTTTGGTGTTGTTGTCGAGGATTGAAATCTTCAAGTAGTAATGTAAACTACATAAATCCTTACATATAAATAATATCGGGATCAAGTATTTGGCACCGTTGCTGGGGATCACAGCGATTGATCTTGAATTTTTAGAGAAATTTAGTTGAAGTAATTAGGCTTATAATCCTTAATGTCGTAAAAGATATTTTTGTGTGAAAAGTATGTTTTGTATGAAAAAGTGTTATGAAAAAAATTGTTTGTGTAAAAAAATAAGGGGTTTGTGAAAATGTTTTGTTATGTTGAATTTTTTTTTATTTTATTTATTTAATTCTTAATGTATTGTTTGTTGTGTTGTATATGAGAAAGAAAGGACCTGTAGGACTTGTGCCTTATAATCTTGAGTTAGAAAAAAGGAAAAATAATAAAAAACCAGAAAGGACTTGGAAAAATATCATAAATTATTGAGGGATTATGTAAATCACACAACAGATGAAATTCATTGAAGTATACAAACCCCTATCATAGAAGTTAACTCATTTGAACTAAAATCATAGATTATTCAACTGGTGCAGAACAACTAGTTGGCGGAACTCCTTCAAAGGATCCTTATTTACACTTATCAAATTTTTTAGCTTTGTCCTACATGTTGTTCTAATAACATGTCAGTTGATGCTGTTAAACTAAGGGTTTTTCTTTTCTCACTAGGGCATAAGGCTAAAATGTGGTTACACTCATTCGCACCTGGCTCTATTAAAAATTGGGAGGAGTTAACTAAAAAATCCTTAGCTAAGTGTTTTCCACCTTCAAGGAAACTCAAAAACTATATTTTATCATTTTATCAGTATAAAGTGGAATCAATATATGAAGCTAGGGAAATATAAGGAACTCCTAAGAAAGTGGCCACACCATGCTATGCTCAATTGGTTAATCATTCAAACTTTTTACAATGGGTTAGTAGGACCCCTTAGGTCTAAAATTGATGCTGCCACTGGTGGATCATTAATGTCAAAACTATTTGATGAAGCATAAGAATTAATTAAAGAAATGACTATAAATGAATTTCAATGGACCTCTGCAAGGGCAAATCTTAATAAGGTAGCCATTGTTCATGATACAGTTGCCACTGCAATTTTTGCATCTCAGGTTGCTGCAATATCAAGGAAGTTGGACCAATTTGGAATGAACCAGCCTCAATTTACTTCAATAAGTAAGGAAATTTTATTAGAGCTTATAATTTATTCTAACTTATCATATGAGACTTTAAATAACATAAACAACCCGTATTCTAACTTTTACAACCCAGGTTGGAAGAACCATCTTAATTTTAACCGGTATCATACTACTGGGGGTGGAAACAAATAATGGAAAAATAATCATGCAATTCCTAATAGAAGTTGAGATAATCAGAGGAACACAAACTATAGACCTTCATATCCACCAGACTATAACAATGATCGACAATTTCAAGATAAGAAGATGTTTATCAAAGAAGTGGTATTGCAAATTGGAAACCAGTTGCAAGGTAAAAATGTTGCAATTAGAACATAAAGAATCAACTGGGAAAAAATACTAATTCACTTAGCAATAGATGCCAAGGAACACTTCCTAGCAACACTGAGATCAACCTTAAAGAGAATAATAATGAACAAATAGAAGTTGTCCAATTATGAAGTGGAAGAGAGATAGAGGATGTTGTTAGAAAAGAGAAAGAAGTTGTGAGAGAAGCAAACAAAGCTAAAATACCTGAAGAACATGTTTCTAAGGATCTAAGAAAAATAATATCTCCACCACCTCCATTACCTCAAAGACATAGACAACATGAGTTGGATAAATAATTTTCAAAGTTCATGAAACTAATTAAGAATCTAACGATAAATATTCCTTTCACTGAAGCATTGGAACAAATGCCAATTTATGTAATGTTTTGAAGGAGATAGAAGAAAAGAAAAAGAATTTTGGAGATTATGACACAGTTGCACTAAGTAAAGAGTGCAGCACTATACTTCAGAAAAAGCATCCTAAAAAACTTAAAGAACATTGTAGCTAAACAATTCCTTATGCAATTACCAAAAGATTATGTGAAAAAGCTTTATGTGATTTAGGAGTGATCATTAAAGTGATGCCTCTATCTATATTTAGAAAGTTAGGTTTAGCCAATATTTCTCCCACAACTGTAATCCTTCAGTTAGCTGATCGATTTATCTTTTATCCAAAAGGAGTTATAGAAGATGTGCTTGTTAAAGTGGATAAAGTTATCTTTCATATGGACTTTATTATTTTTGATATAGAGGAAGATAAAGAAAATTTAATTATTATGAGGAGACCTTTTTTTATTATTGGAAAAGCTATGATAGATGTGCAAAAAGGAGAGTTGACTATAAAAATTAATGTCCAGGAAAGCACTTTTGATGTGTTAAAGACTATGAAGTTTCTAGTTGAGAGAAAGTTAATGATTATTTTTGGATGGATGGAAGTGATTATCTAAATAAAGACCATTTCCAAGTAAGTTTTGAGAGTAAGTTAACAAATGATATTTAAATGGAATTTCATGATGAGTTGAAAATGTTATTTAAGGAAGACTATATGTATGTTCAAGAGAGGTATGAAATGAAGGATGTTATAAAAAATAGTAAACTTTTAATTCCATCAATTGAAAAATCTCATAAACTTTAGTTGAATGCACCCCATACAATTTAAAAGCCCACCTATTTAGGCACTTCATCTACACCACCAATCTTTATATCTTTCTTTTTGACTCAATCACAAGAAGAAACTGAATTGAATGATGAAATTAATAAAAGATCTCTTAAAAAAAAGTTATTCAAAATAAATAAATGACATATTCCATGGTATACAGAAAAAATGAATGAGATTATGATGCTGGGGCAATCGTAGTAAACATTGGATACATCGGGTCGTCGATGTTCGACCAAGTGATTCGTGGGAGGCAACCCATGGTTTTCTTTGTTATCTATTTAGTGTGATTGTTGTTATGTTGGATTAGATGATAGTGAGATGTTGTACTTTGATCTGTATTTGATGTGTAAGAGTGGATTGGATTAATATTGTGAGATAAATCCTCTATCAGACTAGATTTGTATATGATTTCTGGTAGTAGCAATTTGACGAGTTTGTTACAACTTATTTCTCAATCAAAGCTGAGCATTAACTTGAAGTATGTAGAGTTTGGGCTTGGACCACTCCATGTCAACTCCATTACCTCATTTATCTGTTTTTGTCTTCACTGAGTAAGGTCATGAACTTACTTAGTGAACAACATCTGGATGAACTACATTATTTTTATTTACCAGATTGTTTATACCTTACACTTAGATTAACCCTCGAGTTAACAACACATGAGGGAATTCTAGTCCATGGGTGATAACCATATAAATTTTTATAATTCACCCACATTATTACTATATTTTATCCCATTAGAAGTTGAATGTAATGAGGGGAAATGTGAGTAGAAGAGAGATCAAATTAGCCTCAGTTGTTGTTTGCTTATGAATCTGTGAGTCTATGTGATGGAGTTTATGTGTATGTTTTTTAGTCCAATTGCATGAATCATTGGAGATGAAAAAAGTTATCTCAAGATTTTAAACTTATTAGCATCCAATAATTCCTTTATAAATTTTAAAATATGTTCTTGTTTAATATTCAACTTGTACATGTTCTACTTTTTAAACTTCCTTTATAGTCTTATGTCAAGCATGCTTAGGCTAGATTTAATTTCTACTGCAATATTCTACCATGTATTATTTGTTGATATTTTTTTAGGATGTGTAGTAAATTGTAAAACTAATCTTTCCCTACCGCATATTTTTGTACTTCATTGTTACACATGTTTGAGCTTAAGTTTGGGGGGAAAAGGAAAATGTTTCAAATTTAAAGCTTACTTGTTTTTAAAAGTACTACATAGAAAGTTGTATTTTATTTCTAATAATTATTGTTATGTGGAGCCACCTTAAAGATGTTAGAATTTTAAGAATAGAAATGAAGTAGCAAAACTTAGTTGATATTTTTAGTGAAAAGGGTGAACCTAGAGTTAATGATATATATTGGAGAGCTTGTGAAAATGAATAACTATCTTTAGTAAAAAGAATTGTATTTTTGAAAAATTAAAGATTTTTAAAATTTTTATTTTCAAACATTTAAGTTTCTTTTAGAAAGTATGTAAGAAAACAAAATAAAAAATTTACATCTTTTGAAGTGAAGGAAAGTAATAAGTTTTAACATTAGAGGAGGATAGTAGAATTCAAAATTTTTTGAGGACTTCTCTAGATATAGTAATCCTCACATAAAAAAAATAAATAGAGTAGAAAAGAAAAAAAATGGATAAAAAAGATCCTTAAAAAAAGAAAATGTAGAAAAAAAAGAAAAAAAAATTTGAGGACAAGCTTGAGGAGAGGTCCTAATCATAAATTGGTTTCACTTGGTCTTTCTAGGGTAAAGAAATTAAAACAATCCTAAGATTTTTATACTTATATTAGTAAAAACTCTTTTTAAGAGAGCTCTTATGTCCAGAAAGTAATGTTCATAAGATCCAAAGTTTGAAAAATATGCTTATATTTCTGAATTAGATAGGAAAACAAATTCCCAAGTTTGATAATAAATATTTTAGACCCTGGGTTAGTCAAATTCACTAGAAGTTCTAATAATTTGAATTATCAAAATTTTTGAACAAAATTTTAGCAATTCTAAAGGATGTCTTAACTCTAATGTACATAAATTATTTTAAAAAAGTAGTATAACTTGAGAACAAGTAATGTTAAAGTTTGGGGGATTCTGATGTGCCTGAAAATGTACTATTTTTCATGCTATATTTCATACTATTATTGCACTTTAAAGGTATGGTTTCTTGTATTTTTTGTTGTAGGTACATCAAATTGAAGAGTTTGGAGTGATTGGAGCAAAATGAACAAAAATAAACCAAAACAGAGCAAACCGGGACGAGCCGAGGCACACCAAAGTTAAGAGGGCTTAAATTGGGCACTTACGTGCCTGTGCCTAATGTTTTAGCCCCCAAGCATGGTGCTTAGACTCCAAAAGATAGAGAGGAGGCCGCGTAAGCAACCAAAATTGGTGCTTAAGATTTGAAGACAATTTTCAACATTTCTTCTAGAATATAAATCAGATTTGGATGATTTTTGAAGTGGTGCTTAGAAGTATCTTGGTGAATTCATTGGAAAAAAAATGGACTTTAGATAAGGATTTAGGGTTATTATAAGGAGGTTTTTTTAGTACTTTTGAAGAGGCACTTGAAACATCATTTGAAAGATTCATTAAATATGGACACCTATGAAGAAACACTTAAGCACCTCTTAGGAAGTTATAAATAAGGCTTAAAATTTTTTAAGAGATCTGTTGAACTAATTGAAAGAGGAGAAAAATTCTTTGAGAAGAAGAAGAAGGCTTGGGCGAGAGCCCCAAGTGAGGCAACAAGGTGAGAGAGAAAGAGAGAGAGTGAGAAATTTCTTCTTTTCTTTTCACTTTGAGGATTGTAAGGAGATTGCTTTTGTTGTACAACGAGTGTTTGATTTCCATCAAATATAAGTATTTTCAATGTATTTTTTTTTTTGAATCTAGTACTTTATTTGTATTGTTTCAAAGTCATATTCAATGAAAAGTTCTTGTTGTTTCTCCAGGTGTGGTGAGTAGTTTTCTTTACTCTTCACTCTTATAATGAATTAGTATGCATGTGTAGGATATAGAATTGAGTAGAGTGAGAATATATTGTGATGTTTTTACTTTGTTCTTAATTTACATGTAAACTTGATCAACTTGCATATTATAATCCGTTGTGAGAACATGTAAGATCAGTGATGGTGTTGTCTAATCAGTTGTTCTAGAATATCTTAAGATTATATGGATGAGAATGTAATCCATATGGTTGAGTGTAAATAAAGAGAGAAATAATCTTTGATGGGTATAGAATTAGAGGAATTTAGAGTAATAGGCTAAAGCCCCCAATTTGGTTCTTAGTTTTAGTTCTTAATACTATATGTTAGCCTTTAGGTGAGGGGACGAGGGAACTCTAGAATGAGAGTTAGTATCACTCTTGCCTAACCAGTCTTTAGGATTCTTAAACTATGTATTAACTAATGTTATTTAGATTACTTGACCGAGGGTAGAAAATATAATTTCTCCTATTTTTCACAATCTCTCTCACTACTTGTTTTACTTTTACACATGTCACTAATTGCATTATATGAGGAAGCGTACTTTTAATATATTAAACCCCAATTTCTGATTTTCACTAAGTATTTTAATTTAGGAGTAGAAGTAGTAATGTAGTGTTAATTGTAGGATATAATCATAACCAAAACTTTATTGACCTTTCAAGCTAGGGCGTGTTATTCTAAACTATAACTTCCCTTGAAAGCCGCCATGATTAACCTCAATCTTTATGGGATCGATATTTGGGGCTTAATTAGAAAGCTCTATATTATTTGATAATGTTACATATAATTTTGTAGAATCTCTATTATTTAAAGAAATAATTAAAATCTTACTTTGCTTGGGATCAAGGTTTTGGCACCGTTGTTGGGGATTAAAATCTTCAAGAAGTGGTGTGTCAACTTCATAAATCCTTACATAAAAAAATATAGGGATCAAGTTTCTAGAACCATTTTTGTGGATTAAAATCTTCAAGTAGTGGTGTCAACTTCATAAAGAGTGAGGAAACCCAAGAAAGAGAAACCTTGAATCACTACATTTAGAGGAAGAAATCTATTAGTAATAGCTCTATCATTTACAAGAATATGATCATTTCTTTTATAGGAGGAACCACTGGATGTAAGATTACTGATACACCAAAACAATATGATTATTTTATTTTATTTTTTTGATTTTTTTAGAGAAATATATGGATTTTTAAAGTTCATGAATTTAAATAAATTTAGAAAACCTTGTCCGCCACGCCATACTTGTCGCTCCAAACTTTACACGCGATGCTACGTTGTTTGACGCCAACAGCCACCTCAACTGTCACGTAGCCCACCTTTTCATTTAAACAGTTCATCCGGCTTGATTTCCTCCATCCATTAAAATACATGATCAGATGGCTCTCCTTCATCATCCCTAAGTGACCTAACCCGCGAGCCGTTCACACCAAAATCTCAAGATCTCAAGCTAGACTCAACCAAATCACATGGGGTTTGTTTGTAAACCTTCATCTACTTGAGACTAACATATCTATATGGCTTATACACTATGAAATACATTAAATATGTATGGAGAATAAAAATAGTCTTGGATTAGGGTTAGAGCTATATACCTTTGTCTATGAGGGGAGGCCTCAATTAAATGGTTGTAGCAACTTTGATTGGGTCAATGAACCACCAGATGAACTCCTAGGCCCTGGTGAATTATTTAGGTATGATTTTGATCAAGCCCGTTTTCAAGTGTTAATCTAAAGCTAGGTTAGAGAGTGTTTAGGATGGGGCTATTTGGGGAATCAAGTCCTCTCACTGTTGGGATGGTGTGTGCACAGTTAATTAGAGTTTGGTGGACTGTGGAGGTGTGGAGAAATTTGTCCTTGTTTGAACTAGAATTTTGAGCTTTAAATTGAGCTCTCACAAGGGAACCAGAGGGGGAAAATGGTAAACTTGAGTGGATGAGCTCTTGGAGAGTTTCTGGTGTGATTTTGGCAGAGTTTTCCCAAGGATTTGGATCATATCCTCTTTTTCCATGAAGGGGGCAGTTTAAATAGTGGATTTTGGGGTGGATCTCAAGGCTTCAATTTAGGTTCAATTAATTGCTTATGTCAAGGGTTGAAATGTGCCAAAGCCAATTGGAGCTGACCAGCTTGGATGGGTGTAATTGGGTTTGAATTTGAGCAAGGTGGCTCTCAATTTTAGGGTTTTTCAGTGATTAGGGTGGCTGGACAGAGCAAGAGAGGTGGTCAGGAATACATGTGAGATAGGGGGAGATTTAATTATGATTAACCCCTAATGGTTTGGTATGATGGCAAGGATTTCTTGGTTTAGGCCCAAACAAGGATAAATACCCTGAATCAAGGGACTATTGGTCCATGGATTCCATAGAGTGGACTAGGTGGGTCTAGCCTGGTGATTAGGATCCATTTGGTGGCTGTGGTGTCATTACTTTTGCCACATTGGCATGGCTTAGTCAATTTTGGTGCATGGGTTCAATTTGGGTTAAATTGTCTTGAAGTTGGGTTTAAGTTAGGCCAGCCATGACATTAAGGCCAATTGATTGATTAATTTTGTGTGGATGATTTTAATGAGGGGTTTATAAAAGATTTGGAGTGATTTTGAATTGATTTGGAGGTTTAATTTGAGGGATTTTGGGCATTTGTTCAATTTAGGGATGTTGGGCTAGACTTGAGTTGAGGTCAGGATAGAGTTGGATTAAGTCCAAAATTAGAGTTCAAAATGATCTAGGGGAATGTCAAGAAGAGTTATAAACATTAATTGGCTGCCAATTTTGGGGTTATGGCATTCAATTTTGTGGAATTTGGGCACATGGCTAAATTGGGGCAAAATTTGAGAATTTTGGATTTGAGTTGAAATTGAGTGAAATTGAATTGAAAAAGGTTAATTAATGGTTTAATTTGGTGTGTGGAGATTTTTAATGGAGTTTATGATGCATAATTTGGGCAATTGGAAAGATTTGGGGGTTCAATTGAATGGGATTTTGGTTCTAGGACAAATTGGGGCATTTTGATTTAGGTTTAAATTAGACTCAAATGTGTGTCAATGGGATTTGGATTTGGTTTGAATTTAGTTTAATCATGAATAATTTGAATTTACAATTGGAATTGGGGAGAAATTGGGTTAAATTGATGAACATTTAGTGTGAATTTTGGGAAAATTGGGCCTTAAGGGCAACTTGGAGCTTTTGGTCAAAGTTGGTCAAATTGATCAAATTGGGTTTATTTGAAGGGTCCAAATTGGTTTTAGGGGCTTTAGAGATGAATTTGATGGTTTTAGGAAAGTTTTAGTCACCAAGGGTATTTTTGTAATTTTGGCAAATTTTGGGGCATTTTGATAATTTTGGCAATTTTAGGAAGTTTTGGACAATATAGGTAGTTTCATATGGTTTGAGATGATTTTTGGAAAAACTTTGGTAGTTTTGGAAATTTTGGGAATTTTTGTCAAATTTGGGGTTTGGGGGTATTTGGTAAGTTGGGTAGATTTGGGGGCAAAAGGCTAAGTTTGGTTTTGCTGAAAGTGGGGTGCCAACCATCCTATTTGAGCCATGGACCAATGAAATTTCTATTTGTGTCCTTTATGCACTGGTCTTGGCTAGACCCTAGCTTAGGGTTACTGGGTCTAGGGGACCATTTACATGAGTCTCCCAAAAGATCAAGGGATCAAAGTCAACAATGGTTATGAGTGAATGTGAGTGAGAGTTAGTGTAAGTGAGTGAACTAGCTCTAGACCAGCACCTAGGGTGAACCCTATGGCCAAGCAGTCCTATGGAGACTCTCCTTGAGCTCCCCCATAATGACCCAACCTATCAAGTGCTAGAGGTCAGGACAATTATGTGGAACTTCAAGTTGAGCAGAGAAGAGTTTAGAATTTTTAATGGTGAGGGTTCCATTTTAGTTCTCTAGGAGTAGTTAATAGGAAAATCCTACAGCTAGATCCTAGTCTACTTAAGAGGAAAGAGCTAGAAGTCAATCAAAATTGAGGTCCACAAAGTAGGTGTTGTGTGTCAGACAAGCACACCACACGTATTAGCGTTGATCGAAAAGATCAATAAAACCAATATAGACTTCTAGGTCAACAGACCTAGAAAGAAGCATAGAATTGAGTGACAGTTGTGTCCACTAGAGAGTAACATGTACTCTCACTGGGGAAAAGAAAGGAGATTTTGGGGACAATTATCAGGCAAACTGATAGTACCAGTGAAGACTCGATTCAAATTGAATCTATCAAAGAAGATTTGGATTTTAATTTAAAATTTTAAGAAGGTGAAATTATGCACGAGGAAACTGGATTGAGTGGAAAACACAAGCGCAGAAAAGGAAATAGGGTGTCGGAGCCTAACTCGAATGTAAGGATGGGAATATAACGTTAAGACCTACCTCAATGATAAGGATGGGAATAGGACGTCAAAGCCTATCCCAATGATGGAGATTGGAATAGGACGTTTATGCCAACCCCAAAAGTAAAGATGAGAAGAGGACGTGTAAGCCTACCACGAAAGTGTAGATGAGAATAGGACATCCAAGCCTACCTCGAATGTGAGGATGGTAATGAGACGTCTAAGCCTATACCGAATGTGGAGATGGGAATGGGACGTTTAAGCCTATACAGAATGTGGAGATGGAAATAGGATGTCTAAGCCTACCTCGATAGTGTAAATTGGAATAGGGCGTCCAATCCTACCCCAAATGTGAGGATGGGAAGAGGACATCTAAGCCTACCTTGAAGATGGAGAAGGGAATATGACGTCTAAGCCTACGCCAAAAGTGAAGAAGGGAATAGGACGTTTGAGGCTACCCTGAATGCAAAGATGGGAATAGGGCATCCAAGCCTATCTTGAAAATGTAGAAGGGAAGAAGATGTCTGAGCCTACTCTGAATGCAAAGATGGGAATAGAGCGTCCAAGCCTATCCCAAAAGTGTAGATGGGAATAGGACGTCTAAGCCTACCATGAAAGTGTAAAGATGGGAATAGGGCGTGCAATCCTGCTCTGAAAGTGTAAAGATGGGAATAAGGTGTCCAAGCCTACTCTAAAAGTGTAAAGATGATAACAGGGCATCAAAGCCTACTCCAAAAGTAAAGATGGAAATAGGGTGACAAAGCCTACCACGAGATTAAGGAAGGGCAGTGGAGAAGAAAGATTGAATAGATCTATGAGGAGTAAATGAATCCGTGGGAATGTGGAGGAGTTGGTGTAGACGAGGATAGTCGTGCTATGCAAGCAAATAGAAGGAAACCTCAAACTTGGTAGAAACGAACTCAAGCAAATTCAAATTTTTTTCTTGTTGTCCTTATCAAATTTAAATATAAAAATATGCTTTCAAAATTTAGTTTTAAATGGTTGATTTTTCAAAAGGATATCTTACTTAAATTTTGTTATCATAATTTTTTTATTGTTTAATTTTTTATTTATGATAGTTTAGAACCAACGTATGGTTCTGCGGCTTTTTATCCATCACACAAAAGAGCAATTTGACAAATATGTTGAAATATGATGGAAATTTCATTAAAATGCTTCAAACAAGTGTTGCAGATTGAATACATGCTGAAAGCATTAAAAGAGACAATCATGTCGAGTACATCTTAAACATCACATGTGGAGTACATATCATATATACTGCTTTGACACAATACAAAAGGTGAAAAAAACTGCGCCTATCCTCTGTGCGATGAGCTCCTGATCAAGCTGACTTACTATGCCACGCTCCAAGACAATAATTTCTCTTTCCATGTACTTAGAGGTACCACCATCTCATAGCTTGTATGGCTGTAGCTCCTCAAATTCTGGATCCGGTTGGAATCCATACAACATCTTTTTATCATCCATCATTCTCAATGTAATAGAAACTTTTTATCGTAACACTCTAAGGATGCAGTGCTTTGCTAGTATCAGAACCTAAAATAATAAACCAAGTTGGGAACTTTAACCTGTCACTTTAAAGTTGTCTAACTCTACACCCTTAAGAAAATATTTCACTACTTATTTGCACTCAATCATTTGAACTACATTCTCATTCGTACAACCTCATGTGATTCTTTCCAATTGTTGACTAAGACAATACCAGCCCAGTTCTTACATGTTCTCAAAACAAATTTTAACATTTGGATTGGCCAAATTAAGAAGTAAATGAAGTACATGGATTTACATCATCACAACTTCTTCCAACATTAAAGATCATTACTCTCCACAACTTCCATCCAACACTTAACCTATCATTTTAAGAAGAAAGATAAAGAAAACTACTCAGAATCCATGGAGAAAATAAAACCACCATCATTTTAAGAAGAAAGATAAAAAAAACTACTCAGAATCCATGGAGAAAACAAAACCACACTTTAGTTTAAAGTAGAAATCATTGTCGAACTAAAAATAAGTCTCAATTAAAACCAAAATTAGTGTAAAACAAAAGAAAAAATTATCTCAAGTCCTCCACTAAACTCTTGAAGTTCCTTTGAATCTCTTCTCTTTTACAACACTCTCAATTTAAAACTAAAATAAAAAGGATAAATATGTGGTGCATGAAAATCTCTCCAACTAACTCCCCAATTTTAGAACTTTCAAAACTTTCCCAGTACTTTCAGGACCTCTTTCAAAATCCCAATCATCCTTCTTTTATAATTTTCAAAAAGGTGCCTTGGTATCTTTTTAAAATGTGTATTGATTCAATGTATTTCCTTAAGAAATGCATCTTTTCACAATAATTTTCGTCCATGGTGGTTGTAACCACCTATTAAGCCAATAGGTGCCTCAAAAAACTTTTCAAAATTTGCAAAAACCGAATTTACTCATCCAAAAATTGCCACTGGCGCTTAAGCGCGGGGCCGCTGGCGCTTAGACACAACCTTCTCTATTGAACCGGCGCTTAAGCATCGGATCTGAAGCTTAAGCGCCAAAACACTTTTGCCCAAATTTTCACCAATTTGCTCCAAATTTGATCATTTTTCACTCTTTTCAGCATTTTTCACATTTTTACTTGTGCCTGAAAGAAAAACACAAAAATACCTTTCATTAAAGCGCAATATCTCAAGAGTGGGTATAAAAATGTGTCTAAAAACACTATATTTTAGGCGTATAAAAATTCTTAAACTTCATATGTTACTTTTTGTCAAGTGACACTTAAATATTTAAAAACTAAATATGTGTGAAATGTATATGAGTTTCTTTAGGAGTTACTAAAATTTAAATTTAGAAATATTGTAGTCCAATTTAGAAAAAATATTCAGAAAATGAGACCAACTTAAGGTTTAGAAGTTTTTAATGTTAAGAAAGATGAAAATATGAGTTCCTATCTAATTCAAAAATATTGTTAGTCTTCCAAATTTAGATTTTAGTTCTTTTATTATCTCCACATAAAAATTTTTATTAAGAATAATTTTACTTACTATATTATATCTATAAGCTTAAGATTTTCTCAAGTCTGATACTTTAAAAAGTTCAAATGTAGAACCAATTTTTGATTAAGCACTAATGCTCAAGCTGCTCCTCCCTCACTTTTTCTTCTTCTTTCTTTTTCTATTCTTTTCTTTTTTTTTTTTTCTTTTTTTTTTTTAGGCAAGGATTACTATATTTGGATAGACCTTTAATATTTTTGAATTATACCTTTCCTTTCCTAAAGCAAAGTCCTGATACAAAACTTTTACTTATAAATATAATAATAGCTTTGAAAAATTATTTTTAATAAAAGAAATTTAAGTATTAAAAATAAAAGTCTAAATTTATAAAATTTTCAAAAATACAATGTTTCTTTCTAAAGATAGTTACTTATATTAATCATTTTCTACACTAAAAACTTTAAACTTAAAGTTTTTCTTCATTACTCAAAATTTCAACTAAATTCTCTTACTCATTTCTAAAATCAAATTTTACTTCCTTAATATAACTTCATATACATGATTAATTTTTTTTTCAAATCAAATTCACTTGCAGTTCATTTGAGAACAAATAAAATTAAAGTTTTGAAAATATTTTTCATCCCCCTCAAACTTAAATTTTTAACAGACTAAATAATTTAACATCAAATATATATAAGCAGGAATGAAAATTAGAATAACTGCTAACAAGAATTTTTATACCCTAATGATACAAGTATAAAACTAAAAATAGTAGTAAATTTAATTTTGATCAAATTTTCTAATATTTTCATTTTTATTTCAACTTTATTGATTCAATAGATTTCTAAACAGTGGGTATAAACATAAAAGCAAATTAACACACTAACTTGACTTTACAATCTCAACATAAAAACAAATTCACAAACCTTATAAAATAAAAACACAGGTACCAAAGTTAACAAGATTTTCATCTTTCCAAAAGTCATAGAATTAAGTTAAGTTCTAAACTAACTAAATCACAAAACTCACAATAGTTACAACCTTATAATTTTAAAATAAACTACTAACTAACACAAAAATCACAATAAAAATAAAATACAAAAGTCCAAAACACAATACATAGTACATATCATGATAAAGATGCAAATGTAGCAGTAACACACCACATAGTCCACAACATAAAAATAAACAACACATCACAAATCTGAAGTCCAAAGAACATTGTCTAACACATATTACAAACATAAAAGTCTCTGAATTCTACTCCTCATCTTCTGAATCACCACTATACAACTTTTTTGCAGGCTCATAATCAGTATCTCGAGGATATGAAGGAAATTGCACACCTGGGTCACCCCTAATTAGGTTCTCCAGTGATGAGTGGAATTTCTCTTCATAATCACTCTTTCTCATACTATACTTATCAGTATGCTCTGCAAAACACTCTAATTTCTGAACTTTATCAGCGATAAAATTAATATGATCCATCATCCTCTGGAATAATTGATCTTCTGTCTCAGTAGACTCACCTCTAGATGTAGAAGCACATGAGGTAGATGGTATAGATGTAGAAGCAGCACAGGTAGAAGCATCAGACGTCTCCATTCCATAACTTATATAAAATCTTCCTCTCTAGACAAAAATAGAATGCTCAAAATAAGTCTTCACATTTACCTTAGTGATGGGCTTTAGAGGTAACAACACTTCCTCCTAGCTATCATATTTAACTCCAAACTGCTCACACAAAGAAAAGATCAAGGAGCCAAATCCCAGATCTGTAGTAGTAACAACACTGGTGAAATTGATGATACCCTGATAAATCAAAGCTCATATGTTGATGAGCTTTCCTTCATGGATACAATAATTTATTGTCGCTCTCTCTCTGGTAACTTCACTGAGATGATTTGTTGGTAACAAAAGCGTAGAAATAAAATTGTGCCAGGCCTTTGAAGGTGCACTTAACTTTGAAGTTGGGAAGTTGACTCTCCTTTCATTAGTGATCTTCCAAAGTCCTCTTCTAAAAGTTAAGTAATAAATAATCTTAGCTATCTCCACTTTAGTTGAACTATAATTTGCATAAAACATAACGTATCAGGTGGCAGATGATAAAACAAGTTCATTGCCTCTCGTGAAAAAGGTACCAAGTTTCCTCGAACCATGACTCTATTTTCTTCAGCCTTAGGGAGGTTTGCATAGAACTCCCTAACAACATAAATAACTGCCATAACAGAGAAACAACAGAATCGTTCTCACTTTTGGCTAATGATCAAATCCTCTACGTCTCTACCTGGGTTCCTAAAACACCGCTCTTGAATCAATTTTCGTGATTGCAATGCATCACTGTACCGATCTTGAGCCTTCAAACAAACAAATTTACTCGAATTGAATGGGCTCCTTCTTTGCTCCTCTTAATTCTTGGTGCCATTTTACAAATTTTATAAATACTAAAAATAACTTCAAAAATCAAGTCTAAATTACTAAACTATACTTCCAAAGTACAAACTACCCTTCCCATGCAAATTTCATTGATTTTTTTCTCATTTTTCACCATGAATAGTGAATTTTTGAATTTCTCCAAATGTGCTCCAAATACATAGTGAAAATCCAAAATTTTTGCATAGAAGTAAAACTCTTACCTCAAGGAACTTGGATCTAGCAAATTTCAATTGATTCAATGAAGAAATATTAGCTTTAGTTGTGCCCTAGCCCTTAAAAATTGCAAACTCAAGAGGTTGAAGGTGATGGTGGCGTTAAAAATGGTGATTTTTGGGCTGAAATTTTACTTTTAACCGTTGGCGAACCGGTTATCATTAGTTGGCGCTTAAGCGCGGGTAAATGGTGCTTAGGAGCCTGCCTCTCGGGTTGGCTCACGCTTAAGCACGAGATGTTGCGCTTAGGCTCCACTGGAAGATTTTTAAAATTTTCAAATAAAAGTAAAATGCACTATTTGCCTAAGTAAGCCACCCTTAAATGGTCTCATAGCACTTAAATGACTATTTTCAACTTCCTATAACTCCCCTCTCTCTCAAAATTCTCCATAATAACTATTTTAATTTGAGGCTAGAAACAACACAAATTTTCACACAAATAAACTTATATTAATTAAAAAACAAGTACAAATACCTTTAAACACTTAATTATCACTTTAAATAGTCTTGGATGAGAAAATTTTCCTAATAAATACACAATAATCATTTCACAATTAAACACATTAGGAAGTTATAAATACTCAAAATAAGACTTAAACACTAAACCACTTGAAAACAACAACTTGTAACACACAAATTCTAAATTTAAACTTAATTACATTATTCATTCGAAGGAACAAATTCCTGTCTTTCATTAGTCTCTCCAGGAAAATAGAGTTGATAAAGTGGACGGTGGTGATGAGCTCTAATACTATCTTCTTCAATCCACTTCTACTTTATGAACATCGCCTTATTCCCTTCCTCTATATAACTTGTGTGGCTAAATTGAATCTTCATTTGCCATCCAATATGATTTAGATGTGCATGCAACTCAAGTACCATGGTCTCCAATAAAGCCATAGTACTCTCAATTTTGTTGATCTTCTCTGATATCCCTTCAATACTAACGACTAAGAAATCGTTATACATCTCTTGTGCACTTTGACTAATGAACCTCTTCCTCATGGTTTCTTACTTCTTTTTTAAATCCATCTCCCATGAATACATTTTCTCTAAATCTCACTTTCTCTTTGGCTTTTAAGGCTAGAAATGATCTGGGGTGAAATTCCTTCACAAAACCCTTCTATTTATAGACCTAAATCCTTCTAATAACTCATATACACGTTTAAAAACTATCTTGGCACATTTTTACAAAATAATTGGCGGTTAAAAATTCTAGAATATTAATTTTACACATGTGTTTAAACTGTCGTGCTTAAGCGCCAGATCTGGCGCTTAAGTCCTAGTGCACATTTTTGCACTAGTCTACTTAGCATTCAAATTCTCCTTCTAACATGTCCTGGTCACTAAAAAAAGTCTTAAAATCTTTATTAACGCATAATAATTTCAAAAATACTACCCCAATTTTCTTAATCACACACAAAACAAGAATCAAAATAAAAATACTTTGATAACTATGGGTTGCCTCCCAAAAAGCGCTTAGTTTTACATCATCAGCCCGACGTAACTAGTGCTTATTCTGGTTAACCCAACATCATTTCATTATCAATTTATGTTGATTCGCTATAAAATAAGATTTCAGTCTAAGTCCATTAACTTTAAATATTTTCTCAGACTTAGGATCTTTAACATCTACAGCTCCATAAGGATAAACTTTTATCACAACAAATGGGCCCATGCACCAGGACTTATGTTTGCCTAGAAATAATCTTAACCTTGCATTATATAGCAAAACATGTTGCATTGGCTGAAAATTTTTAGTAATAATCCTTTGATCATGCCATATCTTCATCTTTTCTTTACAAATCTTGACACTCTCAAAAGATTCATTCCTTATCTCTTCAAGCTCATTTAATTGCAATATTCTTTTCTCACCAACATCTTTCAAATTATAATTGAACTCCTTAATCGCCCAATATGCTTTAAGCTCAAGTTCAATTGGTAAGTGGCAAGCTTTCCCAACTATTAGCCTGTGTGGGGACATTTCTATAAGAGTTTTGTATGCAGTCCTATAAGCCCACAAAGCATAGTCAAGTTTGATTGACCAATCCTTTTTTGTTGGATTCACAGATTATTCCATAATTCTTTTAATTTTCTGGTTGGATAACTCAGCAAAACCACTTGTCTGAGGATGATAAGCAGTTGCAATCCTATGATTTATATGATATTTCTTTAATAACTACTCCAATATGACATTTCTGACATGACTTCCCCCATCAGTAATGATAACTCTCGGCATCCCAAACGTACAAAATATGTTTGTTTTTAAAAATTTTGCAATATTTTGAGCATCACATCGAGATAAAGCAAAAACTTCTATCTATTTGGATACATAGTCCACTGCTAATAGAATATATAAATTTCTAAAAGATGGTATAAATGGTCCCATGAAATCTAATCCCCAAATATTAAATATTTCAACTTCTAGCATATAATTGAGGGACATCTCATTTTTTCTAGAAATATTACCTACACGTTGACATTTATCATAGGTTTTGATATAAGCATTAACATCTCTAAAAATTGTAGGCCAATAAAATCCAGATTGTAAAATTTTGTATGTTTTTTTATCAACACCAAAATGTCACCCAAAATCAGAACTATGACATTTTTTGATAATTTCATAAGTTTCTTTTAATGGTACACATCTTCAAATAATTAGATCCTTTCCTTGGTTATATAAAAATGGGTCATCCCAAAAATAAGTCTTAGCTTTAGAAATAAATTTCCTCTTTTGTTGGTATGTCATTCCATAGGGTATAATATCACTAACAATAAAGTTCAGAATGTAAGCATCTAGAAAATGTTCATTAATTTTTTTTTTCAAAATGGAGTGGTTATTCTAACTCAAGCCAGGACAAATTTTCAGCAATTTGATTTTCAGTCCCCTTTCGATCTATTATTTCAAAGTCAAATTCTTGCAAAAGAAGAATCCATCTTATATGTCTATGTTTAACATCCTTATTTTCATTAAGTACTTAATAGTAGAATGATATGCATGCACTACGCAATGAGTTCCAATTAAATATGGTACAAATTTATCTAAAACATATACCATTGCTAGTAACTCTTTTTCAGTTGTTGTATAATTTATTTGAGTTTCATTAAGAGTTTTACTAGCATAGTAAATTACTTTGAAAATTTTATCATATCTGTCCTAAGACATCTCCTATAGCATAATCACTAGCATCACACATTAATTCAAAAGGTTTTCCCCAGTTTGGTGAAATTATAATTATTGCAGTGATTAAATTTTCTTTTAATAAATTAAAAGCTTTTAGGCATTCTTCATCAAAATTTAAAATTTCATCTATATCCAGTAAATGACATAAAGGCTTAGCAATCTTTGAAAATTCTTTAATATATCGCCTGTAGAATCCAGCATGTCCTAAAAAACTCCTAATTTCCCTTATATTTCTTGGATAAGGTAAATTAGCGATCACTTAAATTTTAGCAGGATCTACTTCCTTACCATTTTCTGATATTTGATAACCTAATACAATTCCTTCTACTATCAGAAATTGACATTTTACCCAACTAAGGACTAAATTTGTTCCTTCACAACACTTAAAAACTTTAGATAAATGTTCTAAACATGAGTTAAATGAAGTTCCAAACTCCAAAAAATCATCTCAATTACTATTTCAATTAAATCACAAAAAATTCCCATCATACATCTTTGAAATGTAGCAGGGGCATTACATAAATTAAAGGGCATCCCTCTAAAAGCAAAAGTAACATAAGGACTAGTAAAAGTTGTTCCCTCTTGATCCTCAGGAGATATTTGTATTTGATGATAACTAATATATCCATCTAGAGAACAAAAGTATTTATGCTCAGCTAGTCTATCAAGCATTTTATCTAGAAAGGGTAATAGAAAATGATCTTTCCTAGTGGCAAGATTTAATTTTCTATAATCAATGCATATTCGTCACCTTGTAACTTGTCTAGTAGGTATTAATTCATTATGTTCATTCACAGTTACAGTTACTCCTCCTTTCTTAGGAACGTAGTGAATTTGACTAACCCATGTACTAGCTAAGATAGGGTAGATAATTCTAGCATCTAAGCACTTTAAAATTTATTTCTTAACAACTTCTTTCATAATAGGATTCAGTCTCCTTTGAGTATCAACTCTGGGTTTGCAGGTCTCTTCCATATGAATTCTTTGCATACAAATTAAAGGACTGATTCCTTTAATATCAACAATTGTCCATGCAAAGGCTTTCTTAAAATTTTTTAGAATTTTCATCAACCTTTTTTCTTCTTCCATCGTTAATTTTGAGGATATTTTAAATGGTAAAGCAGAGGAATCACATAAAAAGGCATATTTTAAATGTTGAAGAAGTAACTTCAACTCAAGTTCTGGAGGCTTTTCAATTGATGGAAAAAAAGATTTATCTTTGTCTATCGTGTCCAAAATTTCAAAACTTTCTCGAACATAGTTTGAATCTTCCTTAAAAAGTAAGTCACATCTATCTAATTCATCTTCTTGCTTGTGTTCCAAATCTTTTTCTTCAGATTTTTCTTCATAAGTTGTTTTGAAATGACATTCACTTAGATATCTTATAACATCCATCCTATAACATTCATCATTTTTACCTTTTGCAGGATATTTCATTGATCTTGAAATATTGAAAGTAATAGTTTGTTCATTGACACACATTATTAATTCACCTTTTGCACATCTATCATTGCTCTTCCTGTGGCTAGGAGAGGTCTCCCCAAAATTATAGGTATCTCTTTATATTCCTCCATATATAGCACAATGGAATCAATAAGAAAGATAATTTGATCCACTTTCACTAGGACATCTTTTATAACAACTTTAGGATATGTTATCAAACGAATGACTAATTGCAAAGTTATAGTAGTAGGGGTTATTTCTCCTAATCTGAATCTTTTAAATATTGATAATGACATAAGGTTACTGCTTGCATCTAAATCACATAAAGCATTCTCATAAAATATGTCTCCTATTGCATATGGAATTGTAAAGCTACCAGGATCTTTAAACTTTCCCAAAGCTTTTTCTGAATTATAGCACTGCACTCCTTACTAAGTGCAATAGTTTCATTATCTCCAGTTTTCCTTTTCCTGTTGAGAATATCCTTTATAATCTTTACATAGCTTAACATTTGTTTTACGTCTTCAGCAAATGGAATATTAATTATAAGTTTCTTAAATATTTCCAAAAATTTTGAAAATTGCTTATCCAACTTCTGCTATCAAAATCTCTGAGGAAATTGAGGTGGTAGTTTTTCCAAATCAATTTTTAGTGGGGAAATAGGTCTTTTAGAATCTTTTGGAGTGTCTACTTTTGATTCTTCAATTTCTTCTCTCTCTACTTCCCTTTCTTTTTGAACCCTACCTTCCAACTCTCTTCTTCTTCTTCTAAGTTGAAGGACTTTTACTTGCTCTTTATTCTCATCTTTTGAATTTGATTTTGTATTTCTAGGAAGTGTTCCTTGGGATCTATTACTTAATGAATTTGCTATTTGCCCAAGTTGATTCTCAATATTTCTAATTGCAGCTTCTTAACTTTGTACTTGATTTCCCATTTGTAATACCACTTCTTCTATAGACAACTTCTTCTCCTTAATATTTGTATTACTGTTGAAACCTGGAGGATAAGTTGATCTATAATTATTATTCTCTTGACTGTTCCAGTTTCCCAATGGGTTTACTTGGTTGTTCCCCCATTGCTGATTATTACCACCCAAATTGTTCTTCTAGTTAAAGTTAGGATAGTTTTTTGACTTGGGTTATAATTATTTTAATATGGGTTATTTTGCTTATTATTTATGACATTTAAAGTTTGTAATGATGCTTGAGATTCTACCATTTGACCTAATGAATTCTCTTCAATCATGTAAATTGGTTGAGAAAAATTCATTCCAAAATGGTCTAACTTCCTTGAAATTGCAACAACTTGATTTGCTAACATAATAAATGCCTCAGATTCTTGAATATTGGCCACTTTCTTAGGATTCATCCTCTCAAAAGGCCATTGAAAATTATTGGTAGTCATTTCTTCACTTAAAGCATAAGCGTCATGAAATGGTTTTGACATCAATGAACCACCAACAACGGCATTGATAATTGACCTAAGAGATCCAACTAATCCATTATAAAAATTTTGAATTAATAACCAATCTGGTATAACATGGTGTGAACACTTTCTTAAGAGTTTTTTAAATATTTCCCATGTTTCATAAATAGATTCCCCTTTAATCTGATTAAAATATGTAATATCATTTCTAAGCTTCGCAGTTTTTTATGGTGGAAAATATTTAGCAAGGAATTTTGCTAAATTCAAGTTCTGATAGATTCAGGTGCTAATGAATTCAACCATATCTTAACTTTATCCCTCAGTGAGAAAGGAAATAGCATAAGTCTTATGGAATCATCTGATACACCATCGTATTTAAATGTAGCATATAATTCTAGAAAATTGGCGAGATGTAAATTTGGATCTTCAGTTGGTGATCCCCTAAATTGATTATTTGATACCATTTGGATAATAGCAGGCTTAAGCTCAAATGAATCATCAACTACAGTAGAGTTTTGAATATTATAATAAAGTTCATCTACAGTAGGGTTCGCATAATCTCTTGAAGGTCTAAACTCTTGATGAATTTCATCATTTTGATCATTTTGATCATTTTGGTTTGCCATTTCTATAATTTTTTGAATTTTTAAAGATCTTCAATTCTGTTTAATTTTTTTGATTTTTCTAACAATGCTCTCTGATTCAGAATTGTAGGGCGCTTGTCCTTCAGAACCTGAACTACACATACACTAACATAAAACAAAATAAAAATAAACACATAAAATAAAATACAATAATTTAAAGTTTAAATAATACTTTCTAAAAATAGAAATTTGCTTTTAAATCTATAGATTCTTTACAATTTTCACTTCACTTCCCCGAAAACGGTGCCAAAAAATTAATCCTGAAACTGCTTATATACAACATTATAACAATAATTATGATTATATTTTCCACTTATATTCCCTTATTTTGCAACAAACCCAAAAACTTGATCTTGAAGAAAAATAAGAATTTAACTCTTAATTTATATATATTGGGAAACTACGCAAGTATACATATCGTTATCAAGTAATATAAGACTTTTTGATTAAGACCTGAATATTGAACCCATAGTGAAGATATGCAATATGCACTTTTTGGAAAACTTTCTATTTTTAAAACGATAATTATTTAAACTAAAGACATTTTCACAGTAAAGAAAGTTTAAATATTTTGGGTAATTTTTATATTTTGATAAAAATAGAACAAAATTATAAAGATAACTTCAATTTTTGTAGAAGAAAAGCACTAAATATGAAAATATCTTTCTCCTTATCATGAATCAGTAATAAGTATAAGAATTATGCGGTGAAAGTATGCATATTGTGTTGTGCCAAATAGGAGCAATAATATTCTTTACCCTTACTAGTGATGCTATAAAGAACATTAACTAATTTAAAGTTTAAATAGTTTTGAAGACCTTCTAGACAGGGAAGATACTAGCTCTGACTCTAGAGTTCCCTCAATTCCCTCCACTTAGGGGCTAACATCTCGTATCAGTACCTAAAATAATAAACAAAGTTGAGGGTTTTAACCTGCCACTTTAAAGTCCTCTAACTCTACACCCTTGAATGAATATTTCTCTATTTATTTGCACTCAATCAAATGAGCNAGGCAGGGAAGATACTAGCTCTCACTCTAGAGTTCCCTTGATTCCCTCCACCTGGGGGCTAAGCAGGGAAGATACTAGCTCTCACTCTAGAGTTCCCTTGATTCCCTCCACCTGGGGGCTAACAGGCTAGATAGGGAAGATACTAGCTCTCACTCTAGAGTTCCCTCGATTCCCTCCACCTGAGGGCTAACATCCGGTGAAGATACTAGCTCTCACTCTAGAGTTCCCTCGATTCCCTCCACCTGGGGGCTAACATCTCATATCATAACCTAAACAATAAACCAAGTTGGGGACTTTAACCTGTCACTTTAAAGTCCTCTAACTCTACACCCTTCAATGAATATTTCGCTATTTATACATATCACTTTAAAGTCCTCTAAATCTACAACCATCAATGAATATTCCTCTATTTATTTGCACTCAATCATATGAACTACATTCTCATTCATATAACCTCATGTGATTCTTTCCAATTGNGATCTAAGTTTCTTGAGCTAAGTACTTTACTTCTTTACAAAAATTTTGGATTTTCACTATGTATTTTGAGCACATTTGGAGAAATTTGAAAATTCACTATTCATGATGAAAAATGAGGAAAAAATCTATGACAATTGCATGGGAGGTGTAGATTATACTTTGGAAGTTTAGTTTAGTAATTTAGACATTAATGAACCTCCACCGGCAACCTTTATAATAGATCTAAGGGATTTTACTAACCAACCTATAAAAGATTTGAATGATTAACCAGTCTGGTAAAGCATAATGTAGACACTTTCTAAGGAGTTCCTTAAATCTTTTGTAAGTTTCGCTTATAGATTTTCTTTCATATTGAGTAAAAGAAGTAATATCATTTCTGAGTTTCACAGTTTTTGAAGGAGGAAAATACTTAGCCAAAATTTTTTAATCTAAATCCCCCAAGTTCTAATAGACATAGTTGCTAACGAATTTAACCCATCTTAGATTTATCCCTTAATGAAAAAGGAAAAAGTCTAAGTCCAACGACATCATTTAATAAGCCAACAATGTAGCACACAATTCTAAAAAACTAGATAAATGTTAATTAGGATCCTCAGATGGTATTCCTCCAAATTGATTATTTTGTACCATTTGCATATTTGAAGGTTTAAGCTCAAATGAGTTAGCCTCTACAGCAGGAGTTTGAATGCTAAAATTAATTTCATCTACTATAGGGTTCGCTTAATCCCTTAAAGATTTTTTGTAAATTATGATGTTCATTTTCAATAGTTTGAATTTCAATATTACTTTGCGATGTGTTTGTCATTCCTTGAGAATTATGAAGTATTCCTTGTTTTTGAATTTTTCTAACAGTTAGTTCCAATTCAGAATCGTAAGACACTAAATTTTCAGATCCAAACCTACGCATAAACAATGAAAAATTTGCAGAAAATAAAATAGCACAACAAAAATAAAAAAAAAATTTTGAATTTTGAATTTAATTTTTTTTTTTCAAAATTTTTAACTTTCAAAACTGCAATTCAAATAAAATTGTAAGTTAACAGTTTTGTTGCACTCCCCGACAATGAAGCCAAAAACTTGACACAACCCGCACTTACACATTTTTTTAATCTCCTCAATTATGCTAGAAAATATATCTCAATTTATATCTAGTGGCTAGTGTGAACTTTTGCAATGATTTATGAATTATATTATAAATTTTCACACTAAGGGTGCTATGCAAGTATACGTATTGTTTCAAATAATATAGGATTTTCTTTAAAAAACTCAGTATCGATCCCACGAGGAATGTGGTAACTCCTAAAATCAACTTACAAAAAATCTATTTAAATTTCAAATTAAGAAAATAAAAGATTTAAAATGATATGCTTACTAAAAATTACTACTAAAATTGCTTAAAAAGAGAGTAACAACTAAATGTAACATCTTAACAAAGTTCAACACTAGTTTGTATATTATGAAAAACCTTTCCCCTTGCATGCAGGATTCAAATGATTTAAGACAAATTTTAGGTTTTATGACAAATAGAAGCATACCTTATTCTTTACCCCCTCGCGGTGCTTGCAAATAACATTAGCTAACTTAAGGCCAATTTCTTAACATCTTGACTACACATCAGTGTTATCTAGCCTCTTACCTCTGGATGCTCCTAGCATATGCCATTGTAATAAACAAATCTCAGCATTAGGGTACTAAAACTTAGGCCAAACTGATAAGAATCTAGCCTATCACTTTAGATTTAACCAATTTTATGCCCATCAAAACTTATCTCCCTATTTATTTGCACTCCCCCTCAAGTGATCACGATGGCTCTGCCTATAATGAAGTGTGGTATCCACTAGCTGGTTGTAATCTTATCCCTCCTAGGTCATTATGTTTCTCAATAGATTTTAACCTCACAAGTGTCCAGTTTGTAAAGTAAATGCATATTCGGTTAAAATACCATAACAATTTTTAAGAGTAAAAAGAAATTGTTAATTCATTCTCATCCCACAAGATTAAGGTCCGTATGCAAGAAGAAAGGAAGGGAACTACTCAAAATTCATGGATATTAAACAAAAACAAAACATTTGTATTGAAATTCAAGCCTTACAACAAAAACTCAAACACAAATACAAAATATCTTATATCTTCTCCCCAAAAAAACTTCTGGAGTTTCCTCTAAGCAATCTCCAAGCTTCTTCACACTAAAACATACTCACACTTACACTTGAACACAAAATATGAAAAACCCAACTCACTATTGCTGCCCAATTGAATTTTTGAGGCTCCAAAAGGTCTCTAAATTCGGACAAATCCTTCTTATTAAATTGAAAATAGAAAATAATCAAGGGTTGCTTCAAATACCCCTCCAAAATTTGGCCAGATTTGATGTATCTTCTAGAAAGGTGGTTACTGGCACAATAATGTCAATTTGGGGCGCTATAGCGCCCTTCTCGCCTGACTGTGAAGCTATAGCGCAATACAAAAATAAACATTTTTGCTCCATTTTTTTCTCATTTTCTATAAATGTCCATTCCATGTACCTCAAACCAAAATATGCAAAATACCTTCCTTTTAAAGTGCAATATCATCAAAAATGTACATAAAAGGATTATAAAACATGCACTAAAAGCATATTATTTTGAGGTGGAACAACAACTCTTTCTCGTAACCTCACTCAAATTGGTGGAGGATAGTAGCTTGCTGAAATGAAGTAGTGTCAAACTTTGGAAGGTGCATTTATTTTAGATGAAGAAAATTTCACAGTATGGTCAATTGTAACCTTCCAAAGCCATCATCCATTGGTCATGAATATGATGATCTCATTTAACTTGGAATCAGTAAGGGTGAAGCTGGAGTAAAAACTCTCAGGGACATCTCTCGACAAAAATAACACATTAATGCGCGAAGGGTATATTTCCACCTACTTCTGCTTCACTAATACCAAATCATCAGAGGCATCTGAGAGGTTTACATTAAATTCCATAACTATAGAAATCACCACTACAGACATAGTGCAACAAAAATTTTCTTAATTATGCTTAACAGTCATACCCCGTCTTAGCTATCAACTTTTTTGACACCAAAAAGTTAATGCTCTTGAGCTTTGGAGCATACAAACTTCTTTTTATTAAATGAAGACTTGGACTTTCCTCCTTTGGTTTTGGGAGTCATAGAAATGTAACAATAATGAAAATTCAATTAAATAAGGCTAGATTTCGACGTGGATACAAATTATAGGCAAGTTACGGGTTACATCAAGGATTTTCTCTCTGAAATCTCCAATTCAATCGTCTCCACCAAATATCCCAAGAAAATTCAGGATGAAAATGGGAAGAACAAGTTTAGGGAGATGATTTTACTTCATGGAAGTGATTCCCCTCACCAAAACATCAAGAATTGAGTGAAAATGGAAGATAAAGAGGAACCCTAAACATTGCCTCTCAATGGCTTAAAAAGAGTCGGGGAGGAGGTTTCACAAAAATGACATAAACTGGGCCAGTTTAGGTGTTTTTGTTGACCAAGTGGGAGTGGCGCTTAGACATTGCGATAGCAGCACCTAGGCGCTACTCTGCCTATAGTGTGGCACCCTAGTGTCTAGGAGTTGATCCCTGGATACCTAATGCTTATGCGCAGTATAACAATAGTTCTAATGATATTTTTCACTTATGTTTCCTTATTTTTCAACAAAACCAAAAATTTGATCCAGAAGAAAAATAAGAATTTAACTTTTTAATTTATATATATTTATATTAGGATGTTATGCAAGTATACATATCGTTATCAAGTAATATAAGACTTTTGATTAAAACCTGAATATGGAACCCACAAGGAAGATTATGAAATATGCACTTTTTAGAAAGTTTTTCTATTCTTAAAAAGATAATTACTTAAACTAAAGATGATTTTTTGTAGAAATTTACATATATTTNCATCTAGATTGGTCAAATGAAGAAGTAAATGAAGTGCATGGATTTAAATCATCACAACTTCTTCCATCATTAAAGATCAATACTCTCCACAACTTCCATCTAAAACTTAATTATTTATCATTTTAAGAAGAAAAATAAAGAAAAGTACTCAGAATCCATGGATGAAACAAAACCACACTTTATTTTAAAAGAAGAAATCATTGTCAAACCAACAATAAGTCTCAATTAATACCAAAAGTAGTATAAAAACAAAAAGATAAAAACTTATCTCAAGTCCTCCACCAAACTCTTGAAGTTCCTTTGAATCTCTTCTCTTTTACAATCACACAAAACAAAATAACGAAAGGATAAAGTAAATAAAAAGTGGTTCCTGAAAGTCTCTCTGAACTAACTCCCCAGAGAAGAACTTTCAAAACTTGCTAATATATTCAGAACTCACACTTTTTTGGACGTTTTCAGGACTCTTTTCTAAGTCCTCTCTTCTTTATTTTATAATTCTTTAAGAGGTGTCGTGGGATCTCTTCAAAATGTGTCTTGATTCGATGTATTTTCCCAAGAGACGTATCCTTTCATGATAATTTTCATCCATGGTGGTTACAACCACCTATTAAGCCAATGTGTGCCTAAAAAATCTCTTCAAAATTTGTGAAAACCAATTTTACTCGTCTAGTAACTTCCATTGGTGCTTAAGCGCGGGGTCTCGGCCCTTAGACGTGGCCTTCTCTGTTTAACCGACACGTAAGTGCTGGATCTGGCGCTTAGGCGCCAAAACGCTTTTGCATAATTTTTCACCTTTTGGCTCCAAATTTTATCCTTTTCCACTCCTTCAAGCATTTTTTCCATTTTTACTTGTATCTGCAAAAAAACACAAAAATACCTCCCATGAAAGCGCAATATCTCAAAAATAGGTATAAAAATATGTCTAAAAGTAGTATATATTTTAGGTGTATCAAAATCCCTCAAATTTAAAATGTTACTTGTCCTCAGGTGACACTTCAATCTTTACAAACCAAATATGTATGATATGTATATGAGTTTCTTTAGGAGTTACTAAAATTTAAATTTAGAAATATAGTAGNCAAAATTATACTTTAGTTTAAAAGTAGAATACTTTGTCAAACCAACAATAAGTCTCAATTAAAACCAAAAGTAGTCTAAAATAAAAGATAAAAACCAATAACAAGTCTCAATTAAAATCAAAAGTAGTCTAAAACAAAAGATAAAAACTTATCTCAAGTCCTAAGTCTCAATTAAAACCAAAAGTAGTCTAAAACAAAAAGATAAAAACTTATCTCAAGTCCTCTCCCTACTCTCGAAGTTCCTTTGAATCTCTTCTCTTTTACAACACTCTTAATACAAAAATAAGATTAAAAGGATAAATATGTGGTCCCTGAAAATCTCTCCAACTAATTGCCCAATTTTAGAACTTTCAAAACTTTCTTAATACTTTCAAGACTCCTTTAAAAGTCTCAATCTTTCTTCTTTTATATATCTCTAAAAGGTGCCTTGGTATCTCTTCAAAATGTGTCTTAATTCAGTTTATTTCCCTAAGAGATGCATCCTTTTGCAATAATTTTCATCCATGATGGTTGTAACCACCTATTAAGCCAATAGGTGCCTCAAAAATCTCTTCAAAATTGATAAAAACCAAATTTACTCATCTAATAACTGCCATTGGCGCTTAAGCGATGGGCATTTGATGCTTAGGCATGGCCTTCTTTGTTTAACTGCCACTTAAGCGCTGAATTGCGGGGCATTTAACGCTTAAGCGTGGGGCATTTGATGCTTAAGCACGGGGCATTTGACGCTAGATTCAGTGCTTAGGCGCCAAAACACATTTGCCTAAATTTTCAGCCATTTGCTCTAAATTTGATCCTTTTTCACTTCTTTAAGCATTTTTCACCTTTTTACCTATACCTGAAAGAAAGCGCAATATCTCAAAAATAGGTATAAAAGTGTGTCTAAAAATACTATATATTTTAGGTGTATCATACAGGTCCAGACCTTCCAATATATTGACAAAATTTCCCTAAATTTCTTTATAGAATTCAAATTCTATCTTCCTTAACTTGCTTATCTTATCCAATTCTGCCATGGTAACCCTCTGCGACTATCATGGCCGCTCCCTCATTTCAATATTTGTAGGAATCCATGTCTGTGTTTTCTTTGTATCCAATGGGATGTATGATTCTGCAACTGAGTGGCTGATAGTTCGAAATCCACTGTCTATAGATGTGTATTCTTCTAGAGTGTTGTAATGCTCTCAGTGGAGGACGTTACATTATGGGCATTCCACAAATGCTCCGGTGTCTAGAATTTTTCTGGGATCTCGGTGTTACACGTCAGGCAACCTGCACAAAGTTCACCTAAAATTACCGGTAATATCACTCTGTAGCCAACTCAGAATCGTCCTCCATAGCAGGAAAACTAGAGGAAGTCTCTCTCATGCAAGGATCATATATTTTCCCTTTTGAAATTGTGCTAAGTAAGTTTTCTGCCTCTTTCAAGCATCTTTTTTTTCACGAAGGAAAGCTCTATGTTTTTGGTGATTGGCATTTTTGCGTTGAGTTCTTCTTAGCAGTGCATCTGACAGTCTCTCATCATCAGCACTGATTAGATGTCCTGCTGGTGCAGTAATCATAAACTGCAGGCGACTAATCCCTTCAATCAAATTTTGCTACGCTATCACTTTCTTCCTCTTCAGTGAGGAATCCTCTTTACTAGCCCTCCTTTCTCTCGATGGCTGACCACGTACATCAGGGAAATCTCATAGTCCACGTTAACCTGACTGAAGTTGAAGTCAAAATCTATGATGCCACCCTAAGAAGCCCTTTCCTCATTAAGTGCAAGATTCCAGTCAACCTTGAAAGCACAAATTAGCTTCTGAAATGACATTTTTTTTGCAGATGACAGAAAAAACATCAGTGCACTGAAATTTAGCAGGAACAAAAACAAAACAAAATATTAAACAGAATTTTTATTTACACGGGTGCAGAGATTATGTATTATATATATATATATATATANTTTTGTAGGCACATAATCAAGATATCGAGGATATGGAGGAAATTGCACTCCTGGTTCACCACTAATCAGGCTTTTCAAAGATGAGTGGAATTTCTCTTCATAATCACTCTTCCTTCTATTATAACTATTAGTATGATATGAAAAATGCTCTAAATTTGTACCTTATCAGCAGTAAAATTGATATTATCCATCATCTTCTGCAGTAACTCATCATGAGTCTTATTAGAATCACCTCTAGATATAGAAGCGCGTGAAGTAGATGGTTGTGATGAAGATGCAGCAGAGGTAGATGCAGCAGACGTCTCTAATCCACAGCTCCTGGAAAATCCTCCTCTCCAGCTAAAAATCGAATGTTCAGAATAAGTCTTCACATTCACCTTCGTGATGGGCTTTAGAGGTAACAAAACTTCCTCTCAACTATCATACTTAACTCCAGCCTACTCGCATAAAGAAAATATTAAGGAAACAAATCCCATACCTGCAGTAGTAGTAGCAGCATCTGAACTGATGATAGTGTGATAGATCAAAGCCCCTATGTTGATGGGCTTTCCCTCCTAAATACAATAATTCAATGTTGTTGTCTCTCTGGTCACTTCACTAAGATGATTGATCGGAAGCAGATGAGCAGAAATGAAATAGTGCTAAGCCTTTGATGGTGCACACAACTTTGATGTTAGAAAATTTACTCTCCTCTCATTGGTAATCTTCCAAAATCCTCTCCCAATAGTCAAGTATGAAAAAATCTCGTCTAACTCCGCTTCAGTAGGACTATAATTTGCATAAAAACACAAAAGTCTCCGGTGGTAAATGGTAAAACAAGTTGATTACCTCTGGAGTAAAACATACTAACTTCCCTCTAACCATAACTCAATCGTCCTCATCCTCTAGGAGATTTGCATAAAACTCCCTCACAACAGAAATCACAGTGACAGCAGAGAAACAACAGAACTGTTCCCACTATCGGTGGACTATCAGGTCTTCCACTTCTCCACCTAGACTCATGAAACATAGCTCCTGAATCAATTTTTGTGACTATAGAACGTCACTATATCGATCCTGAGCTTTTGAACTGACAAATTTGCTCGAATCAAATGGGCTCTTTCCTTTGCTCCATTTCATTCTTGGTGTCATTCTACAAATTTGATAAATTTCAAAAATAATTTTAAAAAGCAAGTTTAAATCACAAAACTAACTTTCCAAGCAATTTCCATAGATTTTTCTCCACTTTTCACCATAAATAGTAAAATTTTGAAATCTTCCAAAAGTGCTTAAAATATATGGTGAAAATCCAAAATTTTTGCGTAGAAGTAAAGCTCTTACCTCAATGAACTTGGATCTAGCAAATCTCACTCGATTCCACCAAGAAATCTTCAAATTTCACTTGCCCTACCCCTCAAAATCATGAACTTGAGATGGGGAAGACGATAGGAGGTGTTAAAAATGGTATTTTCGGACCAAAAATTCACTTTTAACCTTTCACAAATCGATTTTCGTGAACTGACGCTTAAGCGCGGGTAAGTGGCGCTTAGGCACCTGCCTCTTGGGTTGGCTCGTGCTTAAGCTAGAGATATGGCACTTAGGCGCCAGTGCACAATTTTTTAAAATTTAAATTTTAAGTTAAATGCACTAATAGCCTACGTAAACCACCCCTAAATGGTCTCATAACACTTAAATGACTATTTTTTACTTCCTATAACTCCCTTCTCTCTCAAAATTCTCCATAATAATTAATTCAATTCGAGGCTAAAAATAACACAAATTTTAACAAAAAAAACTTATATTAATTCACAAACAAGTACAAACACATTTAATACATAGTTCTCTCTCCAAATAGTCTTGGATGAGAAACTTTTCCTAAGTACAAAACACATAACACACATTTACAATTAAACACATAAGTGACAAAAACACTAAAAACAAGACATAAACACTAACACACTTAAAAACATGACTCCAAACACACAATTCCTAACACTTAACTTAATGCCACTCTTTATTAAAAGGAATAAATTATTTTCTCTCAGCAGTCTCTCCAGGAATATAGAGTTGATAAAACAGATGGTGGTGACGAGCTCTATACTATCATCTTCGATACACTTTTGCTTAAGGAACATCGTCTTATCTGCTTCTTCTGTATAACTGGTATGGCTAAATTGCATCTTAAGTTGCCACCCAATATGTTATAGATAAGCATGAAATTCAAGCACCTTAGTCTCTAATACAGATATAGTATTCTCCATCTGGTTGATCTTTTCAGATGACCCTTTAATACTAACGACTAAGAAATCGTTATACATCTCTTGTGCACTTTGACTATTGAACTTCTTTCTCATGGCTTCTTCCTTCTTCTTCAAATCCATCCCCCATGAAGCCATTTTTTTTAAATCTCACTCTTTCTTAGACTTTTAGGGCTAAAAATAATCCAGGGTGAAATTCCTTTACAAAACCCTTCTATTTATAAGCCTAATTCCCCCTCCTAACTTCTCGGCATGACTAGAAACTGCCAAGACATTTTGATTCCAATTAAATTGCAGTTACACCTTCTAGAAATCAAAATTTTCACATGTGATTAAATTGTCGCGCTTAAGCTCCGGATCTAGCGATTAAGCGTCAGTGCACATTTTTGTACCAGTCAACTTAACGTCCAAATTCTCATTCTAACATGTCTAGGTCACTAAATAAAGTCTAAAAATCATTACTAGCACATAATAAATTCAAAAGTACTATCCCAAATTTCTTAATCAAACTCAAAACAACAATCAAAGCAAAAAACACACCAATAACTATGGGTTGCCTCCCACAAAGTACTTGGTTTTACGTCGTCAGTCCGACGTAACCAGTGCTCATTCTGGTTGACCCAACATCATTCCATCATTATATTTATGCTGATCCCCTATATAATAAGATTTTAGTCTATGTCCAGTAACCTTAAAAATTTTCTTAAAATTAGGATCTTTTATATCTACAGCTCCATAAGGATAAACTTTTATCTCAACAATTGGGCCCATCCACCTGGACTTAAGTTTGCCTGTAAATAACCTTAACCTTGCATTATATTGCAAAACTTGTTGTCCTGACTGAAAATTTTTAATAAGAATCTTTCGATCATGCCACATTTTTATCTTTTCTTTATAAATCTTAGCACTTCATAAGATTCATTTCTTATCTCTTCAAGCTCTTTTAATTGTAAAAATATTTTCTCACCAGCATCTTTTAAATTATAATTTAACCCTTTAATAACCCAATATGCTTTATCCTCAAGTTCAACTGGTAAGTGACAAGCTTTACCAAATATTAGCCTATATGAGGACATTCCTATAGGAGTTCTATATGTGGTCCTATAAGCCCACAAAGCAAGTCAAGTTTGACTGACCAATCCATTTTTGTTAGATTCACAGATTTTTCCATAATTCTTTTAATTTCTCGATTGGATAATTCAGCCAAACCATTTGTCTGAGGATGATAAGCAGCAGCAATCCTATGATTTATATGATATTTCTTTAATAAATTCTCCATAATGGCATTTCTAAAATGACTTCCCCCATTAGTAATGATAACTCTCGACATCCCAAATCTATAAAATATGTTTGTTTTCAAAAATTTTGCAACACTTTGAGCATCACATCGAGGCAAAGCAACAACTTCTATCCATTTGGATACATAGTCCACTGCTAATAGACTATATAAATTTCCGAAAGATGGTATAAATGGTCCCATGAAATCTAATCCCCAAACATCAAATATTTCAACTTCTAGCATATAATTAAGAGGTATCTCATTTCTTCTAGAAATATTGCCGCTCTTTTACATCTATCACAAGTTTTGATATAAGAATTAACATCTCTAAAAATTGTAGGCCAATAAAATCTAGGTTGTAGAATTTTCTATGTTGTTTTATCAACACCAAAATGTCCCCAAAAATCAGAATTATGATATTTTTGGATAATTTCATAAGTTTCTTCTAGTGGTGCACATCTTCAAATGATCAGATCCATTGTTTATATAAATATAGGTCATCCCAAAAATAAAGCTTCAGAAATAAATTTCCTCATTTGTTGGTATGTTATTCCATAGGGTTTAAGATCACTAACAAAATAGTTCATAATGTCGGCATACCACGGAACACGCCACTCATTACAATGAACAATTTTTCATCTTGAAAATGTTAATTAATTTTTTTTTCAAAACAAAGTATTTTTTTCTAATTCAAGCCTGGAGAAATGATCAGCAATTTGATTTTCAGTTCCCTTTCGATCTACTATTTCAANCTATTGAAATACTTTACCCATTTCTGTCTTGGGAAAGTATGGTCAACTCTTTGGACTTCAGGACTGTCTGTTCAAGCACCTTTGAACAGAGGGGTTTAGGAAGCCATTAAGGACTCTTTAAATCTTTATGTGGGGCCGAAACCCTCAATAGGTGTGTTGGTGGACTAGTTCCATCTAGGCATTTTGTGTTGCTAAGTGGGCCCCGCACTGGGTCCTAAACACTTAACATCTCCCTTCCAAGTTTGGTTTGTTATTTAGCAAATTAAATTAATTTTTTTTGTGTCGCGCGAGCTTCAAAATTAATTAATTTTTTCAACTTTTAAATTACCTTTTTCCTAAATATTTTAAAATTCCCACAAATTAAGACTTACTCAGTCTACAAATCCACCTCTGTTAATTTTCAGTGCTTTCACTAATATTACAAAGTTTTGACCATATAACTAACCCCAGAGCTTTCTGTTTTAAAGCTGTTGCAATGGCTTACCCAACGCTGAATTTTCTTGCAACCTACCAATGATCCATGAAGCCTACAATGTTGCTCCTACCATAAAGTTTGGAGCTAGATTTGAAGACCTTGAGGTTATCCTCGGGAAGGCCCCATTCGTCATAATGAAAGTCACTACTCCAGAAATTCAGGAGTTGTCAGTTGAATTCAACCTGAACTGTCTTCAGAACTTCCCTTCTTATAAGAAGCCCATGACTACTGCTGCCGCCCTGGCACGTACCAAGCCTGTTGTCCCCACTACCACTAAGGGGAAAGAAGTAATGATCATTGAAGATCCGACTGAGGGATTGGCTGTCCCGCCACCAGTATTTGAAATCGGGTCAAGTTCAAGAACTGAACCACTAACCCCAGACTCAACAGAAGAGGTCAGAGGGCTACTAAAGCCCAGACTCCTAAGGAAATACCTCTCAAAAAAAAGGATTACCGGAAGTATATCCACTTTTGCGGGGAAGCAGATTCCATCCTTTAATGGATACGGGAGTATCCAAAACATTGTCGCTGCATTACCGTCACTTCATGGACATGGTGAGGAGAAAAAGAAGCCTACTCTTATCACTTGAGTGAGTTCAGTTTTTCAGAGGCTAGCCACCAAAGAAGGTTGTTCAGCCAATGAATTACATAAACAAGTGGGACATAAAATTTCCCCTCGCATGAAGAAAGAAATTTTAAAGGACATCAAGTCTGCCAAACAACCTTAAAGGTTAACTGAAGATTTGCCTGCTGGTATTCTTGTCTGGTTTCTCTTGGGAAGCAAAGTTGATACCACTATTGTCACCACAAATTTCACCACTACCAGGACCACAGGCCGTCGACCAGTTAAGTCAAGAATGGGTCCAAGAATTCTACCGAGCACACACCACAAAGACATTCCTAAAAATTTAAAGGAAAAGATGAAGAAATTACTCGGTACCATAGTTGGTCTGCACCATGGGGAGCATACTTCTCCTCAACATCACGATGTTTGCGGTAGCACACCCCATCCTGAGGCATCATCGTCAAAGAAGAAGGTGTAGATACCCAAGGTCGTTGTACCAATACGGTCAAGTAAGCCTGCACGACAAGACCACGGAATGAATCCACGGTTCGAAGTATCTGACATCATCATAGAAATTCCCAGTGAATTGAAAGAACAAGAGGAGGAGGTCCAGCAGGGTCCTCCAGATCTTAGAACAATCAAAGAATCAATGATCGAAGAAAAAGTTGAAAGGCTCAGAGTTGAGATTTTCTTGTTGGCTCGAGAGCACGGAGTCTCCATCAATGATGATGATGAAGATTTTGACTATAATGACTACCTTGAAGAAGATTTCATGGATGTCCATGTTATCAAAACCAGAGCCGCTACATCTGGGCGCGAGGCTCAACCTCTCGTTAAAGAGAACATTGTAGATGAGCTGTGTAGGCCTATTCTCCTAAGGGATGAGCAAGTCAACCAATTGGAGAAAAAGATAGAAGAGATGGCCACCGCCATGACCACCATGGCCACCATTCAAGGGCAATAAAGTCGCCGCAACTAGCCTCTCCGGAGAGCAACCAACCAGAAATCATACATATGATGGATGAAAGAAGAGAAGGTGCCTCAGCAAACAAAGATGAATAACCAAACAATGATTCTCCATTGAAGACCATACTAGAGAATGGATTTAAGCAAATAGTCAAGCAAGTTCGGGAGGCCTTAACCCAATCTAAGCGAGGTGCATTGATTCTAAAGGGTAGACCCTATCCAGAGAAATTTAATATCGTACTATTTCCCAAGTGTTTCGTGGCCTCAAACTTTAAGATATTTGATGGGACTAGAAATCCCAGACAACATATAACACACTTCTGAGGTAGTTGTGGCAACACAAGGAATAGTGACGCTCTGTTCTTCCAACTGTTCATCAGCAGCTTGTCAAGGATCACCTTCGATTGGTATGTCGACTTACCTAATGGATTAGTGAAAACCTTTGCCGAGCTGGAACAATTATTTGTGATAAGATTTGTCGGAGCGCAACATCATGTGTCTATAAAAGAACTCATGATGGAAAAGCAAAAGCCCAACGAGACTTTGGTGGATTACATTTTGAGGTGGAGAAACCTTAGCATGAAGTGTGAACCTCAGCTACAAGAACACCATGTAATTGAGATTTTACTCAAAAGCATTCATGGAACAGTAGCATTCATGCTCAAGGGACTCACCATCAAATTCTTTGAGAAGCTACTCAGCAAGGCTAATAGTCTCAAGAAGAAATCAAACATTAGGATTTGTACGAGAAGCCCAAGGCAACTAGAGTGTTTGAAAAGTGGTTAGGAACAGTAGCAACTTTCGACAAGGGAGAATAACCAATAAAGATATATGCAGAAAATCTTCATCAATCTTCATCACAGCAGACTCAGAAACAGAATAGCCAGTCTAACTAGTGACTGCCTCAAGGAGGATGATCTTGAACAGAGAATAAAAGAATATCTCTGGCAGAATGACATAAAATGGTGTATTCCTTCAAAGATGAAGCCGTGTCTAAAATGTTCAGAAGTTTGATGAAGAAGTCTGAGTTCAGACTACCAGATCCAAAGAAGCCCAAAGAAGTTGATAAGAAAGATGAACCAAATTATTGCCCGTACCACCGGTTGCTCGGGCACACTACAGAAGAATGTTTCATTTTTAAGGATTGGCTCAAGAAAAACATCAAAGAATGAAATATAACGATCCTGAAAGAATATTTAAGAGAACCTAAAAAAGGTTCCATAAATATGATTTTGACCGAGCCAATTTCTCCGATTCATCCATATACTGGAGAAGATGGATGGAGTACAGCTTCGGATGAGCTTAAGAGGGTCCTAAACAAAATACAAGATTCATTAAAACAATCTTCTGAGTATATCAGAAAGATGAATGTAATGAAGTTTAGAGCAAATTGTCTAAGAAAATATTGAATCAAATCTAGAATGCATCAACACAAGCCTCCGTTCTGAATCTTCAGCTTGTCAAGCCCGAGATGAATATTCCACCACAAGAGCCGTCTTCGTCAAAGACAAAGAAAAAGAAGAACAGTACTACTATGAAGATTGATAGTACGAGGGGTAGGATAGGGGTTGCCTCTACTAGATTAGTTATCTCAGATTTGGAGAATAAAATCCTCAAACCCCTAACTTTGTATGATTATCTTTTTGCCCCTCCGGGGTCTTATGAATATAATGATCGTGATTTCAGCTACATTTTAGCTGTTACTAGTGATGACATAATCAATAATGACCATTCTAGCCTCGATCTCGATTCTTGTAATGATTCTCAAATCTTACTTGAGACCGATGAACTCGCTAGCAAGACTGAAGAAGACATCAATGATACCAGCTATGACAACACCGAGAGTGAGGAACCCATCCTTGAGCGCCAAAGTGCACTTTTTCCATCAACTTAGTTCTTTCCAAAAAAGAAGAAACATCGGAAGATTTGAGAATGATATCACAAGAAGAAGAAATTACAGAAATGAACTTAAGGAGCGGGAGAGTGTTACCGTCGAAAATAGCTCTAGTGGATAAAGGAAAACAAATAGTAACTTGAGAAGAACTACCTCCACCTCCAACAGTGGAAAAACCACACAACCAAGTGAAAATTGGAGGACCACATAAAGTGGATTACAATGTGCTAGCTTATCTTAGGAAGTTACCGGTCCGATTAAGTATCTATGATACTCTAATCCTGTCAAAGGAGATGAAAAAGCTCTGGTTACATCCTTGCTTAACCCAGAGATTTGCTTAACTCAGTTGGCCAGCACATCCTCGGATGAAATTTTTTTCGTTGAAAGAATAGCCTAGGGTAACCTTCACCGATGAAGATTCGCTGTTTGGTACCGCCGACCACAACCGACCACTCTACATCTCCGTTAACATTGGCAGATTTGTGTTGTCCAGAGTTTTAGTAGATTTTGGAGCATCACTCAACTTGATGAGCCTACGGATATTGGCCTATTTGGACATTGAAGCTCAAGAGCATACAACCAATAGAATGATGCTAAGAGGATTCAACCAAAAGAAAGAGAGAGAGAGCCCTTTGATCAACTACATTGCTTATGAAGGTTGGAGAACTAGCAACAACCACCAAGTTTCATATCATCGATGCCGAGACCACTTTCAACGCTCTATTAGGTCGACCATGAATTCATGAACACAACATGGTTCCGTCATCTCTACATCATTGTATCAAGTAATTCAAAGAAGGATTAGAACATTGCATCAGAGGAGATCTACAATCATTTTTCAGTTCATGAAGTTGGCATTCATTAAGATGCTGCCAACTACGCACCTCTGAAGAAAACTATCTTCTCTCGTGAAACTGCGACAAACAAAAGAAAAGATTTAGATAAAGTACAATGGAAGGGCCATTTATATCCACTTCATCAATCCTCCACCACTCTTTTGCAACAAATTGGTGGAGGTTCTTTTAGTTCACACACCCGAGGTCGAGGCCAGGGACATGGACAAGGAAGAACCAACTTAATCGTTGAACGGACTAGGCCAACCATCAGCATTGGTGATGAAGACAATTTCGAAGATGAAATAATGATGACAAAATAGAAGAAACCTAAATATGAAATATCCTTAGAAGATACAGAGAAAAGCAAATATGAGACAATGTATGATCAGATAAACTACCATGTGAATGCTATGACCCTTACTCCGATTCTCCCTCAAAAGGTCAAGAGTTTAGAAATGAAGGAAGTTTGTAGTCCTGGTTCAAAGCCGATCAAATTTTACTATGCTTCTATTTCTACCAATCTTGAAAATCATGTAAATTTGAATGTGGATCCTAAAGAATTAATTGAAGTGCCTTTTGTTTACTTTTTGCCTTGTGTACAAAGGTTGATTCAACAGGGAAATTGGCCAAAAAAAATGCCAAAAGATAAATAAAAACTTTTTAAAAAGTTATGGAGTGTTAAAAGTCGAACTTCCAACTTAAAAGAGGGTCTCGTATTTGCTACAGTTGGGCCAGTCGATGATTCAAAATTTTGCATGGTTGTTGCTAGTGAATCAGAATAGGGTTGCCTTGATATAGAGGATGACTCTTCTGATCAACTAATAGAAGGTGCTCCGCCAGAATTTGAAGAAGAAATCAAGTCAAATGTTGATGAGTTGAAAGAATCAACCTCGGGATTAAGAGTAACCCCGACCTACTTTTATAAGTTCTCCACTCAACGATGAAGAATCTTTGAAATTGATCAAATTGTTAACATAATTCAAAGATTGCTTCACATGGAGTTATGATGAAATGCTAGGACTATCAGCAGAGGTTGCAATTCATAAACTCGGGGTAGACAAAGATATGACCCTAATAAAATAAGCTCCCAAAATAATGCGCCTCAAAATAGAGCAAAAAGTAATTGTAGAGGTAAAGAAATGAATAGACACTAACTTTATGAAAGAAGAGCAATACCCCACGAGATCGGCTGACATTATTCCAGTCAAGAAGAAAAATGGACAAATATTGTTTGTGTCAACTTTAGAGATCTAAACAAAGCATGAATGACTAAAAGATGAGTTTCCACGACAAATACTAGAAATGATGGAAGATATCGCTTCAACGCATGAAATTTCCTCTTACATGGATAGATCTTCGGGATACAACCATATTAAGATGGCTCCCAAGAATGCAGCACTCACAGCCTTCAAAATGCCAATTAGAATTTTTTGCTACACAGTGATGCCATTCGACCTAAAGAATGTCGGAGCAACATACCAACGTGCAATGACAAAGATTTTTGATGATCTCATTCACAATCAAGTGGAATGCTATGTGGATGATTTGGTCATCAAAAGTAAAAGAAGATAGACCATCTGTACGATTTGAGGATCGTGTTCAAATGGTTACAACAATATGACCTTAAAATGAGTCCCTTAAAGTGCGCCTTTAGCGTTACCTCTAAGAAGTTTTTAGGATTCATTATCTGTCATCAGGGAATCGAGATCAACCCAAATAAGATTAAAGCTATCTTAGAAATGCCTCCACCCAAAACCTTGAAAAAACTACGATCCTACTAGGGGAAGTTGGCATATCTGAGACACTTTATTTCTAATCTCTCAGGTAGGGGTCAGCCCTTCTCGACATTAATTAAAAAGGACGCCAAATTCATTTGGTAAGAGAAATGCCACTGGGCCTTTGAGGACATTAAATAATATTTAATGACACCTCCTATTTTGGTAGCCCTTATCCCAAGAAAACCTTTGATACTTTATACCACAGCCTTAGACGACTCCCTTGGAGACCTCTTAGCCCAAATCAATGATGAGGGTAAAGAAAACACACTTTAATATTTGAGTCATTTTCTGATACCGAGAGAAGTAAGGTATCTACCCATTGAGAAGCATTGTCTGACATTAATTTTTGCCGCCTAAAAGCTTAGACATTACATGCTTTCTCATAAGAATGCCCTAATTTCAAAAATTAATCTGTTACAATATTTGATGACCCGACCAACACTCTCAGGACGTTTAGTAAGATTGTAAATTATCTTATTGCAATTTGATATAGCTTTTCTTCCCCTCCATGCTATCAAGGGACAGGTTCTAGCAGATTTTCTCACTGCACACCCACTGCGAGCTGGGCCCCCTCTTAATGATGAACTACTAGATGAGCAGATACTACAAATGGAATTCTTCAGTGCACAATGCTGGGAAATGTACTTCGATTGTGCTTCATCAGCCAGAAAAGATAAAGGATAAGGAATAATCATACCAGGCAAAGCAGGGATCGGTTTGATCTTTATCACGCCACATAAGGGTATGTTGAGGTTCTTATACCACCTGACAGAGTTGTGCACTAACAAAGAAGCAGAATATGAAGCGGTAATCACGAGACTAGAGTTGTCAATCTTAATGGATATAACAAATATTGTCATCTATGGCAAATCACAACTCATCATGCAAGAAGTTTCCAGACAATACAGGATCCTGAAAACAAGATTAGCAGAATATCACCTGTATGCAATGAAGCTGTTGAAACAGATTCCCTATGTGACTTTCTACCAGATTCCTAGGGGAGATAACGCCCATGCCGATGCTCTAGCAAAACTCGCTGAGGAGCTAGCGTGTCCCCTAGAGGATTCCATTGAAATCACAGTAAAAGGAAGACAAGTTTGTCTCAAATCTACCTTGACAATCTACATAAGCTCGAAAAAGAAGAAGCGATAAATGCAGTTGCTGACATTAATCAAGATTGGCGCAAGCCATTAATAGAATATTTACATACTGAAAAGCTACCATAATACAAGTTTGAAGCACATCACATTACAAAATGGGCTATGGCATATGCTCTAATAAGTGACGTCCTTTAGAGGAGATTGTTCGATCAGATGTGGCTACGATGTCTAAGCAGGCCGAGGCACAGAATATTGTTAAAGAAGTACATGTTAGATTATGTGGCGCTCACCAATTAAGGCCAAAGATGAAAATAAAGATAAAAAAACTTGAATATTATTGGCCAGCAATGATGTCCGACTGCATGGATTTAGCCAAAAGATGTCACTAGTGTCAGGTGCATGGGGTGGTCTTACACCAGCCTCTGAATGTGCTACACCCAACCGTTGTCTTGTGGCCATTCAAGTGTTGGGGCCCAAACATAATAGGTCTGATAGACCCTCCATCCTCAAAGAGACACAGGTTTATACTTGCCCCTACGGATTATTTCTTCAAATGGGCTGAGGCTCTACCTTTACGAGAGGTTACAACATAACATGTTCTTCAGTTCTTCAAAATCCAAGCTGTCTATCATTTTGGAGTACCGCGAAGAATAATTTCTGATAATGGGACAGCCTTCAAAAGCACCAAAATTAACAATTTTGTCAAATGACATGGGATAGATTAGAGATACTCTATAATTTACTATCCAAGAGCAAATGGATTGGCTGAAGCCATAAGCAAGACACTGGTACATATTTTAATGAAGACACTCGACGAAAACAAAAGGGATTGGCACAAAAAATTTTTAGAAGCTTTGTGGGCCTACCGGACGACGTTGAGGACTCCCACTCAGTATACGCCCTACATGCTCGTGTACGGCTCCAAGGCCATGCTACAGTTAGAAATTCAGATGCCATCTCTTAGAGTCGCAGTCGCCAGCCAACTCACAATAAAAGAAAGTGTGAAGCTCATACTTGAAGAACTAGAGAGTCTTGAAGGAAAACAACTTGAAGCATAACCACATTTAGAAATTTTCCAAGTAAAGATGGTACAAGCTCATGACAAATTGGTCTGCCCAAGGACATTCAAAGTTGGTGACCTCATCCTCATGCTCAAAATACCTATTCTTGCATGGTGCAAGATAGGTGGAAAATTTGCGCTAACTTGAGAGGGACCATTTGTCGTTGAAAAGGCCTATGCAGGAGGAGCCTACAAGTTAGTAGACTTTCGGGGTGAAAGACCCATGCTTCCAATCGACGGACGATACCTGAAGACATACTACACAACCTGACGTTGCTTACCGACACTTATTTTGAAATTTTGAAATTTTGACTGTTTTGGGGTTATCTATGTGGCCAGAAGTTTTTGAACGGCTCCAAAATTTTTGTAACAAAATTAACCTCACTATAATGAAAAATTTTGAAAACAATTACACTTCAAATTCTCTCCTTTCTACCATTGAACTTAATATTCTACTAAATTAAACAAAATTCACACATAAATAAATGATCTCTTCACCAAAATAAATTAAAACTTCCTTTAATAAATACTTTGTTTTATTCTTGTTCATGCTAAGTTTCAGTCCACTAACATTTTTCCTGTCGTCTACAGAGAAATGTCAAGTTAGAGGCTGATCTTCGCCTTTAAAGATTACTGGAATCTTGCACTAAATGAAGAAATGATGCCGCAGGGCGGCACTATAGATTTCAACATGGAATTTAACCAAGTTGGCATAGATTATGAGGGGCCTTTAATGAGTTTTGTCAGCCGACGGGAAAAGGAATGGCTGCCATCACTACTAAGGTTGACCACCAAAGACAGTGTGTCACTGAAAGGAAAGAACGTGATGGTACAACAAGACCCAATGAAGGGGCCTAGCCATCTACCATCCATGAAAGCTACGCCAACTAGGGTCATGGTCATTGCTGATAACGAAAGATTGTCAGTCGCTCTACTATGAAGAACACAACACAGAAATGCTAGCCACCGAAAGCAGAGGGTTTTCTTAAGAGAGGAGAAAAGACACCAAACAGAGGTAGAAAAATTACTCACCGTTATTCCTGAGGGGAACATTTGTGATCTTGGAATGAGGGAAACTTCTTCAAGCTTGCCTACCACAGATGATGAATCCAAGTTTGTTACAAAGATAGAAATACCACTAACTTCAGATGTTCTGTGCACAGGTTGCCCTACTTACAACGCTGAAATACCTGCACGATCGTCGGCTACGGGGGCATTTGTGGAATGCCCGGACTGTAATGTCTTGCACCTACAACACTACAATACCTTAGAGGAGTATGGCTCTACAGATGATGGATCTCAAACTACTGATTACCTGATAGAGGTAAAGCTATATGTCCCACTGGATGCGTAGCCATATGTTCTGAGGGGTACAGAGCCATACTTCCTGTCAGACGTAGAATCATACATTCTGTTAGATCTAGAGTCAGCATCAGTTTGGATTTCCATCGCCTTTAAAATAAGGGAACTTCCTTGACAGCCGCCAATCATAAGCACGGAAGAATATTACAGAATAAGCAAAGTGAACAAAAGAAATTTGAATTATACAAAGAGGTACAAGGGAGGTTCATCAACATACTAGAAGGATTGGAATTATACACCTGGGTATTCTCAGAGAGTTATGAACAAAATATTCTTGACTACATTTTTGGCCTAAGGGACAGAGGTCGAGCAGGACTGCTTATGGAAAGAAACTATTCTAAGCCAAGAAAATGGATGCGAGGAAAGGGAAGGATCACTATCCAGTGCGATTGCTGCTAGAACTTTACCAACAACAGACAAGGGAATCCGCTTGTGATTCTCAAACCTGATCAGGTGGATCCACTATCGCCAATGATAAAGTGGATGATTAAAAGAATGGTCAGGTGGAGTATACTTACCACTAACTGCATTCCTAATAGTTGCATTATCAACATCTACGACTAGGGTGATTGCATTCCTCCACATATAGACCACCATGACATCGTGAGACCTTTCTGCACGGTCTCATTCATGAGTAAAAGAAACATCTTATTTGGGAAAGAAATTGAAATTGTTGGCCCTGGTGAATTCAGAGGAGCTGCTAAAATTCTACTACATGTTGGTTTGGTGTTAATCCTTAATGGGAATGGATCGGACAAGGCCAAGCACTGTATTCCAGGATTATAACACCATAGGGTGTCTGTGACCTTCCAAGAGATGCACGACAGTAAAATACCTTGCGGATTTCAGTCAGATCGATAACTAGAGGTGCTGCTACCATACGAGCTATGAGAAGGCTGTACCTCTAAGTACATGCAAAGGGAACTCTGTCCTGGAGCATGGCTCAGAAGGTTTGCTCAATCAGGAGCTCGTCACAACAGGAACAGGTAGTTAAAGGATTTTTTTCCATATTACTACATTACAAAGATACTCAGCCTATGATATGTACTTGGCGTAAGAAATTTTGGATGTACTTTGATGCAGTTAAAATATTGTACTTTTTGAGGTGTTAGCCTACACTTGATCAGTAACATTTATTGGAGCAGATTAATGAAGTTTCTTTCAAAAATTTGTCTATTTGTTCAATTGCCCCAATTGTGTGATGGATAAAGGCCACGAACCATGTATTGGGTTGAGATTACAATGAAAAAAGAACAAAATAATAAAATTTGACAATGATAAAATAAATATAAATTTAAAAAATAACCAATAAACAAAGAGCAAAATAAATCTCTTTTGAAAAATCAACCGATTAAAATTAAATTTTTGAAACATATTTTGAAAATTAAACATGATAAAAACAATAAGAAAAGAAAATAAGTCTTTTGAGTTGATTTTCTCGATTTCAAGGTCTCTTACTCTTTGTTCGTGCAACACAACTATTTTTGTCTGCACTAATTCTCTTAACATCCCCACGGAGTTTCATGTTATGAACAAAACCTCACAAAGCTTCACAAATCTTCTTCAACATTGTCAAACTTTTAACACAAAACATATTTTTGGATTCAACATCACCATTTCTCATTTTTGAATCAGTCCTTAACTTCTGATTCGCTCTTTTTGAGGTTGGTCCTCACCTTCAGACACTCTCTTTTGAGATTGATCAATAACTTTCAATTCTCATTTTTTAAATCAGTCCTTAACTTATGATTTCCTCCTTTTGAGGTCGGTCCTCACCTTCTGACACTCTTTTGAGAATGATCATTAACTTTCAATTCTCATTTTTGAATCAGTCCTTAACTTTTGATTTGCTCTTTTCGAGGTAGGTCCTCACCTTCCGACACTCTCNGTGACACATAAACTTAATTCCTCTATAATTTGTACACTCTTGTGCATCCCCTTTATTCTTAAAAATGGGGATCAAAATACTCTTCCTCCACTCCTCAGGCACCTTTTTAGTTTTTAAAATAATATTAAAGAGTTTAGTAAGCCAAGAAACTCCCAAATCTCCCAAATATTTCCACACTTCAATTGGAATATCATCAGGTCCTACAGACTTTCCACCGTTGGTTTTCTTTAAAGCCTCGACTTCTTTTTTGCTAATGCGACGGTAAAAATGAAACGTTTTATTATTATTTATGATATTAAAATCACTAAGATCGATCGTATTTTCAGAAACTTCACTAAAAAGTTTATCAAAGTAACTCACCCACCTATGTTGAATATCTTTTTCTGAGAAAAGTACTTTTTGATTTTCATCTTTAATACACTTTATTTGAGTCAAATCTTTACTTTTCTTTTCTCTTTGTTTGGCTAGTTTATACATATATTTTTCACCCTCCTTAGTATCNTAGTCCTTTACTTCTGATCTCCTTCTTTTGGAGGTCGGTTCTCACCTTTCGACGCTCTTTTGAGATTGATCATTAACTTTCAATTCTCATTTTTGATATCAATCCTTAACTTCTGATTTCCTCCTTTTGACATCGGTCCTCACCTTTCGACACTCTTTTGAGATTGATCATTAACTTTTAATTCTCATTTTTGAATTTTTCCTTAACTTCTGATTCGCCCTTTCAATGTTGTTCCTCTCCTTCCGACACTCTCTTTTGAGATTGATCATTAACTTTCAATTCTCATTTTCAAAATCAGTCCTTAACATCTAATCTCCTCCTTTTTTAGGTCGGTCCTCACCTTCAGACACTCTTTTGAGATTGATCATTAACTTTTAATTCTCATTTTTGAAATCAGTCTTTAACTTTTGATTTCCTCCTTTTGAGGTTGGTCCTCACCTTCCGACACTCTTTTAAGATTGAAAATTAACTTTCAATTCTTATTTTTGAATCAGTCCTTAACTTCTAATTTGCTCTTTTCGAGGTCGGTCCTTACCTTCCAACTCTCTCTTTTGAGATTGATCTTTAACTTTCAATTTCATTTTTGAATCAGTCCTTGACTTTTGATTCACTCTTTTTGAGGTAAGTCCTCACCTTTTGGCACTCTCTTTTGAGATTGATCATTAACATTCAATTCTCATTTTAGAAATCAGTCCTTAATTTCGAATTTCCTCCTTTTGATGTCGTCCTCACCTTCCGACTCTCTTTTGAGATTGGTCATTAACTTTCAATTCTCATTTTCAAATAAGTCCTTAACTTCTGATTCGCTCTTTTCGAGGTGGGTCCTCACCTTTCAAAACTCTCTTTTGAGATTGATCATTAACTTTCAATTTTCATTTTTGAATAAGTGCCCAACTTCTGATTTGCTCTTTTCGAGATCGGTCCTTAATTTCCAACTCTCTTCCTGAAATTGATCATAAACTTTCTTCCTGAAATTGATCATAAACTTTTAATTCTCATTTTCAAATCAGTCCTTAACTTCTAATTCACTCCCTTTGAGATCGGTCGCAAATTTCTGATTCTCTTTTTGAAATTCTTACTTCAATTTCAAATTTTCACCTCGAGGTCGGTACCTAAATTCTGACTTCCTTTGGACTGATAACTAAATCTCAAATTCACACCTCAATATTGGCACTTACTTTCTGATTCTCATCCTCTATAAAAACTTGAAACTTGATAACTCAAAACCTACTCTCTAATCACAAGCGAGAGTCCCTACTTCTTGATTCCTATCAAATATTCACTTGCTAAATCCCCAACGGAAACAAATAACTCACACAGTTCTCCACCTCCTTCCAGGACTATTGACTTAGGAGTTTGTATTAGTTTTGTTGATCAACGCCAATATGTGCGGTGTGCTTGCCTAGCACACCACACCTATTTGGGGTACATTTGTTGACCTAACTTTTGTTTGAGGTCTAGTTCTTCCTCTATAGTAGCCTAGGGTCTAGCCATAGGAATTTCCTATTGATTATTCCTAGAAAACTAGAAAAGGAGCCCTCATCATTAGAAATTCTAGACTCCTCTTTACTCAACTTGAAGCTCTACATATTGGTCCTAACCTCTAGCACTTAGTAGGTGGGGTCATTATGAGGGAGCTCAAGGAGAAGTTTTCCACAAAACTGCTTGCCCTTAGGGTTGACTCTGGGTGTTGGTCTAGAGCTAAGGCACTCACTACAATCACCTCACTCAGAATCACTCACAAATACAAACCCGAAGTTCCTCGACTTTGATCCCTTAATCCTTTGGAAGACTCATGCAGATGGTCCCCTAAACCCTTTGGCCCNTGGAGCTCAAGGAGAGTTCCCATAAAACTGCTTGCCTTTAGGGTTGACTCTGGGTGTTGGTCTAGAGCTAAGGCACTCACTACAATCACCTCACTCGCAACCACTCAAAAATACAAACTCGAAGTTCCTCGACTTTGATCCCTTAATCCTTTGGAAGACTCATGCAGATGGTCCCCTAAACCCTTTGGCCCTAGGCTACACTTTAGCTAAGAACAGTACATAGAGGACCCAAATGGGATTTCCATTGGTCCATAGCTCATTTATGGTGGTTAGCTCCCCAATTCTACCAAAGATACCTAACTTGGTCATTTGCCCCTAAACTCCCCTAAATTACCTAATACCCTTGAAACCCTAAGTTTGGCCAAAATTCTCAAATTTNTCACATAGAGGACCCAAATGGGGTTTCCATTGGTCCAGAGCTCATTTAGGGTGGTTAGCTCCCCAATTCTACCAAAGATACCCAACTTGGCCATTTGCCCCTAAACTCCCCTAAATTACCTAATACCCTTGAAACCCTAAGTTTGGCCAAAATTCTCAAATTTACCCAAAATACCCAAATTTGTTCAAAAGTCATTTCAAACCTTATGAAATGACCCAAATTACCCAAAATAACCAAAAATTGCTAAATTACCAAAATACCCCTCCTTAGCCCAAAATTTCAAAAATTTCCAAAAATCCCAAAAATTCTGAAAACCTTCCAAAAATTTTTTATTTCATTTTTCTCAACTACTACATGACCCAATTTGGCCAATTTGACCATCTTTGTCCAAGACCCCCAAATTGCCCTTAAAAGGCCCAATCTCCCCAAATCCACCCTAAATGTCCATCAAATTGGTCCCAATTTCCCATAATTTCAATCCTACACTTAAATTCACCTTCCATGTGACCAATTTAAACCAAACTCAAGCTCAATTGGCCCATGCTTTGAGCCCAATTTTGAATTAGGTCAAAGCCCCAATTTTGGCCACATGACCTAATCTCACCCAATTAAACGCATAGCCAACTTAGTTTGCCATAATTGATGTTGAAAACTCTTCATAAAATTTCTACACATCAAATTTAACCTTCAATTGGCCTTGGAGAAGCCCAAATTTTAATTAATATTGACCTAAATCCAAAATTCCCCAAATTTGCCCTAAATTGTCGATGTCTTCAAATTCCACCAAATTGAATGTCTTAGGCCCAAAATTGGCACCAAATTCATGTTGAAAACTCTACATGACATTCTTATTGACCATTCTCAACAATCAATTTTGACTTAGCACAAGCCTAGCCCAATATAGACCCAAGTCTAGCCCAACATGCCAAAATTCACCAAAATTCCAAAATCCTTCAAATTGAAACTCTAATTGAACTCAAAATCCTTTCAATACAACAAACAACAACAACAACAAAGCCTTAATCCCACTACGTGGGGTCGACTACATGAATCTTTTTTCTCCATTGCGTNAGATATCTAAATCGTTCACACCTTTTAATAATTTGATCACCCAAAGTCACACTTCTGTCACGCTATTACTACTAAAATTACATTCCATGTATTCAGTTTTAGTTCTACTTAAACGAAGGCCCTACTACTAAAATTACATTCCATGTATTCAGTTTTAGTTCTACTTTAAATGAAGGCCTTTAGACTCCAAGATATCTAAATCGTTCACACTTTTTAATAATTTGATCACCCAAAGTCACACTTCTGTCACTAGAGCTATTACTACTAAAATTAAATTCCATGTATTCAGAATCACCCAAAGTCGCACTTCTGTCACTAGAGCTATTACTACTAAAATTACATTCCATGTATTCAGTTTTAGTTCTACTTAAACGAAGGCCTTTAGACTCCTAATGTAGACCTCCATAATTCAAGTTTTTTCTGGGCTTTTTCTCTCGAGCCTTTAGACTCCTCCAATGCACCTCCATAATTCAAGTTTTTCCTGGGCTTTTTCTCTCGTTTTATCCACGAAAAGGATATCATACTCCATAATTCAAGTTTTTCCTGGGCTTTTTCTCTCGTTCTATCCACGAGAAGAATATCATC
>JXCR01148332.1:653438-684865 GCA_002079205.1 Phalaenopsis hybrid cultivar
TGTGTGTGTGTGTGTGTGTGAATTAAAATATCCTTCCGAAGCGAGCGATGGGATTTCGATTCCGGTGACCGACAGCTTCTTACGAGCAACTCATCAACCAAAATAGTGCCGACATTAGCAAATGTTTTTTTATAGCATCTCTCGTAAAGGTAAAGATTATTATTGCTCCTATTTGGCACAACATAATATGCTTACTTCCACAACAAAATTCCTATACTTATTACTGATTCATGATAAGGAGAAAGATATTTTAGNTAGCCAATGTTTTTTATAACATCTCTGGTAAAGGTAAAGATTATTATTGCTCTTATTTGGCACAAAATAATATGCTTACTTCCACAACAAAATTCCTATACTTATTACTGATTCATGATAAGGAGAAAGATATTTTAATATTTAGTGCTTTTCCTCTACAAAAACGCAAGTTATCTTTTTAAGTTTCTTCTATTTTTGTCAAAATGTTAAAATTACAAAAAATATTTAAACTTTATTTACTGAGAAAACATCTTTAGTTTAAATAATTGTCTTATTAAAAATATAATTTTTTCAAAAAGTGCATATTGCATATCTTCCCTGTGGGTTCGATTTTAGGTCTTAATAAAAAAGTCCTATATTACTTGATAACAATACATATACTTGCGTAGTATGCCAATATNGTATTTAGTGCTTTTCCTCTACAAAAACTCAAGTTATCTTTTAAGTTTCTTCTATTTTTGTCAAAATATTAAAATTACAAAAAATATTTAAACTTTCTTTACTGAGAAAACATCTTTAGTTTAAATAATTGTCTTTTTAAAAATATAATTTTTTCAAAAAGTGCATATTGTATATCTTCCCTATGGGTTTGATTTTAGGTCTTAATAAAAAAGTCCTATATTACTTGATAACAATACATATACTTGCGTAGTATGCCAATATATATAAATTAAAATTTAAATTCTTATTTTTCTTTAGGATGAAGGTTTCAATTTTGTTGTGAAATAAGGAAATCTAAGTTAAAAATAAAATCAGAATTATTATTATAGTGTTGCTTATAAGCAGTTTCGGGATCAAGTTTTTGGCACCATTGTCGGGGAAGTGAAGTGAAAATTGTAAAGAATCTATTGATTTAAAAACAAATTTCTACTTGTAGAAAGTCTTATTTAAACTTTAAGTTATTGTATTTTATTTTGTGTGTGTTTAGATTTATTTTATTTTATGTTAGTGTATGCGTAGTTTAGGTTCTGAAGGACTAGTGCCCTGCGATTCTGAATTAGAGAGAACCACTAGAAAAATAAAAAAAAACAAAAAAAATTAAAAAACCAGGAAAAATAAAAAAAAGCTACACAAATGGCAAACCAAAATGATCAAAATGCTGAAATTCATCAAGAGTTCAGACCTTTAAGTGATTATGCACTATAGATGAACTTCATTATAGTATTCAAAAACCTACTGTAGTGGCTAATTCATTTGAGGTTAAACCTACTATTATCCAAATGATATCAAATAATCAGTATGGGGGATCATAAACTGAAGATCCAAATTTACATCTTGCCAATTTTTTATAACTGTGCGCTACATTTAAATACGATGGTGTATCAGATGATGTCATAAGACTTAGGTTATTTCCTTTCTCACTCAGGGATAAACCTACGATGTGGTTGAATTCATTAGCACCTGGATCTATTAGAACTTGAGGTGATTTAGCACAAAAATTCTTTGCTAAATATTTTCCACCATCTAAAACTGCGAAGCATAGAAATGATATTACATCTTTTAATCAGTTTGAAGGGGAATCTAATTTTGAAGCATGGGAAAGATTTAAAGAACTCTTAAGAAAGTTTCCACACCATGCTATACGAGATTGGTTAATAATTTAAACTTTTTATAATGTAATTGTTGGATATCTTAGATCAAGTATCGATGCCACTGCTGGTGGTTCATTGATGTCAAAACCATTTCATGACGTTATGCTTTAATTGAAGAAATGACTACCAATAATTTTTAATGACATTTTTAGAGGGTGAATCCTAAGAAATGGCTACTCATGCATTTACTATGTTAGCAAATAAAGTTACTGCAATTTCAAGAAAGTTAGACCAATTTGGAATGAATTTTTCTTAACCAATTTCCATGATTAGTAGATTCTCAAGCATCATTAGAAACTTTGAATGCCATAAATAATAAGCAGAATAACTCATACTATTATAGCTCATGTGGAAAAACTATCTCAAGTTTAACTGGAATAACAATTCGGGTGGTAATAATCAGCAATGGAGGAACAACCAAGTAAACTCACTAGGAAACTGGAAAAATCAAGAGAATAATAATTATAGATCTACTTATCCTCCAGGTTTCAATAGTAATGCATAATTTAAGGAGAAGAAGTTTTCTATAGAAGAAGTGATGTTAAAAATAGGAAATCATTTATAAAGTCAAGGAGCTACAATTAGAAATATTGAGAATCAACTTGGGCAAATGACAAATTCATTAAGTAATAGATCTTAAGGAACACTTCCTANGGGAAACTGGAAAAATCAAGAGAATAATAATTATAGATCTACTTATCCTACATGTTTCAATAGTAATGCATAATTTAAGGAGAAGAAGTTTTCTATAGAAGAAGTGATGTTACAAATAGGAAATCATTTATAAAGTCAAGGTGCTACATTTAGAAATATTGAGAATCAACTTGGGCAAATGACAAATTCATTAAGTAATAGATCTTAAGGAACACTTCCTAGTATTACTAAATCAAATCTAAAAGACCAGAACAAAGAACAAGTAAAAATCGTTCAACTTAGAAGCGAAAGAGAGATGGAAGGTAGGGTTGGAGAGAGAAAAAAATGAAGAATCTAATGAGGATGCTCCAAAAGATTCTGAGAGACTTATTTCTCTGCTGAAAATTGATTTGGAAAAACCACCATCTCAATTTCCTGAGAGACTTTGTCAACAAAAGTTAGATAATTGGATAAGCAATTTTCAAAATGTTTGAAAATATTTAAGAAGCTTACAATTAATATTCCATTTTTTGAAGCCTTAGAACAAATGCCAAGTTATGTAAAGTTTATGAAGGGTATTCTCAACAAGAAAAGGAAGTTTGAAGATAATGTGACTGTTGCATCTAGTGAGGAGTGAGTTGTTATAATTCAGAAAAAGCTTCATGAAAAGCTTAAAGATCCTGGTAGCATTACAATTCCATGTGCAATAGGAGACATGTTTTATCAGAAAGCTTTATGTGATTTAGGTGCAAGCATTAACCTTATGTCATTATTAATCTTTAAAAGATTGGGATTAGGAGAAATAACCCCCACTACTATAACTCTGCAGTTAGCAGATCGTTCGATAGCATACCCTAAAGGAGCTATAAAAAATGTCCTAGTGAAAGTGGATCAATTTATATTTCCTATTGATTTCATTGTGCTAGATATAGAGGAAGATAAAGAGATACCAATCATATTGGAGAGACCTTTCCTAGCCACAGGAAGAGCAATGATAGATGTACAGAAAGGGGAATTAACAATGCACATCAATGATCAAACTATTACTTTTAACATTTCAAGATCAATAAAATACCCTGCAAAAGGTACGTCAATGATCAAACTGTTACTTTCAATATTTCAAGATCAATGAAATATCCAACAAAAGGTAAAGATGATGAATGTTAAAGGATGGATGTTATAAGATATCTAAGTGATTGCCATTTCAAAATAACTTATAACAAAAAATCTGAAGAAAAAGATTTGAAACACGAGCAAGAAGAGGAATTAGATAGATGTGATGAACTTTTTAAGGAAGATTCAAACTATGTTCGAGAAAGTTTTGAAATTTTGGACACAATAGATAAAGATAAGTCATTTTGTCCATCAATTGAAAAACCTCCAAAACTTGAGTTGAAGTTACTTCCTGAACATTTAAATTATGCCTTTTTAGGAGATTCCTCTTCTTTACCAGTTATAATTTCCTCAAAATGAATGATGGAAGAAGAAGAAAGGTTGATGAACATTCTGAAAAATTTTAAGAAAGCCTTTAGATGGACAATAGCTCATAGTAGAAGAATCAGTCCTTAAATTTGTATGTGTAGAATTCATATGGAAGAGAACTGCAAACCAAGGGTTGATCATCGAAGGAGACTGAATCCTGTTATGAAAGAAGATTTTAAGAAAGAAATTTTAAAGTGGTTAAAAGTTGAAATTATCTACCCTATTTCAAATAGTGCATGGGTTTGTCCAATTCACTGAGCTCCAAAGAAAGGAGGAGTAATTGTAACTGTGAATGAACATAATGAATTAATACCTACTAGGCAAGTTACAGGATGAAAAATATGCATTGATTATAGAAAATTAAATCTTGTCACTAGGAAACATCATTTTCTATTACCCTTTCTAGATCAAATGCTGGATAGACTAGCTGAGCATAAAAACTTTTGTTTCCTAGATGGATATACTGATTATCACCAAATACAAATATCTCCTAAGGATATAGAGAAAACAACTTTTACAAGTCCTTATGGTACTTTTGCTTTTAGAAGGATGCCCTTTGATTTATGTAATGCCCGTGCTACATTCTATGATGTATGAGGGTAATTTTTTATGATTTAATTGAAAAAGGGATTGTAGTATACTTGGATGATTTTTCAGTGTTTGGAACTTCATTTGACTCATGTTTAGAACATTTATCTATAGTTCTTAAGCGCTGTAAAGAAATCAATTTAGTCCTTAATTAGGAAAAATGTCAATTTTTGGTAGCAGGAGGAATTGTATTTGGTCATCAAATATCAGAAAATGGTATGGAAATAGATCCTGCTAAAATTCAAGTGATCGCTAATTTACCTTATCTAACAAATGTAAGGGAAATTAAAAGTTTTTTAGGACATGTTAGATTCTACAGGCGATATATTAAAGACTTTTCAAATATTACTAAACCTTAATGCCATTTACTGGACAAAGATGCAATTTTGAATTTTGATGAAGAATGCCTAAAAGATTTTAATTTATTAAAGAAAAAATTAATCACTGCATCAATTATAGTTTCACCAAACTAGGGAAAACAATTTGAATTGATGTGTGATGCTAGTGATTATGCTATATGAGTTATTTTAGGACAAAGATATGATAAAATTTTCAAAGTAATTTACTATGCTAGTAAAATTCTTAATGAAACTCAAATCAATTATATAATAACTGAAGAAGAGTTATTAGCAATAGTATATGCTTTTGATAAATTTAGATCATATTTAATTGGAACTCATTGTCTAACACATACAGATCATTCTACTATTAAGTAGTTAATGAAAAAGAAGAATGGTAAACCTAGACTTATAAGATGGATTCTTCTTTCGCAAGAATTTGGTCTTGAAATAGTAGATCGAGAGGGGACTGAAAATCAAATTGCTAGTCAATTATTCAGGCTTGAGTTAGAAAAACCACTCTGTTTTGAAAAGAAAAATTAATAAACATATTCCAGATGAAAAATTACTCACTATTAATGAGTGGTGTGTTTCGTGGTTTGTCGACATTGTGAACTTTATTATTAGCAATGTTATACCCTATGGAATGACATACCAATAAAAGAGGAAATTTATCTCTGAAGCTAAGACTTATTTTTGGGATGACCCATTTTTATACAAACAAGGGAAGGATCTAATAATTCGAAGATGTGTACCATTAGAAAAAACTTATGAAATTAGCCAAAAATGTCATAATTCAAATTTTGAGGGTCATTTTGGTGTTGATGAAACAACATACAAAATTTTACAATCTGGATTCTATTGGCCTACAATTTTTGGAGATGTTAATGCTTATATCAAAACTTGTGATAGATGTCAACGAGTTGCAATATTTCTAAAATAAATGAGAATTCCTCTCAATTATATGCTAGAAGTTGAAAAATTTGATGTTTGGAGATTAGATTTCATGGGACCATTTATACCAACTTTCGATAATTTATATATTCTGTTAACAGTGGACTATTTATCCAAATGGATATAAGTTGTTGCTTTACCTCGATGTGATGCTCAAAGTGTTGCAAAATTTCTGAAAACAAGCATATTTTATAGATTTGGGATGCCGTAGTTATCATTACTGATGGGGGAAGTCATTTCAGAAACGTCATAATGGAGAAGCTATTAAAGAAATATCATAAATCATAGGATTGCTACTGCTTATCATCCTTAGATAAGTGGTTTGGCTGAATTATCCAATTGGGAAATTAAAACAATTATGAAAAAATCTGTGAATCCAACAAAAATGGATTGGTCAGTCAAACTTGACCATGCTTGTGGTCTTATTAGACTGCATGCAAAACTTCTATAGGAATGTCCCCATATAGGCTAATATTTGGGAAAGCTTATAACTTACTAGTTGAACTTAAGCATAAAGTATATTGGGCAATTAAAGTGTTCAATAATAATTTGAAAGATGCTTGTGAGAAAAGATTATTGCAATTAAATGAGTTTCAAGAGATAAGGAATGGATCTTATAAGAGTGCCAATATTTATAAAGAAAAGATGAAGATGTGGTATGATCAAAGGATTCTTACTAAAAATTTTCAGCCAAGACAACAAGTTCTACTATATAATGCAAGGTTAAGATTATTTCCAGGCAAACTTTAGTCCATTTGGATGGGCCCATTTGTTGTGATAAAAGTTTATCCTTATGGAGTTGTGGATATTAAGAATCCTAAGTCTGAGAACATATTTAAAATTAATGGACATAGACTGAAACCTTATTTTATAGGGGATCTGCATAAACTTAGTGATGGAATGATGTTGGGTGAATTAGAATAAGCACTGGTTACGTCGGGCTGATAACGTAAAACCAAGCGCTTTGTGGGAGGCAACCCATAGTTGTCACAGTAATTTTATTTTGATTGTTGTTTTGTGTGTTATTAAGAAAATTGGGATAGTATTTTTGAAACTATTATGTGTTAGTAAAGATTTTAAGACTTAATTTAGTGACCAAGACATGTTAGAATGACAATTTGTATGTAAAGTTGACTAGGGCAAAAATGTGTACTGGCGCTTAAGAGCCAGATCCGGCGCTTAAGCGCTGCATTTTAAACACATGTGCAAAATTGATATTCTAGAAGGTTTAATCGTCAATTAGTTTATTAAAACATGCCAAGGCAGTTTCTAAACGTGTCTAGGAGTTATTGGAAGGATTTAGGCTTATAAATAGAAGGGTTTTGTGAAGGAATTTCACCCCAAATCAATTCTAGCCCTAAAAGTTTAAAAGGAAGTGAGTTTTAGAGAAAACGTCTTCATGGGAGATGGATTTGAAAATGAAGGAAGAAACCATGAGGAAGAGGTTCATTACTCAAAGTGCACAAGTGATGTATAACGGTTTCTTAGTTGTTAGTATTGAAGGGATATTAGAGAAGATCAACAAAATTGAGAATACTATGACTTTATTGGAGACCAAAGTACTTGAGTTGCATGCACATCTAGAGCATATTAGATGGCAATTGAAGATGCAATTTAGCCACATAAGTTATATAGAGGAAGAGAATAAGGCGATGTTCATAAAGCTAAAGTGGATTGAAGAAGATAGTATCCGAGCTCATCACCACCTTCAGCTTTATCAACTCTATATTCCTGGAGAGACTAATGAAAGACAGAAAATTATTCCTTCGAATGAAGAATGAAATTAAGTTTAGTGTTATAATTTGTGTGTTAGAAGTTGTTGTTTTCAAGTGGTTTAGTGTTTAAGTCTTATTTTAGTATTTATGAATTCTTATATGTGTTTAATTGTGACATGACTGTTGTGTATTTGTATTTAAGAAAATTTTCTCATCCAAGGCTATTTGGAGTGAGAATTAAGTGTTTAAAGGTATTTTTACTTTTTTGTGAATTAATATAAGTTTGTTTGTGTGAAAATTTGTGTTATTTTTATCCTCGAGTTGAAATAGTTATTATGGAAAATTTTGAGAGAGGGGGGAGTTATAGGAAGTTGAAAACAGTCATTTAAGTGTTATGAGACCATTTATGGGTGGTTTACTTAGGCAAATAGTGCATTTTACTTTAATTTGAAAATTTTGAAATTCATGCACTGGAGCCTAAGCGCCACATCTCGCGCTTAAGCGCGAGCCAACCTGAGAGGCAGGCGCCTAAGAGCTACTTAGCCGCGCTTAAGCATCGGTTCACGAAAAACGGTTCACAAATGGTTAAAAGTGAAATTTTGGCCCAAAAATCACCATTTTTTATGCCTCCCGTCACTTTCAACCTCTTAAAATTGCGATTTTGGAAGGCTAGGACACATCTAAAGTGAAGATTTCTGGGTGAAATCAAGTGAAATTTGCTGATCCATGTTCCTTAAGGTAAGAGCTTTACTTCTATGCAAAAATTTTGAATTTTCACTATGTATTTTGAGCACATTTAGAGAAATTCCAAAATTCACTATTCATGGTGAAAACTGAGAAAAAGATCTATGGAAATTGCATGCAAAGTGTAGTTTATACTTTGGAAGTTTAGTTTAGTAATTTAGACTTCATTTTTGAAGTTATTCCTGGAATTTATATAATTTGTAGAATGACACCAAGAATGAAGAGGATCAAAGGAAAGAGCACTTCGATTTGAGAAAATTTGTTAGTTTGAAGGCTCAGGATCGGTACAGTGATGCGTTGCAATCACAAAAACTAATTCAGGAGCGGTGTTTTAGGAATCCACGTGGAGATGTAGAGGATTTGATCATTCGCTGACAGTGGGAACGATTCTGATGTTTCTTTTCTATGGCGGTTATTTCTGTTGTTATGGAGTTCTATGCAAACATCCCTGAGGCTGCAGACAATAGAGTCATAGTTTGAGGAAAGTTGGTACCTTTTTCACCAGAAGTAATCAACTTATTTTATCATATGCCACCTGATACGTTATGTTTTTATGCAAATTATAGTCCGACTGAAGTGGAGTTAGACAAGATTATTTCCTACTTTACTGTTGGAAAAAGGACTTTGAAAGATCACTAATGAGAGGAGAGTCAACTTTCCAACTTCAAAGTTATGTGCACATTCAAAGGCCTAGCACTATTTTATTTCTGCTCGTCTGCTATCAACAAATCATCTTAGTGAAGTGACCAGAGAGAGAGCGATGTTAAATTATTGTATCCAGGAAGGAAAGCTCATCAACATAAGAGCTTTGATTTGTCAGACTATCATCAGTTTTGCCACTAACGTTACTACTGCACGTCTGGGATTTCTTTCCTTGATCTTTTCTTTATGTGAGCAGGCTGGAGTTAAATATGATAGCTGGGAGGAAGTGTTATTAACTCTAAAGCCCATCACTAAGGTGAATGTTAAGACTTATTATGAGCATTCTATTTTTGGATGGAGAGGAGGATTTTCTAGAATTTATGGAATGGAGATGTTTGCTGCTTCTACCTCTCCTGCTTCTACATCTAGATCATCTACCTCACGTGCTTCTACATCTAGAGGTGAGTCTACTGAGAGCAGTTATTTTAATTTTCATCTTCCTGTTAGCAGTTATTTTAATTTTCATTCCTGCTTATATATATTTAATGCTAAATTGTTTAATCTGTTAAAAATTTATGTTTGGAGAGGATGAAAAGTATTTTCAAAACTTTAATTTTATTTGTTCTCAAATGAACTACAAGTGAATTTGATTTGAAAAGAAAAATTGGATCATGTATATGAAGTAATAATAGGGAAGTAAAATTTGATTTTAGAAATGAGTAAGAGAATTCAGTTGAAATTTTGAGTAATGAAGAAAAACTTTAAGTTAAAAGTTTTTAGGGTAGAAAATGATTAATATAAGTAACTATCTTTAGTAAGAAACATTGTATTTTTAAAAATTTTAGAGTTTAGATTTTTATTTTTAATAATTAAATTTCTTTTATTAAAAATAATTTTCAAAGCTATTATTATGTTTATAAGTAAAAGCTTTGTATCAAGACTATAATTTAGGAAAGGAAAAGTAGAATTCAAAATTATTAAAGGTCTATCCAGATATAGTAATCCTTGCCCAAAAAGAAAAAAAAAAAGAAAAAGAAAAGAAAAAGAATAAAAAGGAGAAGAAGAAAAAGTGAGGAAGGAGTAAGTTGAGGATTAGTGCTTAAACAAAAATTGGTTCTACGTTTGATCTTTTTAAAGTATAAGACTTGAGAAAATGTTAAACTTATAGATATAATATAGTAAGTAAAATTATTTTTAATAAAAAATTTTAAGTGGAGATAATAAAATAACTAAATTCTAAATTTGGAAGACTTAAAATATTTCTAAATTAGATAGAAACTCATATTTTCATATTTCTTAACATTAAAAATTTCTAAACTTTAAGTTGGTCTCATTTACTGAATATTTTTTCTAATTTCGACTACTATATTTCTAAATCTAATTTTAGTAACTCCTAAAGAAACTCATATACATATCATACATATTTAGTTTTTAAAGATTGAAGTGTCACTTGAGGACAAGTAAAATTTTAAGTTTGGGGGATTTTGATACAACTAAAATATATAGAGTTTTTAGACACATTTTATACCTATTTTTGAGATATTGCGCTTTAATGGAATGTNACAATTCAAAATTATTAAAGGTCTATCCAGATATAGTAATCCTTGCCCAAAAAGAAAAAAAAAGAAAAAGAAAAGAAAAAGAATAAAAAGGAGAAGAACAAAAAGTGAGGAAGGAGAAACTTGAGGATTAGTGTTTAATAAAAAATTGGTTCTACGTTTGATCTTTTTAAAGTATAAGACTTGAGAAAATGTTAAGCTTATAGATATAATATAGTAAGTAAAATTATTTTTAATAAAAATTTTTATATGGAGATAATAAAATAACTATATTCTAAATTTGGAAGACTTAAAATGGTTCTAAATTAGATAGAAACTCATATTTTTTTATTTCTTAACATTAAAAATTTCTAAACTTTAAGTTGGTCTCATTTACTGAATATTTTTTCTAANTCGAATCTGTTCTCTTTTACAATCACTCAAAACAAAATAACAAAAAGGATAAAGTAAATAAAAAGTGGTTCCCTGTAAATCTCTTTGAACTAACTCCCTCTCTTCCTTCTTTTATAATTTTCCTCGAGTTGCCTTCAAATCTCTTCAAAATGTGTCTTGATTTGATGTATTTACATAAGAGATGCATCCTTTCATGATAATTTTTGTCATGGTGGTTACAACCACCTATTAAGCCAATGGGTGCCTCAAAAACCTCTTCGAAATTCATGAAAATTTATTTTACCCTAGTAACTGCCACTGACGCTTAAGCGCGTGGTCTCGGCGCTTAGGCACTCCCTTCTCTGTTTAACCGACAGTTTAGCGTCGGATCTAACGCTTAGGTGCCAAAACTCTTTTGCACAATTTTTCACCATTTTGCTCCAAATTTGATCTTTTTTCACTCCTTTAAGCATTTTTTCCATTTTTACTTGTATCTACCTTCCATTAATGAGCAATATCTCAAAAATAGGAATAAAAATGTGTCTAAAAATACTATAAATTTTAGGTGTATCAAAGTCCCCCAAGCTTAAAATGTTACTTCTCCTCAAGTGACACTTCACTCTTTAAAAACCAAATATGTATGATATGTATATGAGTTTCTCTAGGAGTTACTAAAATTTAGATTTAGAAATATAGTAATCCAATTTAGAAAAATTAATTAGTAAATGAGACAAACTTAAATTTTTAAAATTTTTAATATTAAGAACTATGAAAATATGAGTTCTTATCTAATTCAGAAATATTGTAAGTTCTCTAAATTTTATATTTTATGTTCTTTTATTTTCTCTACTTAAAAATTCTTATTAAAAGTAAACTTTACTTACTATATTATATTTCTTTTATTTTCTCTACTTAAAAATTTTTATTAAAAATAATTTTACTTACTATATTATATTTATAAACTTAAGATTTTATCACAAGTCTTATATTTTAAAAAGATCAAATGTAGAACCAATTTTTGATTAGGCACAAATCCTCAAGCTTCTCCTCCCTTACATTTCTTTTCTTTTTCATTTCTTTTCTTTTTCTTCTTTTTTCTTTTTCTTTTCTTTTCTTTTTCTTTTTTTTCTTTTTCTTTTTCTTCTTCTTTTTCCTTTTTTTCTTTTCTTTTTTTCTTTTTCAGGCAAGGATTACTATATCTAGATAGGCCTTTAATATTTTGAATTCCACTTCTCATTTCCTAAAGTAAAGTCTTGATATAAATCTTTTACTTATTAAATATTAAAATATTTTTGAAAATCATTTTAATAAATGAAATTTAAGTATTAAAAATAAAAGTTTAAATTTTCTAAATTTTTCAAAAATACAATTTTTCTTACTAAATATAGTCACTTATATTAATCATTTTCTATAATAAAAATTTTTAACATAAAGTTTTTCTTCATTACTTAAAATTTTAACTAAATTTTCTTACTCGTTTCTAAAATAAAATTTTACTTCCCTAATACAACTTCATATACATAATCAATTTTTCTTTTAAAATTCAAATTCATTTGTAGTTTATTTGAGAACAAATAAAATTCATGTTTTGAAAATATTTTTCATCCCTCCCCCAAACTTTATGTTTTTTAACAAATTAAACAGTCTAGCATCAAATAATTATATAGGCATGAATGAAAATTGAAATAACATGATAACATGAATTTTTACATCCTAATTATACAAGTATAAAACTAAAGATAGGAGTAAAATTAATTTTGATCAAATTTTCTAATATTTTATTTTAGTTTAACATGTAGAGATTCAATAGACTTATAAACAGTGGGTATAAAAGAAAACAACACACTAACATGATAAAAGAAAAATACAAGGTAGCAATGTTTGAATTTTAAAATTAAGATCTAAGATAGCAAGATTTTTAACTTAAAAAAAAGACATGGAATTAAGTTATGTTCTATACTAACCAATGCACAGTACTAAAAACAAAAATAGTCACTACCCTAAAATTTTAAAAACAAAATACTATCTAACACAACAATAGAACATAAAAATTCAAAACACAACATAAAACATAGTCCACAACATCACATAACTGCATTTGTAGTAGTACTACATCACAGTGTTCAGAACAAAACACAAACATAATAATACATCAAACCAAATCAAGTTCAACACTTCATCTCTCATCTCTACTCCTCTCCACTCTCAGAATCACCACTATACCATTTTGCTTTAGGCTCATAGTCAGGATAATGAGTATATTGAGGAAATACTACTCTTGGGTCACTTCTAATTAGGCCCTCCAGAGCTGGGTATAATTTCTCCTCAAAGTCACTCTTTCTCCTATTATACCTTTTTGTATGCTCAGCAAAATGTTGTGAACTTCTTAACTTTATTCGCGGTAAAGTGGATATGAGTCATCATCTTCTGTAATAATTGCTCTTGAGTCTCAGTTGACTCACCTCGAGATTTAGAAGCACGTAAAGCAGATGGTCTTGATGAAGATGCAGCAGAGGTAGATGCAGCAGACTTCTCTAATCCATAGCTCCTACAAAAAACCTCCTCTTCAGCCAAAAATTGAATGCCCCGAATAAGTCTTCACATTCACTTTTGTAATGGGATTCAGAGGCAACAGAACATCTTCCCAACTATCATACTTTGCTCCAGTCTACTTGCATAAGGAAAATATCAAGGAAGCAAATCCCATACCTGCAGTAGTAGCAACAACAGCTGAATTGATGATAGTGTGATAGATCAAAGCCCCTATGTTGATGGGCTTTCCCTCTTGAATACAATAATTCAATGTTGCTCGCTCTGGTCACTTCGCTGAAATAATTTGTAGGAAGTAGGCGAGCAGATATAAAATAATGTCAAGCCTTTGATGGTGCACACAACTTTGACGTTAGAAAATTTACTTTCCTCTCATTTTTAATCTTCCAAAGTCCTCTTCTAACAGTCAAATAAGATATGATCTCATCCAATTCCGCTTTTGTAGGACTATAATTCACATAAAAACACAAATTCTATGGTGGTAAATGGTAAAACAAGTTAATTACCTCTGGAGTAAAAGGTACCAACTTCCCTCGAATCATAACTCGATCGTCCTCAGCCTCTGGGAGATTTGCATAAAACTCCCTTACAATAGAAATTACAGTGATGGCGGAGAAACAACAGAGCTGTTCCCAATGTCAGTGGACTATCAGGTCTTCCACTTCTCCTCCTGGACTCTTAAAACATCGCTCCTGAATCAATTTTCATGACAGTAGAGCGTCATTATATCAATCCCAAGCTTTTGAACTGGCAAATTTGCTTGAATCAGATGGGCTCTTTCCTTTGCTCCTTTTCATTCTTGGTGTCATTCTAAAAATTTGATAAATTCCAAAAATAACTTTAAAATCAAGTTTAAATCACTAAGCTAAACTTCAAAAAGAACTAACTAAACTTTCCAAGTGAATTTCATAGATCTTTCTTCACTTTTCACCATGAATAGTAAATTTTTGAAATCTTCCAAATGTGCTTAAAATATATAGTGAAAATCTAAAATTTTTGCATAGAAGTAAAGCTCTTACCTTAAGGAACTTTGATCTAGCAAATCTCACTCGAAAGTCTAAAATTTTTTAATAGAAGTAAAGCTCTTACCTCAAAGAACTTGGATCTAGCAAATCTCACTTGATTCCACCAAGAAATCTCAATATTTCACTTGCCCTAGCCCAAAAAATTGCGAACTCTAGTTGGGGAAGATGATAAGAGGCGTTAATAAAGGCATTTTCGGACAAAAAATTCACTTTTAACTGTTCGCGAACCAGTTTTTGTGAACCAGCGCTTAAGCGCGGGTAACTGGCGCTTAGGCGCCTCTCAAGTTGGCTCTCGCATAAGGGCGAGATGTGGCGCTTAGGCGCGAGTGCACAATTTTTGAAATTTTTAAATCAAATTAAAATGCACTATTAGCCTGAGTAAACCACCCCTAAATGGTCTTATAACACTTAAATGACTATTTTTTACCTCCTATAACTCCCTTCTCTCTTAAAATTTTTCATAATAATTAATTTAACTAAAGGCTAAAAATAACACAAATTTTCACAAAAACAAACTTATATTAATTCACAAACAAGTAAAAACACATTTAACACTTAGTTCTCTCTCTAAATAGTCTTGGATGAGAAAATTTTCCTAAGTATAAAACACTTAACACAAATTTAGAATTAAACACATAAGTGACACAACACTAAACACAAGACATAAACACTAACACACTTAAAAACATGACTCCAAACACAAAATTCCTAACACTTAACTTAATGCCACTCTTCATTAGAAGGAAAGAATTCTTGTTTCTTAGTCGTCTCTCCAGGAATATAGAGTTGATAAAATGGACGGTGGTGACGAGCTCTAATATTATCATCTTCAGTCCACTTTTGCTTAAGGAACATCGCCTTATCCGCTTCCTCTACATAACTGGTATGGCTGAATTGTATCTTAAGTTGCCACCCAATAGTTTTTAGATAAGCATGCAATTCAAGCACCTTAGTCTTTAATGCAGGTATAGTATTCTCCATCTGGTTGATCTTCTCCAATATCCTTTCAATACTAACGGCTAAGAAACTTTTATACATCTCCTGTGCACTTTGACTAATGAACTTCTTCCTCATGGCTTCTTCCTTCTTCTTCAAATCCATCTCCCATGATAAACATTTTCTCTAAATCTCTCTCTTTCTTAGACTTTTAGGGCTAAAAATAATCCGGGGTGAAGTACATTTTCTGTAAGTCTCTCTCTTTCTTAGACTTTTAGGGCTAAAAATAATCTGAGGTGAAAATCCTTCGCAATTCTATTTATAAGCCTAATTCCCCCTCATAACTTCAAGGCACGACTAGAAACTGCCAAGACATGTTTATTCCAACTAAACTGCAGTTGACCTTCCAGAAATCAAAATTTGCACATGTGATTAAATTGGCGCGCTTAAGCATCGGATCTGGCGCTTAAGCGCCAGTGCACATTTTTGCACCAGTCAACTTAACGTCCAAATTCTCATTCTAACATGTCTAGGTCACTAAATAAAGTCTAAAAATCATTACTAGCACATAATAAATTCAAAAGATACTCCCGTAAATTTCTTAATCAAACTCAAAACAACATTCAAAGAAAAAACACATGATAAATATGGGTTGCCACCCACAAAGCGCTTGGTTTTACGTCGTCAACCCGACGTAACTAGTGCTCATTCTGATTGACCCAACATCATTCCATCATTATATTTATGTTGATTCCCTATATAATAAGGTTTTATTCTATGTCCATTCCCTTTAAAAATTTTCTCAGAATTAGGATATTTAATATCCACAGCTCCATAAGGATAAACTTTTATCACAACAAATGGGCCCATCCACCTGGACTTAAGTTTTCCTAGAAATAATCTTAACCTTGCATTATATAGCAAAGCTTGTTGCCCTGGCTGAAAATTTTTAGTAAGAATATTTTGATCATGTCACATTTTCATCTTTTCTTTATAAATCTTTGCACTCTCACAAGATTCATTCCTTATTTCTTCATGCTCATTTAATTGTAACAATCTTTTCTCAACAGCATCTTTTAAATTATAATTGAACTCTTTAATAGCCCAATATGATTTATGCTCAAGTTCAATTGGTAAGTGACAAGCTTTCCCAAATACTAGCCTATATAGGGGCATTCCTATAGAAGTTCTAAAGTCCTATAAGCCCACAAAGCACAGTCAAGTTTGACTGACCAATCCATTTTTGTTGGATTCACAGATTTTTCTAAAATTCTTTTAATTTCCTGATTGGATAATTCAGTCAAACCACTTGTCTGAGGATGATTAGCAGTAGCAATCCTATGATTTATAGGATGTTTCTTTAATTACTTCTCCATAATGAAATTTCTGAAATGACTTTCCCCATCAGTAATGATAACTCTCGACATCCTAAATCTACAAAATATGTTCATTTTCAAAAATTTTGCAACACTTTGAGCATCACATCGAGGTAAAGCAACAACTTCTATTTATTTGGATACATTATCACTGCTAACAAAATATATAAATTTCCAAAAGATGTTATAAATGGTCCCATGAAATCTAATCCCCAAACATCATATTTCAACTTCTAGCATATAATTGAGGGGAATCTCATTTCTTCCAGAAATATTGCCTACTCTTTGACTTCAATCACAAGTTTTGATATAACCATTAACATCTCTAAAAATTATAGGCCAATAAAATCAAGATTGTAGAATTTTGTAAGTTGTTTTATCAAACCAAAATGTCTCCCAAAACCAGAATTATGAAATTTTTTGATGATTCCATAAGTTTCTTCAAATGGTACACATCTTCGAATGATTAGATCCTTTCCTTGTTTATACAAATATGGGTTATATCAAAAATAAGTCTCAGCTTTAGAAATAAATTTCCTCATTTGTCGGTATGTCATTCCATAGGGTTTAATATCACTAACAATATAGTTCACAATGTCGGCATACCACGGAACACGCCACTCATTTACAGTGAACAATTTTTCATCTGAAAAATGTTCATTAATTTCTTTTCAAAACAGAGTGGTTTTTCTAATTTAAACCTGAACAAATGATCATCAATTTGATTTTCAGTTCCCTTCCGATCTACTATTTTAAAATTAAATTGTTGTAAAAGAAGAATCCATCTTATAAGTCTCGATTTAGTATCCTTCTTTTTCATTAAGTATTTAATAGCAGAATGATCTGTATGCACTATACAATGTCTTAGGTAGGTGTCAGCCTTTCTCGACATTAATTAAAAAGGACTCTAAATTTTTTTGGGAAGAAAAGTGTCAGTAGGCCTTCAAAGACGTTAAATAATACTTAATTACACCTCTTGTTTTGGCAGCTCCTATCCTAGGGAAACTAATGATACTTTATACTGCGACCTTAGATGAATCTCTTGGAGCCCTCTTGGCTTAAGTCAATGATGAGAGTAAGGAAAACACACTCTACTACTTGAGTCGTCATTTGATACCAACGGAAGTAAGGTATACATCTAAGGAGAAGCATTGTCTTGCGTTAATTTTCACTGCCCAAAAACTTAAACATTACATGCTCTCTCATAGGATTACCCTAATTTCAAAGGTTAACTTGTTGCAATATTTGATGACCCGACCAACACTCTCCGAATGTCTAGCAAGATGGTCAATGATCTTATTGCAATTTGATATAGCTTTATTCCCCTTCGTGCTATCAAGGGACAGATTCTAACAGACTTTCTAGCTGCACACCCACTGCTAGTTGGGTCCCCTCTCAACGATGAACTACCAGATGAGCAGATACTACAAATGGAATACTCTAGTGCACAATGTTAGGAAATGTACTTTGACTGTGCTTCATCAGCTAGGAAAGACAAAGGATCAAGCATAGTCATACCAGGCAAAGCAGGGATCAGTTTTATCTTTATCACGCCAGATAAGGGTATTCTGAGGTTCTCATACCACCTGACAGAATGGTGCACCAACAATGAAGCAAAATATGAAGCCCTAATCACTGGATTGGATTTGGCAATCTTGATGAGTATAACAGACATTGAAATCTATGGTGAAGGATTACACTAATTTCAAAAGTTAACCCGTTGCAATGTTTGATGACCTGACCAACACTCTTCGGATGTCTAGCAAGATGGTCAATGATCTTATTGCAATTTGATATAGCTTTGTTCCCCTCCGTGCTATCAAGGGACAGATTGTAATAGACTTTCTAGCTGCACACCCACTAATAGCTGGGTCCCCTCTCAACGATGAACTACCAGATGAGCAGATACTACAAATGGAATACTCCAGTGCACAACGCTAAGAAATGTACTTCAACTATGCTTCATCAGCTAGGAAAGACAAAGGATCAAGCATAGTCATACCAGGCAAAGCAGGGATCAGTTTTATTTTTTTCATGCCAGATAAGGTTATTCTGAGGTTCTCATACCACCTGACAGAATCGTGCACCAACAATGAAGCAAAATATGAAGCCCTAATCACTGGATTGGAGTTGGCAATCTTGATGGGTATAACAGACATTGAAATATATGGCGACTCACAACTCATCATCCAGCAAGACGTCAGACAATACAAGATCCTGAAACCAGATTAATAGAATATCATCGATACGCAATGAAGCTGTTGGAATAGATTCCCTATGTGACTTTCTATCAGATTCCTATGGGAGATAATGCCAATGTCGATGCTCTAGCAAAACTCACTAAGGAGCTGGCGTGTTCCCAGGAGAAATCCATTGAAATCATAGTGCAAGGAAGACAAATTTCGTCTCAAATCAACCTCGACAATCTATACAAGCTCTGGAAAAGAATAAACAATGATTGCAGTTGTGGATATCAACGAAGATTGACACAAGCCATTAATAGAATATTTGCATACTGTAAAGATACCAGAGGATAAGTTTGAAGCACATCACATCACAGAAAGGGCTATGTCATACTCTCTAGTAGGTGATGTCCTCTACATGAGATCATTCGACCGGATGTGGCTACGATGTTTAAGTAGAGCTGAGGCACAAAATATTGTTAAGGAGCTACATGCTGGATTGTGTGGCGTTCACCAGTCAGGGCCAAAGATGAAAAAAAATCAAAAGACTCAGATATTATTGGCCAACAATAATGTCCAATTGCATGGATACAACTAGAAGATGTCACCAGTGCCAAGTGCATGGGGTGATCTTGCACCAACCTTCAAATGTGCTGCACCAAACCATTGTCTCGTGGTCATTACAGTGTTGGGGCACGGACATAATAGATCTGATAGACCCTACATACTTAAGAGTATACAAATTTATACTTGCCGCTACAGACTACTTATCTAAATGGGCAGAGGCAGTGTCGTTACGAGAGGTTACAACACAGCATGTCCTTCAATTCTTCAAAATCCAAATCTTCTACCATTTCAGAGTACCGCGAAGAAAAATTTCCGATAATGGGACAGCTTTTAAAAGCACAAAAATCAAGAATTTTGTCAAAAGACACCGAAGATACTCTACAATTTACTATCCTAGAGCAAATGGATTGGCACAACAAATTACTAGAAGCCTTGTGGGCCTACCAGACAGGACTCCCACTCAGTGTACACCCAACATGCTCATGTGCGGGTCTGAGGTCGTGCTACCGCTAGAAATTTAGACGTCGTCTCTTAGAGTCACTGTTGCCAATCAGCTCATATTAGAAGAAAGTGAAAAAATCAGACTTTAAGAACTAGAGAGTCTTGAGGGAAAATGACTTGAAGCACAACAACACTAAGAACTTTACCACGCAAAGTTGGTACAAGCTCATGACAAATTGGTCAGCCCAAAGACATTCAAAGTTTGTGACCTCGTCCTCGTGCTCAAAAAGCCTATTCTTGCACGCCACAATATAGGTGGAAAATTTGAGCCAACTTGGGAGGGACAATTTGTCATTGAAAAGGTTTACGCTGGAGGAGCCTACTAGTTGTAGATTTCTGGGGTGAAAGACCCATGCTACAAATCAACAGACGATACCTGAAGACATACTACGAAACCTGACATTGCTTGCCTTCACTTGATTTGAAATATTGAAATTTTGATTGTCTTGTTATCTATGTGGCCGAACGTCTGTGACCAGGTCTAAAAATTCTTGTAATAAAATTAACCTCAAAATAAAGAAAATTTTTAAAAATTACACATTTCGGTTTTCTCTTTTTAAACTTAATATCCTACTAAATTAAATAAAATGCACACATAAATAAACAATTTTCTCACAAAAATAAACTAAAACTTTCTTTAATAAATACTTTGTTTTGTTCTTGTTCATGCTAAGTTTCAGCTCACTAACATTTTTCTTGTCGTCTGTAGAGAAATGTCAGGCCAGAGGCTGATTTTTGCCTTTAAAGATGGCTAGAACCTCGCACTCAATGAGGAGATGGTGTCGTAGGGTGACACTATAGACTTTGACATGGAATTTAGTCAAGTCAACCTATATTATGAAGGGCCTCTAATGGATGTCGTCAACCAATGGTAAAAAGAAGGGTTGCCCTCACTGCTAAGGTTGACTCCAAAGACAATTAATCACTGAAGAGAAAGAATGTGATAGCACAACAAGACCCGATGGAGGGGACCAGTCGGTTACCGTCCATGATAGCTACACCGACCAGAGGCCTAGTCGTTATCAATAATAGAAGACTTTCAGGTGCGCCATTACAAAGAACTCAGCACAGAAATGCTAGTCGCCAAAAGCAGAGGGCTTTCTTATGAGAAGAAAGAAGACGCCCGAAAGAGGCGGAGAACTTGCTTACTCCTAATCCTGAGGGGAACATTTATAATCCAGACATGAAAGAGACCTCCTCCGGTCTGCCTGATACAGATGAGGAGTCTGGATTTGTTACAGAGCCTGAAATACTACCAACTTCAGATGTTCTTTGCACGGGTAGCACGACCTACAACGCCGAAATACCTGTACGAGAGTTAGCTACAGGGGCATTCATGGAATGCCCAGACTGTAATGTCCTACACCTACAACACTATAGCACCTTAGAGGAGTATGCATCTACCAATGATGGGTATCAGACCACCGATTGCCCGATGGGGGAGTCATATGTCCCGCTGGGAACAGATCAATATATCTCGTGGAGTCTAGAGCCATATGTCCCTTTGGATGCCGAGTCACACTTTCCGTTAGTGCTAGAATTAGTACCAGCTTGAGTTCCCACCGATGTTGAAATGAGGGAATATTCTCGTCAACCGCCAATTTTTAGTAAGGCAGAGTAGTATAAGATGAGCAAAGTAAATAAAAGGGACTTCTAGTTCTATGAAGAAGTGCAAGGGAGGCTCATCAATATATTAGAGGGATTGGAATTCTAAACCAGGGTCTTCTCAGAAAGAGATGAATAAAGCATTCTCGACTGCATTTTTGACCTGAGAGATAGAGGTCGAGCAGACCTGCTTATGGAAAGAAGCTTTTCCGAGCCAAGAAAGTGGATGCGAGGAAAGGGCAGGATCACTATCCAATGCGGATTCTGCTACAAATTTACCAATGATAGACAAGGAAATCCTCCTAGGATTCCCAGACATGATCAGGTGATCCACTACCCCCAATGATAAAGTGGATGATTAAAAGAATCGTTAGATGGAATATACTGCTAACTAACTACATCCCTAACCATTGTATTATTAACATATATGATGAAGGAGACTGCATACCTCTGCACATTGATCATCATGACTTCGTGAGGCCTTTCTGCACGGTCTAATTCATGAGCAAAAGCAATATCTTATTTGGAAAAGAAATTGATATCATTAGTCCTGGCGGATTCAAAGGAGCTATAAAAATTCTGCTGTCGTTCAGTGCTAGTCCTTAAAGGAAATGGGGCGGACGTCGCCAAACACTGTATCTTCGATGAGTGGACAACAGTAAAATTCCATTTGGATTTCAACCATATCTAAGATTGGAGGAAATCCTACAATACAAACTATGAGAGGATTGCACCTCTAAGCACATGCGAGGGAAATCTTGTCCTGGAGCATGGCTTAAAAGGTCAGCTCGATCAAGAGCTTGCCCCATTAGAGACAAACACTCAGAGGATTCCTTTCCTCTTTACTACATTCCATTACAGCATATATGATATGTATTAGACATGCCCAGTTTATGATATGTACTTGGCATCGCCTATTTTGGATGTACTTTGATGCAATCTGCGCATTGTACTTTTTGAGGCTTTGGCCTACCCCCAACCTGTAACACTTATTGGAGCAGATTAATGAAGTTTCTTTCAGAAATTTGTCTGTTTGTTTAATTTCCTTTTTGTACGATGGATAAAAGCCACGGACCATGTGTTGGTTCGGGATTACAATGAACAAAGAACAAAACAACAAATTTTTTTACGATAATAAAATTCAAGTAAAAAAATGTAATAATAATGATAACAAACAAATAATAAAACAACTCTCTTTTTGAAAAAGTCAACCAACTAAAATTGAATTTTGAAAACATATTTTAAAAAAATATATATATAATAAAACAACAAGAAAAGAAAATAAATTTATTGAGTTGATTCTCTCAATTTTGAGGTCTCCTACCCTTTGCTTGCGTAGCACGTCTACCTTTTTTTGCACTAATTCTCTTAACATCCTTGCAGAATTTTGTGGTATGCAGAAAACCTCACAAGATTTCACAAATATTATTCAATAATGTCAACCTTTGCACATGACAAATATCTTTGGATTCAACACCACCACTTCTCATTTTTGAATCAGTCCCTAACTTATGATTCAGTCTTTTAAGGTCGGTCCTTAACTTTCGACTCTCTTTTGAGATTGATGCTTAACTTTTAATTCTCATTTTTAAATTAGTCCTTAACTTCTGATTCACTCTTTTGAGGTCGGTCATTAACTTCTAACTCTCTTTTGAGATTGATCCTTAATTTCATTCCCTATCCTGGAATCAGTCCCCAACTTCTGATTCACTCTTTTGAGGTCAGTCCTTAACTTCCAACCCTCTTTTTGAGATTGATCCTTAACTTACAATTCTCATTTTTGGAATCAGTCCTTAACTTCTGATTCCCTCCTTTTGAGCTTGGCCCTAACTTCTGATCCTCTCTTTTGAGATTGATCTTTAACTTTCATTCCTTATCCTTGAAACAGTCCCTAACTTTTGATTCACTCTTTTGAGGTTGGTCCTTAACTTCTGAATCTCTTTTGAGATTGATCATTAACTTTCAATTCTCATTTTGGAATCAGTCCCTAACTTCTGATTCACTCTTTTGAGGTCAGTCCTTAACTTCCGACTCTCTTTTGAGATTGATCCTTAAATTTCAATCCTTACCCTGGAATTAGTCCCTAACTTCTGATTCACTCTTTTTAGGTCGGTCATTAACTTCCGATTCTCTTCTTGAGATTGATCCTTAACTTTCAATTCTCATTTTTGAATCAGTCCCTAACTTCTGATTCACTCTTTTGAGGTCAGTCTTTAACTTTCGACTCTCTTTTGTGATTGATCCTTAACTTTCAATTCTCATTTTTTGGGATCAACCCTTAACTTCCGATTCCCTTCTTTTGAGATCGATCCTTAACTTTCGACCCTATTTTTGAGATTGATCCTTAACTTTAAATTCTTATTTTTGAATCAGTCCCTAACTTCTAATTCACTTGTTTGAGGTTGGTCCTTAACTTTTGGCTCTATTTTGAGATTCATCCTTAACTTTCACTCCTTATCCTGGAATCAGTACCTAACTTTTGATTCACTTCTTTGAGGTCGATCCTTAACTTCTGACCCTCTTTTTGAGATTGATCCTTAACTTTCAATTCTCATTTTTGGAATCAGACCTTAACTTCTGATTCCATCCTTTTGATATCGGTCCTTAACTTCTGACTCTCTTTTGAAATTGATTCATAACTTTCAATTCTCAACTTGGAATCAATCCCTAACTTCTGATTCACTCTTTTGAGGTCGGTCCTTAACTTGTGACTCTCTTTTGAGATTGATCATTAACTTTCAATTCTCATCTTAGAATCAGTCCCTAACTTCTGATTCACTCTTTTGAGGTCAGTCTTTAACTTCCGACTCTCTTTTTGAGACTGATCCTTAACTCTAATTTCTCATTTTTAAAATCAGTTCTTAACTTCTAATTTCCTCCTTTCAAGGTCGGTCCCTAACTTCTGACTCTCTCTTTTGTGATTGATCCCTAACTTTTAATCCTCATTCTGGAATCAATCCTTAACTTCTGATTCTTTTCTTTTTGAGCCTGTCCTTAACTTTCGACCCTCTTCTGAAATTAATACCTAATCTTAAATTCCCACCTCAGGGTCAGCACTTACGTACTGATTCCCATCCTCTATAAACACTTGGAATCTAATAACTCAAAACCACTCTCCAATCCCCAACAAGAGTTCCTACCTCCTGATTTTGATCAAATAATCACCTGCTAATTCCTCAGTGAAAATAAATAGCACACTCAAATTCTACACTCCTTTTGTGTCTGTTAACTTAGGAGTCTATATTAGTTTTGTTGATCTCGTCGATCAATGCCAATACGCGAGGTGTGGTTGCCCCGCACACCCCACCTCTTGGGCATCTATTTGTTGAACTCACTTTTGATTGAGGTCTAGTTTTCCTCTTTAGTAGCCTACTATCTAGCCATAAATCTTTCCAATTGACTATTCCTAGAAAACTAGAAAAGGAACCCTCACAATTAGAAATTCTAAACTTCTCTTTACTCAACTTAAAGCTCTACATATTGGTCTTAACCTCTAGCACTTAGTAGGGGGGGTCAATATGGGGGAGCTCAAGGTGAGTTCCCATAGGACTTCTTGCCCTTAGGGTTGACTCTGGGTGTTGGCCTAGAGCTAAGGCACTCATTACAATAACCTCACTCACATTCACTCAATACCCTAAACCAAATTTTCGTTGACTTTGATCCCTTGATCCTTTGGGAGACTCATGAAGATGGTCCTCTAAACCTACTAGCCCTAGGCTGGGGTTTAGCTGAGACTAGTACATAAAGGACCCAAATGGGCTTCTTATATGTCCATAGCTCATTTATGGTGGTTGGCACCCCAATTCTATAAAAAATACTCAACTTGGCCTTTTGTCCCAAAATTCCCAAAATTCTCTAAGTACCCTTGAAACCCTAAATTTGGCCAAAATTCCCAAATTTAACCAAAATACCCAAATTTGTTCAAAAATTATTTTTAAACTTTAAAAACATCCAAATTACCCAAAATCACCAAAAAATTGCCAAATTACCAAAATGCCCCTCCTTAGCCCAAAATTTCAAAAATTCCAAAAAAATCCCAAAAATTCCCAAAACCTTTCAAATATTCCCAATTTTATTTTTCTCAACTATCATATGACCCAAATTGACCAATTTGACCTTTTTGACCAAAACCCCAAAAATGCCTTTAAAGGCCCAATTTTCCCCAAATTTACCTCAAATGTCCATCAATTTGAACCCAAATTTCCCCAATTTTAATTCTAAACTCAAATTAACCTTCCATATGACCAATCTAAACCAAATCCAAGAAAAATTTACCCATGCTTTGAGCTCAATTTTAATCTAAATCAAACTCCCAATTTTGGACATATGACTTAATCTCCCCAAATTAAACCTATAGCCCACTCAATTTGCCACAATTTATGTTTAAAACTCTTCATCACACTCCTAAAAATCAAACTTGACCTTCAATTTTCCTTTGTGAAGCCCCAATTTCATTTAATTTTGACCCAAGTCCAAAAGCCCCAATTTTGCCAAAAAATTGGCCATACCTCAAAATTCCACCAAATTGATTGCCTTAACCCCAAAACTGGCACCCAATTTATGTTGAAAACTCTTCATCACATTCCTATTTACCATTCTCAATAATCAATTTGGAATTAGCCCAATCCAAGCCCAATCTAGATCAAAGTCTACCCCAACATGCCCAAACTGACCAAAATCCCAAATTCCTTCAAATTGAGCCCCTAATTGAACTCAAAATCATTTCAAGTCTTCACCAAAAATCTTCATGACAATCATCTACACTATGTTGATCAATTAATTGGGCTCAAGATCATGGCTAGCCTAGCCCAAACCCAAGCTTTGGCCAAATTGACTTACATGGACCCCTTCACCAAAAATTAACCTAGCCATGTTAATTTGCCCAACCAAAGATCACCACAGCCACTAAGCCCTTCCTTTGGACCAGGCTAAGCCTTAAAAAACTCACCAAACCAGGATATGGACCAATGGGTCTCTAAATTAAGGGATTTATGCTTATTTATGTCTTAAGCCAAAATCCTCACCATTATGACTAACCCTTGGGGGTATGTGATAATTGAACCTCCCCCTAGCTCATCTAACCTCTTGGCCAGCTCCCCTATCCTTTCCAGCCATCCTAGTGGCCGAAAAACTCCAAAACTGTGAGCCACCTCCCCTAAATCCAAACCCAATTCGAACCTTGAGGCCACCTCATCCAACTTTAAGTTTAAAGCCTCTCTGCTCTCCACATAGGCAGCACTTTGCACCCTTCAATTAACCCACAGAGCTACCATGGACCACTTTTATAAAAGCTCACCTCCATGGGCAATGGGAGAGGTGCTGAAATTTTCTCAAAGAGAGACCTCCAAATTGATCCCACATCCTCTTTGAGTCGTCCTCAGCTATAGCCAACCATTTTCCCCCATTGATCCCCACCGTGAAAGCTCAATTTGGAGCTTAAAATTCTGCCAAAACCAGAACAGAACTCCCCATAGCTCCAGAGTACACCAAACTCCAATTAAAATCACCCACACCATAACCACAGTGAAAGAAGAAGAAGCCTCATCAAATCACCCTCATACAGATCCCCTAGCATTGTTCTAAACCAACACCTAAAATCGAGCTTAGTCAAATTTATACCTAAACCTTTAACCATATCCTTCTTAGACCTTCACGAACGTTTCGAGCACCTCTAATTGAAGCTTCCCTTCTCAGAGCAAAGGTATCGAACTTCCCCTCTTCCTGAGCTTATTTTGATTCTCCATTTGATTAGAGTTAGTTTCATGGCATGTTTACTATATGGATATGTTCTTCTAGTCAAGATGAGCATTTAGAAACAAATTTCACTTGATTTGTTTGAGAAATGAGTGAGATATCAAGGTTTTAAAATGACTGTTGGATCGCGCGTGTATCGCACGGACGGCTCTGAACGCACCGGATGGAGAGACGGAATGAAAAGTCGGGATGCGTGGCTACTGACATGGAAGGCGACATCAAATTGGAGTGTTCCAGGTGGACCTTCGGAGCTGCCATAGGTTGACGCGGCACCGCGTAACTTAATTAGAAAAATAGGGTTTTTTCTAATTTATTTAATTCCCTAAACTTTAAAAAACCATATCTTGGTGTAGAAAATCACAAAAATAAAATAAAAATACCATCTTTCTCAGTGAATAGAGGAGACCAATTTGGAAATGGTTTGAAGTTCATTTGATGCATATTTTATTTTTAATTAGTTAAAAACTCTTTTGAGTCTTTTGATTCTCTATGCATGTAGAAATTTCACCATGACTTGAAATTTTGGCATGTTGTTGCCTCTATATTAGAAAATATTCATTGATTTTTTCTAAGTCAGAGAAAATTTCTAGACAGAGTTCCATATTTTTCAAGTTTATGTCTATTAATTGCATAAATTAATCATAATAATTAGCATGTTACTTAGGAAATTCTAAGAAAATTTTGAAAGATTTGTCATGACGAGAGAACCCTTTGGAAAATGTTTCATGAGCAAAGTCATTAAAAATACACTTAATTTTCACAAACACTAAAATACAAAGAAAATCAATTTTGGGAAACATAAACATCTAAATGACTTGATTTTAACTCTTTACTATAATTTCAAGTACAGAGAACTCCCCATAAAAAATTCAAAATATTTGGAGCTCATTTGATAACTCAAATTGATTTTCTATGTTAAGTGCCATTTTTAACACTAAAATGATATTTAATAATTAAAATATAACTCAAAATATTATAAAACATGGTTTTCGGAGTTCTCTGTGATAAAAAAATTTCTCTAAAAAAATAGTAATTAAAATAAAAACTTCATTTTTAGCCTATATTTAATATTTAAATAATTAAAAAATAATAAAAATCACAAAAAATAATAAAATTTATGAAAATTTTTTAAATTGTTTCCTAAGCACTTAAGAACAATTGGAATATTTTTCCTAATTTTCAAAGTGAAGATATTGAATTTTGAAGCTGAAAAATAATTTTTAAAGGCTAAAAATGTATTTTTACTAAAATAATTCTAAAAATTTAAATAAAAACTATAAAAATATGAAATTTGTTTCCTTGGTTTCCTTGACCTCAGAAATATTTAATAAAAAAATAAAAATTAATTTTCCACATTAAAAATATTTTATAGTTAATAAATGCTCTAGAAATTAAAACAATTCTAATAATTCAAATAAAGCTCAATAAATCATGAAATTTGGTCCTAATGATTCCTTGGTCTAAGTATACCTCCAGTAAAAATTTGAAGGGATTAGGCTTTACCTTGGTCATGTTATAGATTTTTCTTCAAAAAATCCTTATTTTGCATAAAATTAAATATGTAAGTTAAATTAAATTTTGAAAAATCAGATTCCCTCCTCTGATGTCTTAATTAGCCCATGAGTAAGGTAGGATAAAAATTCCAAAGTTATTTGAATTAAATTTGACAAATTATGAAGTGATAGAGCCTTAAGGGCAAAAGTGTAATTTTGGAAATTTGGCCTTAATTAACATTTAGGTTTTATTCATGAAGGGGAAAAGGGAAACCTTTGATTTTTATTAACATATTTGGATGATTGAAACATAAGGGATTAATTGATAGAAACCAATCTCACTTTCTCTATTTGAAGGATAAATGTGTAAATTCCTTAAATTATCAAACTTTAGAAGTCTATCAAATTAAATGATCCTAGACTTAGGGGCATGATTTTGGGTGTTGATAACTCACCAATTTAATACCTCTATTTAATATTTTAAATGACTTTTAAATATTTTGATAATGAATCATCATCACCTAAAAATTCTTTTTCAAAAAAAAAAAAATATAATAACTAAGATATCTAACATAATCTTAAGGGCTTAGTAGTGACCTAAGCTAAATAATATCTGATTAAATGAGGATTAGAAAAGTAAACATAATTAAAACTAAACATCTTTAGAACACTAAAAGCCCAAATTAAAAAGTTGGCTAAGTGACTTGATGACATTAACTTGCCCCTTTAAGGGTCTTCACCCACATAATTCTCAAATTAAATTATAAGTGATAATTACCCTACTCTTAGAGATAATTGAAACATCAATGTTCACTTAGCATTAAAGGTATTTATAGGATGAGTTATTAAGCAACATAATAAGTTTAAAAAGAGCTCGAGACTTTTCACCAGGCAGTGAGAGGGAACATGGACCTGCTTCTTTCTCTAGAGCTGTTGGATACCTCGGAGGTCTACTGAACTTAATATGTTTTGCTTGACGAAATCATCCTTAACCAAGTCAATAAGGACCCACAAAGATATGACTTAGGGTTGGGTAGATCACCAAAACCTTACTTTTCTACTTTATGTAAAATGCTCTCGTATGCATTTTGAGTTTCAGGTGGTGGAACGAAAACACTCGTCAGGTACGCTTTTTATAGTTTACAGTGCCATCTTGTTTATACTTTCATACTGTAATCTTTTATGATTACAAAACTAGCATGAAAAAACAATGATGCCACCCTGCATGAAAATCAAAACTGTTAGGATAGCCACAAAATCAAAACCCAACACCAAAATTAAAATCAATGAAGATAAAAATCACCTCCACAACATTCAAAATGTAAAACAACTCTAAATTTAATCACAAACATCACAAAAACTACAACTACAACTAAATTAAGATGCCTCTATTGGATGATCAATAATCCCTTAGAGGAGGTAACCTATGGTTGCTAACGAGGCTTCCCACACTCTAAATGAAAGTATGGAACTCGTTAAGTTAAGTTTAGTAAATTCATTTGTACTAAGTTAATCCAATAGAAAATAGTGGTACCAGAACGAGGGAACCGTGGGATCGTAACTGGTGTCGCTCTAATCAACTTTAACATTCCCCATAACATTTAAAGAACTTCAACCATAGGGCCACCTGATTTGGTATCATAACTTGACACCCTAGAAAACTTAAACTTGTCACGGCAAGGAGTTTGGAGCTAGCATGGTGGGAAGCACGACCATCTTCAACAACAAAACCTATCTTCCCCAACTAAATATTTCCTTCCTTTAAATTAAATAACCAAGACATTTGATTTCAAGGTTGTCTGCTTATGCAACATAAATCCTCACCTCATGTTTAGGCCTTTGTACAGCTCTGTTGTACAAAATAAGCCCTAACTCATCTTAGGATTTCAAGGTTGTCATTCGTCACGACCTAAATCCTCACATCTTCCATGCTATTTTTGTGATCATTCCACACAAATGTAAGCCCTAATTAAATAAATATGGTAGGATGAAACATTCAAATAATTTCTCCTCAAAACTGAGGCCAAACAATAGGATAGACTAGGAAGTCACTAAGGTTTTCTTATAGATCTATGACATCCCCTAGTTCTTCCTCCTTTAGAATCCAAAAAAAAATGCTCCAAATTTGAGCCAATCCCATTTCAGACCTCTTTGTCTGATATCATTCAAAAGTCCTATCATTTGACATCCTTGAAGATAATATTTCCTAATTTTTGTCAAGAGTTTTCTTAGGTGACTTCGGTCATTTAGAATGTAATTTATTATAGCGGCTTGTTGTTATAGGAAGCTTGCCCGAACCCAGCTTAATATAAAACCTATTTAATTCTTCATATTAAATACGGGAAATTATTGACAAATAAAATGATTTCGTAGTCCAAACGAACGTCATACATTTCTTAGTTTATTTGAGTCTTGCGTTTATCCTTCGGGATAGATACATGATTTGAGGTATAGCGCTCTTTTATTTAAACTATGAAAAATATGAGGTTAGTTTGATTTCATACTTTTCTAATATATATATATATATATATATATATATATATATATATATATGTATATATAT
>JXCR01148332.1:684908-734520 GCA_002079205.1 Phalaenopsis hybrid cultivar
ATATATATATATATAAATTAAAATGTCCTTCAGAAGTAGACGATGAGATTTAATTCCGGTGACTGGCAGCTTCCAACGGGCAACTCCTCCAAAAAAAATACTCTCGACCACACCACCGTAGTAATTGTATTCTTTATTTTTATGCTCATGTCATGGCTTCTAATGCTTTAGAGGCTGAACTTATTGTAGTTTATTGGGCATTGAAGTTTGCTTACAAATCTGAATGGCAAAATATATGGATTGAGGTTGGTTCTCTTATTCTGCTAAGACTTATAAATTTTGTGGATCAATCTTCCTGGTTCCATACACAGAGGGTACAAAAGATCAAAAGCTTCAACTCAGATCTCAATATACAATTTACTTTTAACTATAGAGAGGGCAACAAACCTGCTAATTGGCTAGCTAGATAAGGGTTCCATTCTCAATCTATTATTGTTGTTGTTAAACCACCTCCTCCTCTTGCTTTCCTGCTACATGGTGATACACTTGAGGTTCCTCACTTTAGAATTGTTGATTCTTCACCTTCTGGAGTTTCCCCTTCCAAAGGCAGATATATTTGTAATTTTTGGTATCTCTCTTTCTTCCCTTCTTCTAAAGTCCTCCCCTTATGTATTTTTTCTGAGAATAGCTTTCCCTTAGATCTATCTACTTCTAAAATTTGTAATGACTTTTTGGGGGATCTTTTACCCCTATTCTTGAACATGTAGGGAGCCAAGAGACTGCTCCTTTCCTCAATATATATATATATATATATATATATATATATATATATACATATATATAATTTTATTTTATTTAGATAGTTTTATTATTTTACTTTTTGATTTTTACTTTTTGTATACAAAGTTTAAGATCTGAAGGTTTAGTACCTTACAATTCTGACTTAGAAAAAACTATAAGAAGAATTTGAAAACAAAAAAATAAGTTCACAATTCTCAAGAAATGGAAAACACATCACAAAATAATATTGAAATTTAAACTACTGCATTCAAGTTTACAAGAACCCTTCGGCAGATGAAATTCATTTAAGTATTTAAATCCTTGTTGTAGCGACTAGCTCATTTGAACTTAAATGTGCAATAATTAAAATGGTGCAAAATAATCTGCTTGGGGGAACTTCAAATGAGGATCCAAATTTACATCTTACAGGTTTTCTAGAACTTTGTGCAACATTCAAATATGATGGCATATCAAACGACACAATTAAACTTAGAAGTTTTCCTTTTTTTAAGGGATAAAGCTAAAGTATGGTTAAACTTTTTAGCACCTGGATCTATTAGAACTTGGGGAAGTATGACACAAAAATTCCTGGCTAAATACTTTCCTCCTTAAAAAATTGTTAAGTTTAGAAATGATATTACTTCCTTTATTCATTATGAAGGGGTGTCATTTTATGAGGCTCGAGAACAACTTAAGGAACTCCTTAGAAAGTTTCCACATCATTCTTTACATAACTGGTTAATTATTCAAATATTTTATAATGGGTTGATAGAAATTTATGCTGCTGCTAGGGGATATTTAATGTCAAAATCATTTAATGAAGCTCATGTCTTAATTGAAGAAATGACCACTAATAATTTTCAATGGCCCTCAGAAAGGGTAAATCATAACAGAGTGGCTAGTATTCATGTTAATGATGTTTTTACCCTCTTAGTATCTCAAGTTGTTGCGTTATCTAAAAAGTTAGATAATTATGCTACTAATTTTTTTCCAAATTCCTCAAATAAATGAGGAAAATTTATTATGACAAATGAATGATTCTCAATCATTAGAAACTTTACATGTGGTTTCTAATAAAATCATTAACCCATATTCTAAATTTTATAACCCAGGTTAGAGAAACCACCCCAATTTTAACTGGAATAAGTCTAGCAGAGGAAATCAACAATGGGCAATCAATCAAGCGAACCCAACAAAAAACGGGAACAATCAGGGTAGTTCTAATTATCAACCTTTTTAACCACCTGGCTTTAATAACCAATCATTTAAGGAAAAGAAGTTGTCTATAGAAGAAATAGTTTTACAAATGGGTAATCAAATGCAAAGTTAAAACGTTGCAATAAGAAATATTCTAATGCACATAGCAATAGACCCCAGGGAACACTTCCTAGTAATGTTGAAATAAATTTGAAAGCCAAAGGAACATAACAAGAATAAATTAAAGTTGTTCAACTTAAGAGTGGAAAGGAATAAAATGTTAAAATTCAAAAAGAGATTGAAGTTGAGAGAGATTGAAGAAATTGAAAACTTAATGAAACTATTTCTAAAGACCAAGAACAATATGTCTCTCCAACTAAAAATGATTTAGAAAGACCACAACCTCTTTTTCCTTAAAGAATTAGACAACAAAAGCTTGATTAACAATTTTCAAGTTTTTTTGAGATATTTAAGAAGCTTACAATTAGTATTCTATTTGCAGAAATTTGGGAACAAATGTCGAGTTATGCCAAATTTATGAAAGATATATTAAACAAAAAGAGGAAGTTTGAAGCTTACGAGACAATTGCACTTAATGAAGAATGTATTGCAATAATTCAAAAGAAGCTTCCTAAAAAGCTTAAAGACCTTGGTAGCTTCACTATACACAGTGTGATTGAAGAAAACTTTTATGGAAAATACTTATCCAATATAGGAACTAGCATTAATCTCATGACTTTATTTATTTTTTATAGGTTAGACCTAGGAGAGATTTCTCCCACTACTATAATACTTCAGTTAGCTAATTGATCTATCATTTATCATAAAGGGATTATAGAAGATGTACTTGTTAAGGTAGATAAATTTATCTTAATTGTGGATTTCATTGTGCTTGACATGGAAGAAGATAAAGAAATTCCTATTATTTTGGGGAGACCTTTTCTTGCTACCAAACGTGCTATGATTGATGTGCAAAAAGGAGAGTTGACCATGGGAGTTAATAATTAAGAAGTAACATTTAATTTTGTAAAGTCAATGAGGCACCTATTAAGAAAAATGTTATAGGATGAATATTATAAATTATATAATTGTTAAACATTACCAAGAGAAAACAAGAAGTCATTTTTGAGGAAAAACATGATGTGGTTTTAGATCAAGAAGGATTAGATAGTGAAACTGAAAATGAATTTGAAGAAAATCATTAGAGATAAATGCTGAGGATACTATTTATGTTCAGAAAAAATTTGAGATTTTGAATACTACTGAAAATATTAAATCTCTAATCCCTTCTTTTGAAAACCCTCCTGAACTTGAGATGAAAGTACTTCTTACACATTTAAAGTATACATTCATAGGAAATTCATCAAAATTACCAATGATAATGTCCTAAGATTTAACTAAGGATTAGGAAGAAAAAAAATTGGAGACATTAAGAAATTATAAAAAAGCTTTTGAATGGACATTAGTTGATATTAAAGAAATTAATCCTTCATACTGTATGCATAGAATTTTAATGAAAGATAATTATAAACCTAGGGTTGATCCTTAAAGAAGAATAAATCCGATAATGAAAGAACTGGTAAAGAAAGAAATTTTAAAGTGGTTAGATGCTAGAATTATTTATCCTATATCTCACAGTGCACAGGCTAGCCTTATTCATTGTGTTCCTAAGAAAGAAGAAATAATTGTATTCGCAAATGAAAAGAATGAATTAACTCCAATAATGTAGTTCACTGGTTGGCGAATATGTATTGACTATAGAAAATTAAATACTGCCACTAGGAAGGATCAATTTACTTTACCTTTCTTGGACCAAAAGTTGGATAGACTAGATTGATACCAATATTTTTGCTTTTTGGATGGATATTTTGGTTCCACCAAGTACTATTGCCTCAAATGATCTAGAAAACGACATTTACAAATCCATATGGGACTTTTGATTTTAGAAGAATGCCTTTTAATTTATGTAATGCACTTGCAACTTTCCATTAGTGTATGATGTGTATTTTATGTAACTAAATTTAGAAAGGAATTGAAGTTTTTATCAATGATTTCTTAATTTTTGGAACATCTTTTTATTCATTTTTAGATCATTTAGCAAAGTTTTTAAAATGCTGTGAAGAAACAAATTTAGTTCTCAACTGGGAAAAATGTCAATTTATAGTCACAAGAGGGATTTTATTGAGACAAGATTTCTAAAAATGACATGGAAGTTGATAAAGCAAAATTCAAATTATTACTGAAGCACAACCTCCTACTTCAAGAACAGCAGTAAAAAGTTTTTAGGACATGCTGGATTTTATAGGAGGTATATTAAAGACTTTTCTAGAATTGCTAAGCCTCTATGCCATCTTTAAAAAATGATAGTAATTTTGATGTTAATGATGATTTTCTAAAAGCCTTCACTTTATTAAAGGAAAAATTAATTACTGCACAGATCGTTGTTTCACTTGAGTGGGAAAAATTGTTTGAATAAATGTGTGACGCAAGTGATTATACTATTAGAGTTGTTTTAGAAAAAAAATATGATAAGATTTTTAAAGTTATATATTATTCCAGATGAAACTCTTAATGAAGCTCAAATTAATTACATAACAACTGAAAAAGAGCTGTTGACAATAATATATGCTTTCGATAAATTTAGATCTATTTACTTGGAGCTAAATACATTGTGCATACTAATCATTCTGCTATTAAATATCTTATATCAAAGAAGTATGCAAAACCAAGATTAATCAGATGGGTACTACATTTGCAAGAATTTGATTTTTCATATAGTGGATAGAAAAGGTGCTGATAATCAAATTGCTAATCATTTGTCAATACTCGAACATGAAAATAAAAAGAACAATGAGGATGACATAAATGAAAATTTCATTGATGAACAACTTTATGCTATTGCTGAATGGCATATACCGTGGTATGCATATATAATTAACTACTTAATTAGTAATGTTCTACCATACGGACTAACAAGCCACCAAAAAAAAAATTATGTATGATGCTAGATTTTACTTTTGGGAGGACCCTTATTTATATAAAATATATTAAGATTCAGCATTTGAAGATGTGTACCAACTAATGAAATCTTAGAAATTATACAAAAATGTCATAAATCTAAATTTGAGGGACACTTTAGAATACATAAGACTGCATTTAAAATTTTACACTCTAGTTTTTATTGGCCTACATTGTTTAGGGATGTAAATAATTATGGGAAAACTTGTGATTAATGTCAAAGAGTAGGCAATATTTCTAAAAGAGATGAAATTCCCCTAAATTTTACTTTATAAGTTGAAGTTTTTTATGTGTGTGGTTTAGATTTTATGGGACCATTTGTACCATCTTCAGAAAATATTTATATCTTACTAGTTGTGGACTATGTGTCTAAATGGATTAAAGTGATAACTTTTTTTCATTGTGATGCTCTAAGTGTTGCAAAATTTTTAAACAAAAATATGTTTACTAGATTTGGAATGCTAAGAGTGATCTTTACTGATGGGAGAAGTCACTTTAAGAATTTTAGAATTGACACATTACTTAGAAAATATGGAATTAAGCATAGAGTAGCCACAACTTATCACCCTTAAAATAGTGGATTAGCAGAATATCAAATCATGAAATTAAAAGAATTTATAAGAAAACTGTAAATCATAAATGAACTAATTGGTCTGATAGACTTGATTATGCATTATGGGCTTATAAGACTGCTTATAAAACTCCTATAGGAATGTGTTTATATAGGCTCATATTTAGAAAAGATTATCATTTACCATTTGAGTTAGAGCATAAAGCTTACTGGCTGACAAAAGAATTTAATTATAATTTAAAGGATGCTAGAGAAAAATGATTATTGCAATTAAATGTGCTTAAGGAAAATAGGAATGAATCTTATGAAATTGCTAGAATTTATAAAGAAAATATGAAAATTTTGCATGATCGAAAGATTTTAAGAATGAATTTTGAGCCTGGACAAGAAGTTTTATTATAAAATAATTGATTGAATTTATTTCTTGGTAACCTTAAGTCTATGTGGATGGGGCCATTTATTGTGATAAAACTTTATCCTTATGGAGTTGTGGATATTAAAGATCCAAAAACTGAACGTACAAGTAAAGTAATTGAATATAGGTTGAAACCTTAAATTGGAGAAAAAATATATATTATAAAGAAACTTTGATTTTGGGTCAGTTCGAGTAAAACATTTGGATACGTCAGGCTGACAATGTTAAACTAAGCGCTTTATGGGAGACAACCCATAATCTTTATGTGTGATTTGATTCATGTTTATTATTTATGTAGTATCATGACCATCTTGTTCTATAGTAGTGTTTTTAAACGCTATTTAAGTAATTAAACATGATTGGAATTTAAGTAAATTTGACGATAGGCGAATCTGTGTTCACTAGGATACTGGCACCTCGGCGCCATATTTGGCACCTAAGCTCCAGAGTCCTGTGAAGCTAGCTCTGAGGTGCCAGAACTAGGCACTTAGGCGCTATAGTTTCTGGACATTGATAAAACCTCCCCAAGCAATTTTCTCCATTTCTTTCCTTTTAAACTACCTTACCATCATCCCTAATTATCAAAACTTCAAAAATTAGACCAGAGAGAAGAAATATAGAGGGACTTTAAGATGTTGCTTTCATTCATTTGCTTCCATTGGAGAGTATAAATAATGGCGAGTCCATTGGAGATAACTATGTGCATAATGATGCCCAAACCTATTTCAATGGGTTTTTAGCTCTGAGTTTAGAAAGGATGAAGAGCAAATTGGGGAAGATTGAAGAGGAGCTATTAATTCTACACAATAAGATGCATGAAATATATCATCAGTAAGAGCATTTAGAGTGGTAGATGAAACTCCAATCCAATCACATGGTGTGCTCTCAAGATTATCAGGTAACTATGTATAGCAAGAACAATTGGATTGACGTAAAAATGACTATGTAATTTCCTCGTGCTTCTTTCTTCCACACATTTGATTGCAGCTATTTGTCATGTGAAAAGGGTGAAGAGAGTGAGGTCAACAAGGGATGATCATTGGAAGGATTCTAAGGTTTATGTTTCATATCTATGTCAACTTTAGTAATGCATGTTTTATGTGCTACTTAATCTAGTAGTTGATTGTGTGGTTGTGTGTTCTTAATTTCTAGTGTTCTAAACTATTTTAGTGTCTATTGTATTGTCACTTGGTGGATATTAATGAATATATGTGTTGTCAAAAACTTGTGTTAGAATGGTGGACTCAACTTTGTATCGGAAATCATGATTGAACAATTAGAAAACAAAAGTTGTTGGAAAAATTATAAATATGAAGTTTGATGATAAATTAATCAAAAATTTTGGTTTAAAGGCTTTAGTCTTAATGTGTTACACTTAAAAAAATGTAAATTTTTGGTCTGGCGCCTATGCGCCAGACTTCAGCACAGCTTGGCGTCCAGACGTCAATTCAATTGAACCAGCTGAAACTCAAGATTTTCATGATTTACAGCAAACAAACACCATTTTTTATGCTTAAGCTTCATCTTCTTCATCCTTTTCATTAAAATTGATCTTATGGCTCCTCCTTGTGCTCAAATCTTCAAGCTTTTGGACTTAATACCACCAGATTTCATCTTCTCAAAGTTAGATCTACATTTTGGCATAGTTATTTTGCAATTTCACTATAGATTTTTCATACATTGTGTGGAGACCGAAATTTGCAAAATTTTTTTATTAAGTGGTGAAAAATCCATTGATTTAAGCTTCGTTAGTTTGAAAAAGCATATAGGAAGCCCTTTATCTTAATTTTAATTTTTTTTAGAATTTTTCTTCAAATTTTTAGATGGCTCCTCAGAAGAAGCGGGGAAAGGGAATGGAAACTTTCAACAATTCCAAATTCGTCAATATATAAGCACAAATTCGTTACAACAAATTTGCATCATCTAGAAATTTAATTATAAAGCAAACCTTTTACAGGCTTAGTGGAGCTATTGAAAATGTTATTATGGCTCAGCAATGATAAAATTTTGTTATTTTACAGTTATTGTCGTCATTGCTGTTGTACAAGAGTTTTATGCAAACTTATCTGAAGCAGCTGATGAAGAGGTCTTTATTTGTAGAAGAGGAGTGGAGTTTACTACTGAGTAGATCAATGTGGTATATGCTCTGTCACCTGCTACTAACTATTTCTATTCAGAGTACAATTCATCTGAAGAAGAGTAAGATCAACATATCTGACTGATGGACATGGAGCCTGGAAGATTCAGAATGATCGTAAGGTAATTTTTTCTTCTTTTAAGATCAATGCCACCTCAAAGGCCTCACATTATTTTATTTCTTCTCAGCTCCTTACTTCAAAATCATTTAATTGAGGTGACAAGAGAAATATCCATATTAAAATACTGCATTCAAGAGATGAAATATATAGATGTTGGCTCTCTTATTTATGTGACTATTAGTTCTTCTGCTAGAGCTAGTACTACTTCAGGTCTTGGTTTTACTTCTTTGATATTTACTATTTGTAAAGACTCTGGTGTAAATTTTGAACATTGGTAGGATCAGTTGAAGCCACTTAAGCCCATTGGGAAGGCCAATGTAGATGTGTACGGACGACCTAGAGATAGAGTTCATGATGCACCATCTACTACTACTTCTAGGTCTTCTACTTCTAGACCTTCTACTTCCACTACTATTGAGCCTCCATCTAGTTTCTCGGATGTGTTGAGTGAGAGATAGCATAAGAATGAATTCTTTATGATGCAAAGTCGTATGGAAGATATGGAGAGTAAATTTGATCACATGACAGATTATGTTCGTAGAAAGAGTGATTATGATGCATATAATGACGACATTAGTGAAATTTAAGAAGGAAGATCATTTAGTTGAGTTTCCTACTTACCCTCAATTTACTCCTTATGCAGGCTTAAAATCTATGGATGAATATATATCATTTGATTTTGATGATGATAATGATGATGTTGAAGGAGATGACTAAGCTTTATTAATTTTTTATTGTATATCAATTTTTAGAATATTTCCTATGTTTGAATATACCTTAATTCACTAGGAGTGGCAGCTTTAGATATTTTGAAGGAGAAAACTTATTGTATTGAAGTAATTTTATTAGGGTTAATTTTCATATTTTTTAGTATAGCTGCCTTGTGTGTTGTGGTGTTGAAAAACATTTATAACAAATAAAAAAAAATAGCAACATCAAGTTTTTTGCGTCATTGCGGGGAGGCTACAGTAAATTACTTAAAAGTTTTTGTTTGATATATAAATTTTATTTTTGAAAAATTATAAAATAGGAAAAAAATAAAAAAAAAATATTTCTTTTTGACCTAATACTTATTTTTATATTTGTTACTTGTAATTGTGTATGGAAAAATTAGGATATGAATGATTAGTACCTCACAATTTGGAATTAGAATGAACCATAAGAAAAATTCAAAAAAAAAAGAACTTAAAAAATGGTGAGTAATTTAAGTAATCAATGTATGGATAATGAACATCAATAGAGACCATTAAGAGACTATGCTAACCCTACAGTAGATGAAATTCACTTGACTATACATACTCCTATTGTAGCTGCTAATTCATTTGAGCTTAAACTTTTTATTTTCCAAATGGTACAAAATAATCAATTTGGGTAAACACCATCTAAAGATTCAAATTCACATCTTGCTAGTTTTCTAGAATTGTGTGCAACATTTAAATATGACAGAGTGTCGAATGACACCGTCTGACTTAGACTTTTTCTTTTTTCATTAAGGGATGATGCTAAGATGTGGTTAAACTCTTTAGCACTTGTATCAATCAGAACTTGGGAAGAATTACCTCAGAAATTTTTGGATAAATATTTCTCACCATCAAAAACTGCTACACATAGAAATTATATTACATCTTATTGCCAGTTTGAAGGGGAATCAATATATGAAGCTTGAGAATAATTTAAAGATCTCCTTAGGAAGTGTCCACACCATGCTTTACCAGATTGGTTAATAATTCAAAAGTTTTATAAGGGATTGGTGGGATCTCTTAGACCTATTACTGACGTTATTGTTGGTGGATCATTAATGTCAAAATCATTTGATGAAGCATATTCATTAATTGAAGAGATGACTACTTAGAATTTTCAATGACCTTCAGAAAGGGTATATCTAAAATGAGTAGCTAGTGTTCGTGACTTGGACGTAATTTCTATTTTGGCTTCTTCAATCGCTATAATATCAAAGAAGTTGGATCAATTTGGAATGAATAAATCTTAAACACCACATGTGGTTAAGGAAAATTCATTCGAACAAATGATAAATTTTCAATCGTCTTATGAAACTTAAAATGCAAAAAATAATCAACCTAATAATCCCTATTCTAATTATTACAATCCTGGTTGGAAAAATCACCCTAATTTAAGTTGGAATAATAATAACTCTAATGGTGTAAATCCACAATGGGGGGAAAACTAAGTGAACCCTTTGAGAAATGTAAACAACCAAGGAAATGCTAATTATAGACCTTATTATTCTCCCATTTTTAACAAAAATTCACAATTTAAGGAGAGGAAATTGTCTATGGAAGAATTGGTATTACAAATGGGTAATCAATTATATAGCCAAGGAGTGGAAATTAGAAAGATTGAGAATCAATTGGTACATATTGCTACTGTACTGACAGGTAGGCCTCAAGGAACTCTTCCTAGTAATTTTGAGATTAATCCTAAAGACTAGAATAAAGAGAAAATGAAAGTTATACAACTAAGAAGTGGAAGAGAAGTGGAAACAAAAGTTCAAAAAAAGATTGAAGTTGAGAACGAAGGGCGTGTAATTTGAAAAATCTGAAGATGAAATTCATCATGATTCATAATATCCTATTAAACCGAAGAAAATTACTGTTGAAAGACCACCACCTCCGTATCCTCAAATATTGAGACAACAAAAATTAGATAAACAATTCTCAAAATTTTGGGAAATATTTAAGAAACTAACCATAAACATTCCAATTGCTGAAGCCTTAGAACAAATGTCGAGTTATGTGAAGTTTATGAAGGATATACTTAATAGAAAAAGGAAGTTTATAGATAATGAAAAGTTGCACTTAGTGAAGAGTGTAGCGCTATAATTTAGAAAAAGCTTCATAAAAAACTTAAAGATCCTAATAGTTTTGCTATTCCTTGTGCGATATGCAAATGATTTTTTGGAAAAGCTTTATGTGATTTGGGAGTCAATATTAATCTTATGCCTCTTTCTATATTCAGAAGGTTAGAATCAAGAGTTATTTTCCCTACTACATTAACCCTTCAGTTAGTTGATCAATCGATCACCAATCCTAAAGGAGTGGTAGAAGATGTATTGGAGAAGATTGATAAATTTATTATTCCTGCAAATTTTATTGTGTTAGATGTGGAGGAAGATAAAGAAATTCCAATCATTTTAGGGAGACCTTTTCTTGCAACTAGAAGAGCTATGATATTAGTTCAAAAGGGTGAGTTAACTACAAGATTCAATGATCAAGAAGTTACATTTAATATATCAAAATCAATGAAATACCCAGTAAAAGGAAAAGATGATGAATGCTTCAGGACAAAAATTTGTGACTATTTGAGTAATGATCATTTTATGAAAAGTTTTGAAGAGAAAATGGAACAAGAAGATTTGAAACATGAAAATTAGGATAAAATGCAAGATAAGTTAATAAAAATATGTAATGAAGATATAGATTATGTTCAGGAAAGATTTGAATTATTAGACAATATGAAAAATAATAAAAATCATATTTCGTCAATTGAAACTTCTCTTGAACTTGATATGAAATCTTTTATGAGATTTATCTACATTACCTATTATAGTATCCTCAGAGTTAACTAAGTTATAAGAGCATAAGTTATTTGATATTTTAAGAGAATATTAGAAAGCCTTTAGATGGACATTAGCTGATATCAATGGAATCAGTCCTTGGATTTCTATGCACAAAATTTTATTGGAAGATCATCATGAACCAAATCTGTATCCTCAAAGGAGATTAAACCCTATAATGAAGAAGTGATTAAGATAGAAAATTTAAAATGATTAGATGTCAGAATCATATATATTATCTCAGAAAGTGTTTGGGTAAGTCCGATTCACTACGTCCCAAAGAAAGGGGGTGTAACTATTGTTGTTGATGAGAAGAAAGAATTAATACCAATATGATAAGTCACTAGTTGGAAAATATGTATTGATTATAGAAAATTAAATTCTGCCACTGGGAAAGATCACTTTAATTTACCTTTTCTAGACCAAATGTTTGATAGACGAGCTGAGCATAAATATTTTTTACTTTTTAGATGAATATACTGGTTATCATCAAATTCATATTGCCCCGAGGATGAAGAAATGACAACATTTATAAGTCCTTATGATACATTTGCTATTAAATGAATGCCTCTTTGGTTTATGTAATGCACCTATAACATTTCAAAGATGCATAATGTTTATATTTTGTCATTTAATTGAAAAAGAAATAGAAGTTTTTTTGGATGACTTTTGAGTGTTCAAAACTTCATTTGAATCATGTTTAAATCATTTATAAAAATTTTTAAAACGATGTGAAAAGACAAATTTAGTATTAAATTGGGAAAAATGTCCATTTAAGTTTGCACGAGGAATTGTACTTGAACATAAAATTTCTAAAATCAGTATAGAAGTAGATACAACAAGAATTCAAGTTATAGCTAATTTACCTCCTCCTACTTCAGTGAGAGGGATTAGAAGCTTTTTAACACATGTTAGTTTTTACAGGTGATATACTAAGGATTTTTCAAAAATTACTAAGCCTCTATGCTAATTATTAGAGAAAGTTGCAGAATTTTATTCCAATCAAAAATGCATTATTGCCTTTAAATTATTAAAAGAAAAATTAACCATGCATCTATAATAGTTTCACCTGATTGGGAGAAACCATTTGAGCTAATGTGAGGTTAGTGATTATGCAATTGAGGTTATATTAGGGAAAAGATATGACAAAATTTTTAAATTTAGATTTTATCTAACTAGAACTATAAATGAAGCTCAAATTAATTATACCACTACGAAGAAAGAGTTATTAGCAATTGTTTATGTTTTTGATAAGTGTAGATCATATCTCATTGGAGTTAACTGTATTGTGCATACTGATCATTCAACTATAAGATATTTAATGTAAAAGAAGGATGTGAAACCAAGATTAATTTGATGAATCCTTCTGATGCAAGAATTTTATTTTGTCGTAGTAGATAGGAAGGGATCTGATAATCAAATAGCGAATCATTTACCTGGGCTGAAATATTAGAAATCATTTAATTATGAAAGCGACATTAACAAAAACTTTCCTGATGAACATTTATACACAATTAATGAATGGCATGTGCCATGGCATGCAGGCATAGTGAACTATATTGTTAGTGATCTTTTACTCTATGGATCTACAATACCACAATAGAAAAAATTTATTCATGATGCTAATTTTTACATTTGGGATGACCCATATTTATATATACAATGTAAAGATCAAGTTATTCGAAGATGTGTACCATATAAAGAAACTAAAAAGATTATTCAAAAATGTCATGATTCCAAATTTAGAGGACATTTTGGAATTCGTAGAACAACATTTAAAATTTTACAATCTAGATTTTATTGGCCTACTTTATTTAGGGATGTTAATACATATATAAAAACATGTGATCGATGCCAGCGAGTAGGAAATATTTCAAAATGAAAAGAAATGCCCCTATATTTTAAATTGAATGTTGAAATATTTGACTTACGGGGATTGTATTTTATAAGACCATTTGTTCAATCTTTCAGAAATTTTTATATGTTAATTGTAGTAAACTATGTTTCAAAATGGATTGAAGTTGTTGCTTTACCTCAATGTGATGCTCGGAGTGCTTCAAATTTTTTAATGAAAAACATTTTTACAAGATATGAAATTCCTAAAGTAATCATTACAGATGGGGATCTCATTTTAGGAATAAAAGAATTGAAAATTTTGTTGGAAAATATGATATATAGCATAAGATCTCAACCGCTTATCATCCCCAAACTAGTTGTTTAGTAGAATTATCTAACTGTGAAATTAAGAGAATCTTGGAAAAAACTATAAATTTTAATAAAATGGATTAGTCTGCTAGATTAGATACTACATTATGGACTTACAGAACAACTTATAAAATTCCTATAAGAATGTCTCCATATAGACTTACTTTTAGGAAGACTTGTCACTTACTAAAAGAATTGGAGCATAAAGCTTATTAGGCTATTAAAGAATTTAATTTTAATTTTAAAAATTCTGGTGACAAAAGATTATTGCAACTGAATGAGCTCGAAGAAATCAGAAATAATTTTATAACAATGTTAAGATTCACAAGGAAAAAATGAAAAATTGGTATGATCAACAGATAATAAGAAAGGAATTTGAACCTAAACAAGAAGTTTTGTTGTATGACACAATATTGAAATTATTTTCCAAAAAACTTAAGTCCAGGTGGTTTGGCCATTTACTGTTAAAAAAGTCTACCCATATGGAGTTGTGGATATTGAAGATCTAAAAACCAGAAATGTTTTTAAAGTTAATGGACATAGGTTAAAATCCTATTTTGATGGACACAGACCAATTTTTAAAGAGGACTTAATGTTGGGTCACCCATAGTAAAAACTAAGAACGTCGGGCTGATGATGTTAGGCAACTCATAGTTATGTGTGTAGTTATTTTTAATTTACTTTTATGTAATGTAAGCTCTTTTGATTGAATTCTATTTTCCTTGGTAATTTACATGTTAACAAAATTTATAAAAGCATTTTAAATTTTCAATTATATGCAAGGTGAGAGTTATATTGGACCAAAAGGAGAAATGGTGAAAAAATGTGCACTAGCACCAGTGTGCCAGAATCTGGTGCCTAAATGCCGCTCTCCAAAAAGCCTGACGCCTAAGCACCAGTTTCCGGTGCCTAGGCGCTGCAGTTGAAAAAACCTCCTTGGAACCCTCTATTGTCGGATTTTGACAAAATTCTCTCTATATAACTCCTAAAACTTGTCATTTAGAGTCAAATTAAATTAGTAGAGAGGGTGAGAATCCACTAAATCTTGTTCCTATGGCCTCCAACTCCAGGGAACTTTTAATATATGGGATTTTCAACCAGAGAAAGTTCATTAGTTTTCATCCGCGGAGATTGCATTACAAGGTCCTTATGAAGAAGAGGTTGATCAAGGAAAGGGGTTTTCTGATTCGAGGATTAAATACTCTAGGTACTATTGTGGATGAAATCATTGTGCAAAGGTGATGGGAATTATTATGCTACACCACTAATATTGTAGTAATTATTGTTGTGAAGAAATTTGATGAAAATATTCATGGGATAAATCAAGGAGTTGTCTATGTTTGAGGTAGGTGGTACCTTTTACTACTTTAAGGATTTATGACTTGTTCATGATTGAGAGCATTCCAATTTTTTATTATGCCAATTTTTCCCCTACAAAATACAATATTGATGAAGTTTTTAGATTCTTAATGCATGAAGATGGAACATGGAGATAAGAGATAACAGTAATGCAAGTTTTCCTTCTTCATTGTTAAATTTTGCATTGAAGCCTTGACATATCTTTACCTCTACAAAATTACTCCCTACTTCGAAAAACTAAAATAATGATGAACGAAAGTGCTATATTGAACTTTTGTATTAAAACCGGAAGTCCTATTGATGTGGTTGCTATAATATTAAAATCTACTCTTAGTTTGATTTTAATAAGGTCTAATCTTGGTGTTGGACATCCTCCACAATATTTTTCCTTTATATGCAATCATAAGTTCCATATGAAAATTGGGAAAAAGTGCTTCTTCCTTGGATGCCCATGGACCCAGTGTTAAACTGTGATTAATTAGAAAATGGAGAAGTGGATGAAAAAAATATTCTTATGGATCAGTTATTTCAAAATTCATCACTTATACGACCCAGATTTTTTGAGAGTACATTTGTTTTTTTGAAGAAGATTAAAAAGTTGGAGAATGAAATGACTAATATTTTGAAGGTGATTAGCACAATTTTCAATCAGTTCAACCATCTAGATTGGACAATTAACAAGAAATTTGATCATAATGGACTTATGGAAGAGGCTACGATGCAAATGTATAAGAAATATGTTTGGATCAAAGAAGACTCGACAGATGAATTTGCTCACCATCCTTTCTTTAACTTATTTGTGCATCGCCAATCCATGGGAGATCTTAGAGATGATGATAGTACTGAAGATGAAGATGTGCAGCAACTCTGAAGTTTGGAATTCTGGTTTATAAAAGCTTGTTTGTGTTTAGTTATTTTAGATTTCCTTAGTTTTTTATATCAGAATTATTGTGTTTGCTTTTAGTATTTTATTGTTTAGTTTTCAACGTTAGGTGTTGTTGGTGTGATTTTGACACTGAATTCATTTGTGATTTCAAAATACATGTTTCTAATTGTTTGGATTTATATATTAAAATGTGAATTTTTTGTTATTTGTGAAAAATTGATATTAGTAAATTCCTTAATTATGAAAATTTAAGTGAGTTTAAACTAATTAGAAGAAGGAGTGCATTCGTGTACAACGCCTTTTGCAAAAAAATTGAAAAATGAAATTTTGAGCGTTGGGGCCTAGGAGCTAAAACCGTTGCCTAGGTGCCAAATCGGCTGGATCATTAAAAATGCGAAAATGAATAGTTCCAGTCTTTTTTCTGTTTGGGGTCATCTTCAACCTTGCAAATAGGGGCAAAAAGCAAACTAGTGCATCAAAATACTCGGATTTGAGGCGATTTTGGGGCTAGAATTCTTGGATCTCATCTTCTCTTGGTAAGAGCTTCACTTTAACCTTGAAATTTTTTATTTTCACCATGGATTTCTCCTAATTTATGGGAAAACAAAAAATTAGAGGATTTGGAGAAATTTAGTGAAGAATCCATGGTGTGATGTTTCTTAACCATGATTTTGATTTTAAGAGTTTAATTTATCTTTATAGCAAATTTATGTGAAATTATTTTGAATTTTTAGAACTCTATGCTTCCTAAAATGAGAATGATGAGGGAAGAGAGACTTGTGATAGAATAAATTTGTTTATTATGAAGTCCCAAAATCATTATAATACTCAACTTATGACAAGGAAGCTTATTTTGGAACGAGCATTTTACAATCCTGGCGGCCCTATCGAAGGTTTGATTATGGTGCAAAATTAGGAAACATTTTTTTATTTCGCTACTGTAGCAGTTTTTTCAATCGTTTGGGAGTTCTATGCAAACCTATTGCAAGCTAAGAATGATCTAGTTTTTGTTCGAGGTGAGAATGTTGAATTTACCTCAAAAGGGATAAATGAATTATATGGGTTGAGAGATAAGTTTCATTGTGAGTACACTACTTTTGGTACATTTGGTTTTTCATTAGATGAATTTATATCTTATCTGACTGATGGAAGAGGAGTTTGGAAGATGAAGAACAATCACAAAGCAAACTTCTCTACTTTTTTGCTAAATGCTCAAACTAAAGCCTAACATTACTTTTTTTCTGCTCGACTCCTTCCAACAAACCATCTGAGCGATGTTACTAAAGAGAGAGGTACTTTAAATTTCTACATTTAATAAATGAAGAAATTTAACATTGGTGCCCTTATCTATCAGAATACCTATAATTCTTCTAGAGGTGGCACTACTGGAGCTTTAGGATACATAGCTTTGATTTTTTACTTTATGTGATCACTCAGGAGTGGGATATGATAGATCTGTTGAATTGATACAACCACTTAAGCTTATTAGTAAGCCTAGTGTTCATACATATGATTTGCATGTTAGACAGAAAGCTAGAGGTAAAGGCAAGGATATACCTTCCATTTCAGCTTCTGGACCTTCTACATCCCACACTACCTCTTTAGAGAATGTTATGGAGCAATTACTTATTCAACAAGGCAATATTTTGACTCTTAGAAATCAAATGAAAACAATGGAGGCACGGAATTATTATAATGATGAATACATGCAAAGAAAAGTGGATTATGAGATATCTTATAATGAGTTCATGGCAAAGTATTTGAGGGGCGATCATATTGTAGAATTTATTACCTGCCCCCGTTTTACTCCCTACGAGCCTGAAGTAGAATTTAAAGAAGAAGACGAAGATGATGAGGAGTAGTTTACTTTCATGCTTATTTTCTGTAGTTTGATTTTATTTTTAATGTGGTTGTTGTTATTGAACTTTATTTTTGATTTATATGTATTGTAAACAGGTGTTAAACTTTTTATGCATAGATGTAGATTTTTTTTTCTATTTTTAGTGTTGTTTATTTTTGTAATTTGTTCCTTATGTTTAGAACTCTTCTCTACTTATCAATTTCTTTTTGATATATCATTTTTTGCATAATATTTTATGCCCTATTCTTTTTAACCGGTACCCCCAAAGTTTCAAATTCAAAACCCTCTACATGTTAGTTTTTATTTAAATGCATTTTATGCTTTTCTTTCTACCTTCCTTTTTATATTAATGTTTTATCTTTTAAAAATTTAAGTTTGGGGGGAAGAAAAATTTTTATTAAAAGAAACTAAACTTTATTTGTCCTCAATAAACTAAATTTTAGAAATTATTTTTAACATAATAGTTGGTATCATAGGTCAAACATGAAAATAATTATACTTTTGATTTTATAAATATGATTGTAGACGTAAGTAAAAATTTTTAATAATGAAGGTTAGTTTTAGAAGTTAAGATATTTAGTATAAGGATACAAGGTTATGTGTGTATAATTTAAAGTAAAGAAAATTGTATTTTTGAAATATTAAGAGATCCATAGAGTTATATAAAACAAAGGCTTGAGACTTTATGAAAAATATTTTTTAAAGCAAAAATGCTTTAATAAGTAAGATATGTATGAGATTTTTAACTTGAAGAAATGGATAGTGAAGTTGAAAATCATTAAAGGTTATGTAGATATAGTAATTATCACATGAAAAAGAAAAAAAACGGGGAGGGGGAAGTAAAAAAAGAGAGAAAAAAAAAAGCAAAGAAAAATATCTGTGAGGAGAAGCTTGAGGAGATGCCTGATAAAAAATTGGCTTCACTTGAATCAAATTAAGGAAAGAGACTTAAATACATTTCTAAACTTTTATTAGAGTATTAGCATTTTAACTAATGAAATTCTCATGAAGTTAATTTTCATATAGTACTTCTAAGCAGCCTTAATATGACAAATTACAATTATTCTTGAAATGAATAGAAAACCACAACTCTTAGACTTAAGTATTATACATTCTCATATTCTTAATTTATTTTAAGTTACTAATTTTTTTTTTCTAAAGTCTTACAATTGTCTTTATAAAACAAAAAATAGTAGAAGTTCTTAAGTGATGCTCACTACCTTAAGTCATATTTTTTATGTTGTAAAAAAGTTACTTGAGGAAAAGTAACAGTTATGTTCGGAGGATTTTGATACACCAAAAAAAATTAATTTTTCATATGTTTCTACGGCTTATAGTTGGTGATATTGCACTTTAAAGAAACATATTTTCATTCTTTCTTGTAGGCATAGTAATTCTAGGCATTTGGAGCTTAAAGGATGCAAAAAGTACAAATATTGGAGTCAAAAATGGCATTTTCCAAAAATTAAACTAGCGCCTAGGAGCCAGAACTGGCACATATGCGCCAGAATAAAGAGAAGACAAAGCCTATGCACCAAATTTGAGCGCCTAGGCGCAAGAGATGGTTATTTTCACAAATGCATTAAATTTGGATGGATTTTGAAGAGGTGCCTATGCAGACTCTTGGGAAATTCATCAATATATTATAAATGGGTGCTTTAATGTCAGAATAAGGGTGTGTGTTGCTTATCAGTGAGAGGAGCGTAAGTTCTAAGTTGGTGGAGAGTGTTGTAAGTGTCTCTAAGGGTTATAAAAGGAGAAAAAAAGTGAGAGATTCTTCTTACTTACATTTATAAGAGAGATTTGAGTGTTATTATAAAGATAGAAAGAGATTCAAAGGAACTTTAAGGAATTTACTTGGGGAAGAGAATGAGTTAAGTTATTTTAGTTTTCTTCTTGTTTTATAAACTTTTTTATATATATATAATCCTTGTTTTGTTGTATCTTGCACATGAATTATGAGTAGATTTCTTTATACTTCTTCTTACAAAGAGAAATAGTAATGTGAAGAATTAAGTTGTTGTGAAATATTTTAATTTCATATTTGTGATGATTCAAACTTCAAACTTCATTTACTTTTCAATCTGACCAATTGATTTGTTAAAATTTATTGTGAAACATATGATCCGAGAGGGCTATGTTTTCCACAAGAAATTTAGCGTCAAATTCAATTTCATGGATTGAAATTTTGTTCATGGGGTTGAGTAAAAATAAATAAGGAAATACTCATTGATGGGCATAAAATTGGAGATTTTAAAATGACAGACTAAAATCCTCAATTTGGTCCAAGTATTTGGAAACTGAAGTGAGATGTTAGCCCTCAGGCGAGGGGAACATGAGAACACTGGAGTGAGAGGCATTTTCTTCCTAGCCAAACCACAAATTTAGGGATTAAACACTGGATTAGCCAATGTTCTTTATAACTTGTAAAAAGGATAAAGAATATAATTGCTCGTATTTGACACAATACAATTTTCTTCAATTTAATGATTTACAGACTATAATATCATTGTAAGGGGAACGATTCTTTCATAAATTTGAGCTCTTCGTTACATAACCTAGTCTAGTTTTTAGTAAATTTAGCTTTGAAGTTTAGAGAAAAGTGTAGTAAACTTAGTTTTTTTAGTGGCATTAGACAAATTTTGATCTGTTTTCTTACTTGAATTTTCTATAGTTCAAATATTGTGCTTTTGTGTGATTTTCCAAACAAATTTTCACCTCCCAGTGGAATCAATACTGAGGACCCCATTAGAGTCTTTTATTACTTGAGCAATATGTATACTTCCGTTTGCAGTGATGATTTGAAATTGAAAGTAAACCTTAATTCACTTGGAGTGTTATCTTTAGATATGTTAAAGGAGAAAACTTATTGTACTCAATTAATTTTATTGTGCTTAATTTGCATATTTTTTAGAATAGTTGCCTTGTGTGTTGTGGTGTTAAAAGACATTTATAACGCATAAAAAAAATCTGTCGCATCAATATCGCCTTAGATTTTGATAATAATGATGAGGAGGAGGATTGAACTTTATTTGTTATTTTGTAGTAATTATGTGTTTAGATCTTTCTCATTATAGACTGTTGATGTATGTTTTATTGCTCTACATACGTTTATTTGTAATGCTACATTTGCTCTTGCCTAATTATTTTGCTTGTGTGTTAGAGTAGTTTTTTACATTGCAAATTTCCATGATATACATGTTGTGATTTAATTTATCTACTACTCAACACTTATTTTTGTTATAGTTGTATTGTTCTTCTGCTTAGAATTTTTAATTTTTATTTCTCTTTCTTCTTGCTTATTATAAACTGTACTGCTTTAAACTAATTAAGAATTTAAGTTTGGGGGAAGGTAGAAATTTTTTTTTAAACCAAACCTTATTTTTCCTCAGTAAATTATATTTTCAAAAATTATTTTAACATAACTTGTGGTATTTTGGATTATCTTTAGATAACTATATTTTTTATTTTATAAATAATATAATAGACTTAAAATAATTTTAATAATAAAGGTTAGTTCTACATTTGGCATATTTAGTATAAGAGTATAAGATTATGTTTTTACTATTTAAAGTAAGGCAAAATTGTATTTTTGAAAATAAAAAGGAATTTAGATTTTTTTTTTTTTTACTTAAAAGGAAAGAATTGAGACTTTATGAAAAATCTTTTTAATGTTAGTATACATTTATTAAGTAAGAAAATGTGGGAAGTGTTTAACTTTAAGAGGGGATGACGAAGTTCAAAATTTTTAAAAGCTATCGAGATATAGTAACCTCACACAGATAAACAAAGAAAAAAAAACTATAAAAAGAGAAAATAAAAGCAAAAAGAAACATAAGTAAGGAGAAGCTTGAGGAGAAGTTCAATAAAAAATTAGCTTCACTTGAATGATCTTGAGGAAAGGTACTTATTTGCATTTCTAAACTTATTTTTGAAGTATTAACATCTTTACTAGTAAAGCTCTTATGAATTTAATTTTCTTAGTAAATTATTCTAAGTATCCTTAATATGAACAATTATAATTATTCGTGAAATGAATAGGAAATTAGAATTCTTAGACTTGAATAATAAATATTCTTATATTTTAGTTTTAAACTGAGATATTGAAAATCTTTCTAAAGTTCCACTATTGAATTTATAAAACAAAAACTATAGAGATATTAAAGTAAATATCACTTCCATAAGTTATACTTTTTATTATATTGTAAAAGGGTTACTTGAGGACAAGTAAAGTTTAAGTTTTGGGGAATTTATCCATCTTAAAATTACCTATTTTAAGTGCACATTTTATACCTATATTTTAGGATAATATGCTTTAATGAAATATATTTTGTGTGTTTTTGGTTACAAGTGCAAGTAAAAAGGTTTAAGAGAAAAAAGAACAAAAAATACATCAAAAAGGAGCAAAATGGGCCATATCAAAGAAAATTTACAAAACCAGCATTACTGGCACCTAGGCGCTAGAATCTGGCGCCTAGGAGCTAGATGCATATTGTGGTTGGCGCCTAGGCGCTACAGTTTTGGCTCCTAGACGCCATGGTTGCTTTGTAGAAGATTCATTGAATGAGACCAAATTTTGAAAAGATGTTCGTCCCTTGGTCATTTTTAACGCTCTACATATAGGGATTAATTCTAGAGTACTAGAGTGTGTGGGAGACCACTTTGGTGAGTCCTTGTGATTTCTGAAGTTGTGTGAGTCTTGTAAGAGTTCATTGGAGTTAGAGAAGTCAGAGAACTTCAAAGAAATACTTGGGGAAATATTTCAGATAAGTATTTGTATTTTTCTCTGTAAGTATTGTAATTTGGACTTGAGTTTTGTAAATATGTTTTGTTTTGTTAACCAAATGTGTTCTGAGTAGTTTTCTTTCTTTTTCCTTACAATATGAAGTAATCAAGTAGTGGTTTTGATTAAAATTTATTTTTATTCCAAAATTTAGTGATGATACTTTCACCGGTCTTTCATTTACTTTACAAATTGGACACTTGTATTGTTAAAATTTGTTGAGAAACTTATAAACCCAGGAGGGCTAAGATTTCCGTAACTAGTAAGTATCAAATTTCACTTTAAGAAGATCCATGGTGATTCTCCGAGGGGGAGTGCAAATAAATAGGGAGATAAAAATTGAAGCATAGAATTGATGTTTTTAGGATGACTGGTTAGATTCTTTTATCAATTTGGTCTAGAGTTGAAAGCTAAGGGCCATTGTTAGGTCTTATAGAGAGGGTATAATGGGTAATCTAGGAGTGAGAAACTAGAAACTACTCAACACTACTATACATGCTGACACAATCTTTAGATTAGACAATGCTCTTTACACATTGAAAGAAGTAAAGAATATGTATGCTTATATTTGTCACAATAATATAGTTAAACTTCTAAACAATTAAAATACTACAATAAATATGAATTATTTGCAAGGAGAAAGTCTCTCTATTTATATAACTTGAATTTCTAAATCACTGCATTTACTTTTACTTGCTTATGTATGAATTAGAAAACTTTATTTCTTCTCTTGAATTATTTTTTATATTTTCTGCAGTCTTAAGTAAAGTTTTTTTAAAGTTAAATCATCTCGTCCTTGGATCTAGCTGCCTCCACCACATTCTAGCTAGATCCAAGGATGAAATCAATAATCATCTCGACAGCTGAAATCATCTTCATTGAAATCTTCTTTTGTTAGAGTTAGTGTATTGAAATGAATGTCGAGAATGCTTATGTGTTGGTTCGAAAGGCGGTGGTGGGAGCGTCAACAATTATTAATTAATGTGGGAGATTAACAATCAAAATTATTTTTGTGGCTGGAGTTCTCATGCATCACCGTTGGTGAACTGACTTGTTAATTCACTGCTAGATACAAGGACAAAAGTCGCATATCATTGTCATCTCTATGAAGCATGTTCAAGACAATATCAGGTGTGACCATGCCTAGTTACTTCTGAGTCTGACTACGCTATGGTACTTTTAAGTGTGGCTATGCCCGAACCGACCATGACCAGGTTGATTACTCCTGGGTGTAGTCACTCTCAGACCAGCATAGACACATAAGCGCAAAGACACACAAATGCATGGGTATGCACATGTGGCCTTAGGTGCACATTGGTGTGCACCCATGTAGATGGGCACACGTGTGCATGAATTTGTGCACATGCAACCCCGATCATGATAGTAATCAAACCCGAGGGAAAATTTTGAGGGCATAATCATTGCTACACTACTTCTAATGTGATTTAGTTTGGGTCAAAGCGTAGGTCCCAGCTTCATATGATAGAGCTCAAATAAACCATGGTGTGGCCATTCCTAGCTCATTGTGAGCATGTTTCAGGATCAAATTAAATGTGAATTAGTTTTGAGTTCAAACAATGCGTTGATCAAAAGTGAGGTCAATGAACGGGCCCCGAATTGTGTGATGGACTGTTTAAGGTAAAACACACATATTGACATCAACCAAAGTGATTAAACAAGTCCCACGGATTGATATTCAAGATGTGAATTCATGTTTTAGGTTTTGATTTGAGTATTTTATTGATTTGGAGCTATATGTTTGTGAAAATTAATGTATGGGATCCCTTGAGGATATTATATTCATCTTAAAAAAATTTGTTGGAAAACTATGTGGATTAGTATCTAACCAAAGAAGTGAACAGGGTGATTAAGCTAGGAAAAAAAACTATAGGGATTACAATTGTTATGCGAGCTGACTAAAGGGAGTGTAAGATCTGACAAGACTAGGAAGAAAGCACTGATACTAGCATTCAACTTGAGAGGTAGGCAAGGTAACTAGAACTTAAAGGCCAACACTGAGACTATTGTTTAGCTTGAGAGCTAGTCAAAGATTGAGAAAAATTTGGCTTCACTAGGAAAGAAAGTGATAGGACTAACATGCATCCTAGGGAGTAGATGAGATGACTGTTTTAGAAAGGTCAAGACTGTAACTATCATTTAGTTTGAGAGCTAATTGAAGGAAACTAATATTCTTTCTACATTATGAAAAAAAAGCATTGGGACTAAGATTCATCCTAAGAAGTAGACAAAGTGACTAAAATAGGAACAACAGTGTTGGGACTATAATTCAGCTTGAGAGATAGTCAAACTAAACTAATAATTTATTTACACTATGAATGAAAGCTTTGGGACTAACACTTTCCTAGAAGTAGACAATGTTACTAAATCAAAATGAACGACACTAGGACTATCATTCAACCGAAGAGCTTATTGAAGAATGAGAAAATTTTGACTGCACTAGGAAGAAAAGTTTTGGGACTAACATTTAACCTTGGGAGCATACATGATGACTATATCAAGAAGGATAACACTAGGACTATCATTCAGCCTAAGAACTACTTGAAAGAAAATTTAAAATTTGTCTACTATAGGAAAGAAAATAGTATGAATAACATCCATCCTAGAAAGTAAATGAAGTTATTGAATTACGAAGGACAATGCTTGGACTATCATTCAAAATAAGAGCTAGTCAAAGTGAACTGAGAATTTGACTACACCAGGAAGAAAAGTGTTGGGACTAACTTCCACCCTAGGAAGTAGATGGAGTGGCTAGATTAGGAAGGATAACATTGGGCCTATCATTCAGCATTAGTGATAGTGTAAAGTTATTTTTGTTATTTTTTTCTTTTTTTCTATTTTTGAATGAGTCATTAGTTTGTTCATTATTGTGTACTTTTCTTTTCTGTGTAATTCTTTCTTCTAAAATAAATGAATAAACAGGAGAAAAAAGGAAACAGAAAAATAAGTTGTACGATAAAGCTAGATAAATAAGAGAAAGAATGTGGAGAACTCTTGTACAACAAACCTTGCAAGGATGGGTCAAGCGTGTACGTCTGATAAAATCATATCAAATTAGATTATGCCAAATATCCACGAAATAATGATTAAGAAAGCTGCTCATCATGAGAGATTCAGGTGTGTGGTGTTTGCCTTTTCTAGGGTCTTGAGTACTCTCAATGGTACGTATCGTGCTTAGTTAATTACATCTTAGGGGTTGCCCAAGAATGCTCTTAATCTAATGAGTTCTGCTTACATTTAAACTGATGACTAGTAAGGAGCTATCATAAAGGATGGTTAATTTTATAGAAAACATCCCAATGCTCTCTGAACTCTTTCTAAGCCACAATGCAGACAGTAAGTCTCTCATAGTCCCAAATGGTTAGCTTCTCATAAGCAATTGATACACCTAAAAATTACTTATTCTTAATATGCATTTAATGCTCATTTCATGCATATTTTTTATGATATTTCACTTGAAAGAAAGGTATTTTGCATGTTTTTGTTTTAAGGTACAAGGAATGGATATTAAGAGAAAATATGGGTAAAATGGAGCAAAATGACAAAAATATCTATGGCGCCGTTGTGCCAGCCCTGGCGTTATCGTGTCAGGCATGATGAGAAGGTGGCCCTATAGTGCCCCAGAGTGGTGCTTTAGCGCTAGTAACCAAAATTCTAGAAGGTGCATTGAATGTGGCTGAATTTTAAAGGGGTGCTTGAAGCAACCCTTGGTTATTTTCAGAGGCCTATTAAAAGGGCCAACTATTGAACGAAAAGGAGAAATTTAGAGAGACTTTTTAGTTAATTGGGAGGATTTTAAGGGTTCATTTTAGTGTGTAAGGGTGTGTGAGTCTTTGTTTTGTACAAGAAGAGTTTGGAGATTGTTTGAAGGAGACTTTAGGAATTGCTTGGGGAGAAGACATAAAAAAATGTATCTTGCATTTGTGTTTGAGTTTTTATAGTTAAGACTTGGATTTTAATACAAATCATTTGTTTTTGTTTTATCTCCATGAATTCTGAGTAGTTTTCTCTCTTTCTCCTTGCATATGGGAATCTTTCATGTGAGATAAGAATTGTTTTAAGATTTCTTTTTGTTTTAAAGAATGCGATGGCATTTTCACTAGCCTGTAGATTACTTAGCAAAATGACCATTTGTAATGCTAAAATACGCTGCAAAACATAATGACCTGGAAGGGCTATGATTTCACCGACTAGTAAGCACCACACTTCACTTTAGATAGAGTCATTGTAAACGTCTAAGTGGGGTGCAAATAGAGAGAGATATAAGTTATGATGGGCATAGAATTTATGTTTATAGGTGTCAGGCTGAATTTTATTATCATTTCAGTCTTGAGTTTGGTTCTAAAGGTCCCGAGTAGGTCCTATAGAGACGGTACAGTGGGTAATCTGGAAGTGAGAGGCCAAAAACTACTCAGCACTACTATACAAGTTGGAATAAACTCTAAGTTAGCCAATGTTCTTTGCTAGCATCGAGAGGGGGTATGATATGGGTATGCTCCTATTTTTCATGATACAACATTATATTTTTAATCATTGAAATACTAGATTGATTATTATTTTTTTGTAAGGGGAAAGATCTTTTTGTAACATTCAAACTCATTTAAAACTTTAATAGTCTTTCAAACTTTATTACTTTGTTACAACTTTGTTCATACTTTCTGCTTAAATTTAGTATTAATCATTACAAAAATTTCAACATTATTCTCCCATAATATTTATCTGAAATTTTGATATAAGTTTTCTTTAGTCATTATTTAGAAGTTACAGCTTTCCACGTTGGATCAATACTTAAGGAGAATCCTATATTACTTGAAGCAATAATTTTAGTACTTTTCCATTTCGAAAATCATAAAACTATAAGAAAAATAATTTGAAAAATCAAAAATTAAAAAAAAAGTAAAAAACAAAAAATCCAAAATGTTATTTTCAAGTATTTTAACTTCTATTTTCTGAGTTTTTACTTTATGTATGTGTAGTTCGGGATATGAATGTTTAGTGTCATACAATTTTGAATTAGGACGTATGAAACAAAGATTAAAAAATAAATAGGACTTCGTAATTTTCAAGAAATGGCAAATACATCTCAAAATAACATTGAAAATCAAGCTATTGAAAATGAACATCATCATTTACAAACACCTTTAAGGGATTATACAACAGATGAAATTCACTTAAGAATGTAAAACTCCTACTGTAGTGGCTAACATATTTGAACGTTAACCTACAATTATATAAATGGTACAAAACAATCAATTTGGGGAACACCATCTTTTTGACCTCACTTTGACATAATATCTTCTTAGGACTTTCTTGTTAATTATCCTAGAGAACTAGTGATGGTACCCTCACCTTTCAAAATTCTAAAACTCTTCTTTGCTCAGCTTGAAGCTTCACATATTGGTTCTAAACTCTAGCACTTAGTAGGTGGAGCCAATAAGGAGGAACTCAAGGGGAGTCCCCATAGAACTGTTTGGCCTTAGGGTTGATCCTGGGTGATGTGGTCATGGTAAGTATCACACACACATACACTTGATACCCCTCAATTACAATCATAACCTTTACCCTAAACTAAATATGCTTAGTTGATCCCTCACTCTTTTTGGAAACTCATGTGAATGGCCACCTAAACCATTAGCCCAAGGCTAGGGTTTGGCTAAGACCAACACATGGACGATCCAAAGTGGGGTTTCCCTTGGTCTCATGTATCATAAAGGCTAATTTTATGATTGACATCCTATTTAACCCCAATTTTACCTGAATACCCAATTTTTGCCTTTTGCCCATAAACTTTCCCATAATTACCAAATTACCCTTGAAACCCTAAAATCCTCAAAATTGCCCAATCCACCCAACTTTGTCCAAAAATCATCTTGAACTCTTTTAAACCATCCAAACTGCCCAAATCACCCAAAAATTTTCAAAATTACCAACATGCCCCACCCCCCAAGTTTGCCAAAATTACCAAATTGGTGGACCAAATTTCTCAAAAATAACCTCCAAAATCTTTTCAAACATCCCCCAAAACCAATCTAGACCACTCATGAAGTCCAATTTGATCAATTTTGACCAAAATCCCAATTTTGCCCTTTAAGGCCCAATTAACCCAATTCACCTCAAGTTTCTGCCAAATTGATCCCAAATTTCCCCAATTTTAATTCTAAACTAAAATTGATTATGTATAAGATTGATTGAAATCAAATTGGAGCTCAATTGAATCTAATTTTAAACCTAAATTTCAAGCCCAACCAAAAACCCAATTTGACGATATACCCAAATTCCACCTCTCAAACCCTCTAACATATCCAATTTCCCCAATTTTTAATTCCAAATTCCTTATAACAATCCTTTAGACCAAATTAAATTTTCAATTCACCCCAGCCTAGCATTAAATCTTACTCAAATCCAACCTAAGCCAAAATTTACAAATTTGCACCTATGTTTAAATTCCATCAAATTGAACCTCAAAACTCCAAAATTTCTATGCAATTGATGTCCAAAACACTTCTTTATAAAATATTGGACCAATTTGAAGCATCAATTGATCCTAACCTAAACCCTAGCCCAATCCAAACCCAAGTCTAACCCAAATGCCCCAAAATTGGTCATGAGCAAAATTCCATTAAATTGAACTCCCAGATTAATTTAAAATCACTCAATTCCTTTTCTAAACTTTTCATGACAATAATTCAAGCCAATTTGATTAATAAATTGAGCCAAAATCAAATTCTATACAAACCCAAACTCAAATCCAAGCTCATGGCATGATTTTCAACTAAAGCCTTGAATTGAACCAAACCCATTCAAATTGACCAAGCCATGGTCACCACAGCCAGATTTTAGACTTTAGGGACTAGACTAGACCCACCTAACCCACCCTACATGAGCCATGAACAAAATATCCCTTGATTTAGGGTATCTCTTCTCATATTTGGTTAAACCAAGATATCTTTGCCACCAACCATCAAGCCTCTGTGGTAATCATCATTAAGTTCTCCTGGCTCCCCTAACCTTTCTAATCACCAGCCCTGGACTGGCCTGTCGCCGTAGTGTCCATAAAACACCAAAACTGAGAGACACCCCAAGCTTTGAACTCAAAATTTGAACTCTCTTAGTTGGATCATCCCAATTGGTTTCTTGAAATTTTCTTCCCTCCACATAAGCAACACATTACACCCGCTGGCCAGCCGTGGTGGCCACTCCTTCACTCTTTCTTAAACACCACCTCCCAAGGCCAATGATAGAGAACACCAATTTCCTTGGGGAAAATCTGCCAAATTGCTTCCAGATCTCCTCCAAGACTTCCTAAGATCAATCCCACCATTTTACCCCACTAAATTGCAAAATCTACGGGTTCTCTGTCATTTAGTCAAAACTCCACTGAACCTCAAATTAAATCATCCCTATGCTTCCTCAAGCAAAAAGAGAAAGTTTTCCATGAAAACCCATTTGTCACGAGCAATCTAACCTAGTTCTTGATCAAGGACGCTTCACCATTTCATTGAACTCATACTCAGGCTATACACCAAAGGACTCTACTAAAGCTTCCACAAGCATCTGATTGAGGCCTCCCCTCTCAGACTTATGTATAGACCACAAACCTAAATTTTTTGCTTGGTTTGGGCTTTTGTGAAGAGAAGTTTTATTTCATGAGCATATAACCATATACATGTGCTTGTCTTAAGTATATCTAGTTGGGAGAACAACACCATGTGATTTTGTTAAGTATCGAGAGAGATTTAAAGGTTTTAGTGTGGACAGTTCACGGTTTATGACCATTGGGGATGAATACGGAGGACCATCCGATCGCATGTGTATCAAATGTAGAGTCAGAATTGCACCAGACGAATAGATGAAACATAAAATGCGGGTTGAGTTAGTGGCTACGTGCACGGCTTGTGAGTTCGGAGTTGCTGAGGTTGAGGTGGCACTGACACTGATAAATAGGAAAATCAGATTTAAATGATTTAAATTAATTCCAGAACTTAGAAAATCCATATCATTGTGTAGAAAAACTATGAAAAAATTAAAAATACTCTCTTGCTCGGTGAACAGAGTAGAATAATGTGGATTAAAAATTAAATCTATTTAACTTGTGTTTTATTTTTAATTTATTAAATGCTCTCTAAACTGTTTTAATTTTAATTTGTTAAATAATGATCACCATGATTTGAAAATTTAGGGGTTGTTTCCTCATGTTAGAAAGGATATTTTTTATTTTTCCAAGGTCTCTGACCATCCATAGCTTTGAAACCCTAATTTTCAAACCTGGTTGCCTATTTTTTCTTAAATAATTTTATAAACTAAAATATAAATAAAAATATTTTAGGGGATTAATTTTGGTAAGTTTCCCCTGGTCAGACGATCCTATGAATGACATAAAATGGATTTAATTAATTTTGTATATTTTTATATTTAATTAAATATCTAAATTTTGTAATAAATTAAATAAATAAAATATTATTCAAAATTTAAGAAAATCAATTCCACATATTAAGGATAATTACATTAACTCACTATAAAAATTTGGAATCAATTTTGAGTTTATTTGTCACAAAAGTTGATTTTCTAAGTAAAATGGTATTTTTGTAATAAAATAATTATATTAAATTAAATATAAGTAAAAAATTATGAAAAGTAGTTTTATCAGGACCATTAGGAAAAATAAAATTTATATTAAAGTAAATACTTTATTTTTTAGCTTATTTTTGAATTAAAAATAATTAAAAATTTTAAAAAAATACAAAAATGATCTAAAATGTTCCTAATTATTTCTTGATCATTTGGGACTCAGTAGAATATTTTTCCTAAGTTTCCAAATTTAATTATAATTTTTAAAGGCTAAAAATGTACTTTCTCTAATTTCCGTAAAAATAATTATAATAAATAAATTAAAAATTTCAAAATGGAAAGCTTGTTTCTCTAAGTTCTCTGGACTTAGAGAGAATTAAAAATATAAAAAGTAATATTCGAAATGAAACTATATTTTCTATTTTAATTAAGTGATAAAACTAATAAATATTTTTAATAGTTAAAATATAATTTGAAAAATCATGAAATTTTTTCCAATTAGTCCTCTGACCTAGGTAAACCTTCAATAATTTTCTCATGAATAAAATCTTTACTTTGATTAGTTAAATAATTAATATTTAAAATCCTATTTTTGAGTTAACAATAATTGTTTAAATTAAATAAAATTTGAAAAATCACAAATTTCACCTCTGATATTTTAATTAACCCATGAGTAGGGTATCATTAAAATTTTAAAGTCATTTGAGTTATATTTTATGAGTTATGAAGTGAAGAGCCCTAGAGAAAGACTAGTAGTTTTGGAGTCTTAATGATTTAACTAAATTTTAGGACTGATTAAAAAGGAAAAAATGGTAATTTTTATTATATCAAGTTTCTTTTAGATGATTAAGATATAAGGGACTAAAACGGTAGAGACCAATTTCTCACTCTTTTACAATAAAGTTATAATAATAATTTTCCTTAATTATTATAATTTGGATGTCAATTTAATTAAATGACTCCACAGTGCGCAATCAATTTTTTTAGTTTTTGAATAATATTTTATTTATTTTAGTTTTAGTGAGCTTTTATGATTTAATTAACCATAGTAATTTACATAAATATTCAAACTTGATTTATATTTTTCCAAGAGTGCTCTGACCACAAAGAACCTACCAAAACAAATCCCATATTTTTCTAATTTATATTTTAATTTATAAATATATTTTAAGCAAAATAAAAAATTAGGCTTGAAAATCAGGGTTTTAAAGCTTTAGATGCTCTTTAATTTTGGAAAAATCAGAAAAAATTCCTATTAATATGAGGAATCAATCCCTAAAATTTCAATTCTTGGTGATTATTGTTTACTTAATTAGAATTAAAATTATTCAAAAGGTATTTAATTAATTAAAAATCAGAGACTAATCAAATAATTTTTATTTTTATTGCACACTATTCTCCTCTATTCACTGAGCAACAAGGTATTTTTATTGTATTTATATGATTTTTCTACACCAAGCTATGAATTTTCTAAGTTCTATAATTATTTAAATCATTTAAATCCTTATTTTTCTACTTATCCGACTCGACGCCACCTCTTCCTACGGCACTCTGAACTCACACGTTTTTCTCCACCATTTGATGCCGCCACTGAGTCAATTTCCACTCTTCTGCGCTTTATCGTTCCATCCTTCCGTCTGGTGTGATCTCTATCGTCCAAATGATACACGCGGAAATAGATGACATCCATTCATCATCCTTGATCGTCCTAACCCAGGAACTGTCAAACTTAAAACCCTAAGATCTTTCTCAATACTTAATGAAATAACATGGGGTTTATTCCTACACCTTCATCTGGTCCAAAAGAACCTATCCATATGGTCACATGCTCATGAAATTAAACTTTTGTTCACAAAAACCCAAACCAAGCTTGATTTGGGGAAAATGGGCTATACCTTTGTTTGAGAGGGGAGGCCTTAATCGGATGCTTGGAGAAGTTTCAATGGAGTCTGACAAACCTCCTGGAAGTGTTGGTCTCCTATGGTGAATGCTCTGAGCAAGACTTCCTGCAATAGTTGGGGATGGGGGTTTTGGTCTCTCAATGGGTTATAGTGCTTTGGAGATGGGGGTTTTGATCGGGAACTTCCTCTCTTGCTTTAGGGAAGCTCATGAGTGGTTTAATTTGAATTTTGAGAAGGTTTTGTGGAATGACAGAAAAAGGCCTTGGATTTCAAGTTTAAAATTAGGGTTCTTCAGTAGTGGGGAATGGCTGGAGTGGTGGGGGTGAGCTTTCCTTGAGTGCTAGAAGGGTTTGAGGACAATTAGGCAAATTTTTGCCTAATTTCAAGCACACTTCTCGTTTGTCCATGGAGGGGTGGTTTAAAAAAAAGGGGGAAGAAGCGGCCATTTGGACTGACAAGTGGGTGAGCTATGTTGCTTAGGTAGAGGGGAGAAAGATGCAAGTGATCAATTAGGGTGACCCAACTTGGATGGGTGAATTTTGGGCTTGGTCACTTGAGGAGGCCCATGATTTTGTTGTTTTTCGGCGACTAAGTCGATCGACCAGGCTAGGGCTAGTGGCTAGGTGGTTTGGTGGAGCCATAGTAAGACTTAATTGTGATTAGTTGTGTAGCTTGATGGTTGATGCCAATTCTTTCCTTGGTTTATTCATTTTAGGAAGGTAATCCTTAATTCAAGGGACCCTTGGTCCATGGCTCATATAGATTGGGCTAGGTGGATCTAGGCTGGTCCCTAGGGTTCAAAGGTTGGATGTAGTGTCCATGATTTGATCAATATGAATGGGTTTGTTCAAATTTGGGATTTGGGTTCAAAGTTTGGGTTTTGGTTTGAACATGGGTTTAGGTTGGGTTCTGACTAAAACTTTGGTCAATTGATTGGGAGGCTTAATGTAATGAAATTTAGCTTATGGTCAATTTTGAGACATTTATGCTAGACTTGGGTTTGCATTAGGCTAGTATTTGGATTTGGGTTGATTGAATGTTCAAATTCATCCAAGAGATTGTGATGATGAGTTTTAGATATCAATTGGGTGGAAATTGTGGAGTCATGAAGTTTAATTTAGGAGATTTTGAATTTTGGGCAAAATTGGGGTTTTGAGACTAGGGTTTGAATTGAGTTTAAGATCGATTTAATTGGGAATGAATATGATGAATTTGAGTTTAAAATTGAAATTGGGTGAGATTGAAGTCAATTTGGTGGAAGTTGGAGGTGGATTGGAGAATTTAGGAATTTAGGGGCAATTTGGGGTTTTTGGTCAAAAGAGGTCAATTTCGTTAAATTGGGTTAAATTGAGTGGTTCAAATTGATTTTGGGGACATTTGGAGTAATTTTGGAGATTTTGGAAATTTCTAGAATTTTTTGGATATGAAGGGCATTTGGCAATTTTAAGGGTAATTTATGAATATTGGAAAATTATAAGTGTTTTGGGCAATTTGAGTTCAAATGGATTGAAATGATTGTTGGATAAAATTGAGAGTTTTTTGTCATTTTGAGAAAATTAGGGTTTCAGGGGCATCTGGGAATTTGGTGAAGTTTGGGGCTAAAAGGGTCAAAATTGGGAATTTGGCAAAATTGGGATCAATTGAAAATAGTAATCATAAAATCACCCTTATGGTGCCAAGAGACCAATGGAGCCTCATCTTGGATCCTCCATGTGCTGGTCTTAGCTAAACCTTTGCCTAGGGCTAAGGGTCTGGGGGACCACCCACATGACTTTCCAACAAAGTAAAGGATCAAGCTACACATGTTTGGTGAATGTGAAAGGTTCATGTGTGTGTATGTGTAGACCTAACCAAGACTGCACCACCCAAGGCTAACTTTAAGGCCAAACAGTCCTATGGGAACTCATCTTGAGCTCCCCCATGTTGGCTCCACCTATTGGATGCTAGAAGTTAGAATCATCATGTGGAACTCCAGGAAGAACCTTGAAGAATTTAGAATTTCTATTGGTGAGGGTTCCATCACTAGTCCTCTAGGAATAGTTAACAAGAAAAATTATATGGTTGGATCCTAGGCTTCTAAGGAAAAAACTAGACCTCAACCAAAAGTGAGGTCAACAATAGAGCTTCTAATGAACCATCTACTTCAGTTCGATACCTTTTACATCTAGCGCTTCTACTCATACTCCTAATTTAGAAACTATACTGAAGCAATTACAAATACAACAGGGAGCTATACGTTCTATACAGTGTCAAATGCAGGAGAATGAGGAGCACTGGGATCATTTGGAGCCTTGTGAGGTACCTAAAGGGAGTCCAGACTGTACAATTTCCTACATATCCTCAGTATCAAATGTTTGAGTGTCGAAAGGCCATGGAGCAAGATCGTGATGATAATGATGAGGAGTGGTTTTATGATTTTGTATTTTCTTTCTCTAAACATTGTGGTAAGCTTATTTTCTCTTGATGTGAATTTTAGTGCTTTTTAGTTTCATTGCACTTCTCATGTCTTCTATATATTTTGTCTGTGTGTGATAGCAGTTCTTTACTTTGTAATTTACGTGTTAAACCTGATCTTGAAATTTACTTACTACTACACATACATGCTTTTACTTCTAGTACCTAATTTATTTTCATGTTTAGAACCCCATGATAAATACTTAACATGTTAAATTTCTTTCTCTTCATACTTGTTTTTGTACTGCAATGTTTTAAAAATAATTTAAAAATTCAAGTTTGGGAATGGGAAAAAAACTTTTTAAAAACAAAACTTTATTTTTCCTCAATAAACTATATTTAAAAATTCTTTTAAGCAAAACCTGTGGTAGGGGGAGTTACTTTTAGAGAACAATATTTTTTATTTTAATGAATGTTATAGTAAACTAAAGTACATTTTTTTAGTAATTAAGAAAAGTACTAGAGTTAAGATATTTGGTATAAAAATAGAGGAATATGCTTTTATTATTCAAATTAGAAAAAATTGTATTTTTGAAACACTAAGCATCTTAGATCTGCACTTTAAAAAGAATTAGAGACTTTATGAAAAATCATTTTTGAACTAATATATATTATGAAGTTAAGAAACGTGAGAAGATTTTAACTTTTTAAGGATTAGATTAGTTTGAAGATTTCTTTTCACACAAATTTGTTATGATATTTTCACCATAGCTTAATTTACTTTTCAAACTAGCCATTTGTAATGTTAAAATCTATTTTGAAACATGATGACCCTAGAGGGCTATGACTTCACACAGTTAACGAGTACCACATTAACCCTTCAGATGGGAGGAGACTTAGTCCAAGGGGGGAGTGAAAATAAAGAGGAAAATAAGTTTTGATGGGCATAGAATTGGTGATTCTATAGTGACAGGCTAGAACCTTAACCAATTTGGTCTAGAGTTGGAACTTGAGGTTTGCTTAGTCCTATAGAGAGGACACAGTGGGTAATCTAGAAGTGGAGGCTAGAACTTACCCAGGATAACCATATCAATTAGAAATTTTACTTTAGATTAGCTAATGTTCTTGATGCACTCTAGAAAGGGTTAAAAATAGGTATGCTCATATTTGTCACAAAACTACATTTTTAAACTTTAAGTAATTGATTCTTACACTTATTATAGTCTCTTTACAAGGTGAAATACTTTTCATATTATTCAAACTCCTTTACAGATAACTAGTTTAGAAAAAAATACATTTACTTTTAACTTTAAATTAGAATTGGAAAACTTTAGTTTTTAACCTCTCACAAACATTTTGGTATTATTCTCTTACAAATTTGGTTTGCAGTTCAAGTATAAATTCTTCTAAGTATAAATTCTTCTAAGTTGAAATAGAAATTCTCTATTTTACTTAAAATGATACGTATACTTGCGTAGTACCTGTAGTGTGTAAATCATTAATCAAAATTCTAAACTCTATAACATATTTATTTTGCACACTAGCCTATAAATATATATTGGTTCAAGTTTTTGGTCATCTTTTGGAACTTAATTAATTACGTAATTGTGGGTCGGGTCAATAATCTTCAAAAATAGCTACACTCAATTCACTAATAATAATGTTAAGGACTTCTGCTAGACCAATGTAATTAGCTTCAAATTCATCTCAATCCACCATCCAATGTTGCATGGTCAAATAAAAGAGATAACAGGATCATCTTCAACCTACTTCAAAAGAAAATAGAAGGTGCTTTAGGAAAGAGGGTTGAAATATTTCCATCCATCCTATACTAAAGCACTTTAAATGATAATTGACAGAAAGCTTTCATCCTACACTTGGCAAAGTGGCAATGTTGCCTACAAAGTATTATCTGTGTAGCCAAAGGGTAATAACTTCATCCAACTGTGAAGAGGCCAAATTGGATTAGTGGTTGAATGTCAATAACAAAGGTATGCAGACTATGATTGATATGTTAGATAAGTTATGGATTCAATTAGGCATGAAGCAGAAAAAAAAAACTTAAAGGAGAGTAGCAAAATATTACAACTTGCAACTTGCATGAAACATAAAGGAGATTGAAGTTTGGAAGCTAGCCATTGGTAAGCTAAAGCAAACTTAGATGGGACACCCTATAGGATTCAATAATGATTGGAAGCTAGTGCATATAAAATAAAGACTAATATAGAGAAGAAAGTCTTAAAAACATGGAGTTAGAAAAATATAAAATTATTTTATACATTAAATTGTTCATTTTACTTGTTATGTTCTTAATACTCGAGGAACTTGCCTAAGTGAGTCTTTCAATCAAAATAAAAGGCTTTGTAACTGAGTAATAGAATGAGGTATATCATTTAATAATTTTAATTTAAAAATATTTTTCCTTTCAAAATTTAATAAATATAAAGATAGAATGGATTATGTTATTAAAAAAAAAAGAGCTTAAGCTTAAATTTCAAATAACTACTCTTAATTGGAATGTCAAAGGCCCCAGGAAAAATTTTACTAGAGTAGCACAAGAAACCTTAGAAAAAGAAACATTTGAAAAGCAAAAGTCCTCAAAGAAGAAGGTCAAAAATATTAAATTCTCTACTCTCTTTTCTTTTAAATAACTTGAAAGAAAAAAATTTTCTAAATTCCATTTTGAGGAAGCCAGGTAATGTTCATTTACTCCTTACCTAACAACACCCATGTAAATTTATCTTTTTGTAAGAAATTTTTAGAAGATGGCAAAACTAGCTCGATTTCTGACTACATTCAAAGAACTCACTGATGCAGTGATCAGTCAGCTAGCACAAATGGTAAATATGCAGTTCAATCCCAATAAAAATAAATTCAGTATAAATACTTTTATCTTTTAAAATCTTTAAGTTACCAAACCCTTAATAATAACGCAAGTATACGTATCGCTCAAGTAATGAAGAGCTCTAATGGAGTCCTAAGTATCGATCCCACAGGGAGTTGGAAATTCTTATGGTTATAACGTCAAAGACAATATTCAAATTATAAAACTTAAGTAGGCAAGACAAATCTAAATTACATTTAATGTTCGCTAAAGGAAATGCAGTTGAATGAACTAGGTTAATTAAACTAATTGCTAAACTTCAAAAGTAAACTTATAATGACTAAATCAAGTTTTGTAATGAAGAGTTCAAATTTAAGAAAGCATCATTCCCCTTTATAATGAGTTTATGGAATGTGAAGATATTAAAATTATTTTAAAATAAATATATAAAATTGTATTGTGCCAAATAGGAGCAATCCTACTCCTTACCTTCTGAGAGAGCATAAAGAACATTGTCTAATCCCGACTTTGGTCCTTAAATCCATGGTTAGTTTGACAGGATTTTGGCTCTCACTCTAGAGCTCTCACTTCTCCCTTGCATGAGGGCTAACAATCTCGCTTTAGTTTCCAAGCAACTGGATCAAATTAGGGATTTTAATCTGTCACTTTATAATCTCCAATTATGCGCCCATCTAAGTATATTTCCTTATTTATTTGCATGCAACCCCATGGATTAGATTCTCAATCATGAAATTAAATGTGGCTCTTACCTTGTTGTAGAAAGCATAGCCTTTTTGGATTATATGTTTCTCAACAAATTTTAACCTTTCAATTGACTAGAATGAAAAGTAAATGAGGATCAATGTTTGAATCATCACAATTTACTGACATTTAAAACCTTATAAAACAAAACTAATTCTTCACAAAACCATATCTCATTGTAGGAAGAAAGATAAAGAAGACTACTCAAAATTCATGAAAAAGATACGACAAAACAGAGATTTCATACATAAAAATAAGTTTACAAAATAATGAAAAAAAGAATATAACTTATCTCACACTCCTTACCAAGCAAATCCCTAAAAGTTTCTTTTAAGCACTTTCTCTCTTTACAATCACACTTAATTCTCTCTTAGAAGTGTAATGAAGAAGAAATATCTCACCTTCCCTATCCTCTTACAACCCTAGATGAAATCCTCCCTTCTCTCTCACATAAATACTTTCTCTCTATCTCACACCCCCCTCCCCTTCTCTAGAATTCTCTCCTTTTTAATTAGGGACCAAAAGGAATTCAAATATTCCTCCAATTTTTCCCGTAAAAGTCACATCTTTTCGCACCAAGAGATAATTCCTTTCATCCAAGAGGCATATCTCTTCACTAAAGAGCCTTCCAAATTGTCTAGATGCATTGATATGTTTGAAGCCTTCAAAAAATACTCAAAAATAGTCACAAACCAACTTAATCCATCTTAATTTGTCTCTAGCGCTTCTGGTGTCAATTTGGCACCTATGGCTCCAACCTAATAAAGTCCGTGTTGTTCTCTAGATTCTGGCACTTCTGGCGCCTCTGACACCACTTAATGAAGTCCGCACTATCTCTGGATTCTGGCGCTTTTGACGCTAATTTGGCACTCCTTCTCTATAAAATGGAGCCTCTGGCGCCAGTTTCTGGCACTTATGGTGCTAGCTCTTAGGAGAATGGTACCTCTAGCGCTAATCTGGAGCCTGTGGCACAAAGATGACAAAAATCTTCATTTTGGCTCCAAATATTTTGCTACTTTTTTCTCGAAATGCTTAAAATTTATATATCTGCAACAAAAATATGAAAATATCATTCTTTAAAGTGAAATATCACCAAAATAAACATAAAATGTATACATAAAATAATATATTATTTTGGTTTATCACTCACCCAGACAATTTCATCCTAAAAATTAATAAGTTTTGCCATACAACAATCAACTGAAGAAATAATTCAAAACCAATTATTTATTCACCTCAGTTGTCATGTATTAACATGAAAAATATTTCCCAAATTTTCAATCATCAAATAAAATTCTTTTTCAAGAATTTGGCATTGCTATTCAGGTATCCTTCAATCGTCATGCTAGAGTTCACTTCTACTCATTTCTATCATTTCAAAATTCACTTCATTATTTAAATATTATAAAAAATTCACTAGTGAAAGTTCACCTATATAGAATTTCTTCAACAAAAATTTGTCATTATTATCTAGAATTTGGTAATAGAATTCAAACTTTACTTCACAATGGATTTTCTTTTCATTTCTTCAAAATGAATTTTTTTCAATGTAAAACTTCAAGAATTAGAAAATCACTCAATTGTTATAGGTTTAACTTACTAGCATGATACTCGAGTTATCTTTTATTAGACATCCCAGGTCAGACAATTCACTACTAAATTTTTTGCTTCTATAAAATCAAATTCTCATAAGGCAAATATTTTGTCGTATTGATGTATTAGTAGCTTGTGAGTTCTTGCCACTACATATTATATGAAAGTTTTTGAGTTTTTAATTTATTTTTTTTTTATTTTTTTGCTTAACTTTAAGACACGGATCAATGAATTCACAATTATGAACTTATAAATAATAATTCAACAACATAGTAAAAAAGAAAGAAAGTTGCATCTTTAACAAAAGAAATATCTTATAATGATGTTTTCTATTGAATAAAAATCTTACATTGTGAAACTACCCTCATTTTTGCCCTTCTTTCCCATTTGCCCTTCTTTTCCAAAAATTAATTCCTCCATCATCTCTCTAAATTTGCTCACACCAAACTAGAGAACTTACTTTTGAACTAAGTTATTTAGACATAATTACATGCCTTAAACTACTAGAGACCAAATTTATGAGGTCGTCAATGGTTTTCATTGTGGACATTCTCTTCTAATCCCACTATCATTTGCCCTCAAGCTCAGAGGAGTGTTCAAAACAGAATCATAGGGGCACGAATCTATACTCTCTAAGCTCTTCATTTTCTCTCTACTCTCTAAAAAACAAAAACAAAACAAGTAAGTTTAGAAACACAGAAAAACAACAACAGATAAATCTTACAGTTCTACTAGAAAGATGAGATTCACACCTCTATGATTCAGGTATTGTGATGATTCGTGGCATTCTGAAGCTTTCTCCTATGTGATAATTGTCAATTGAAATAAAACATCCTCCTTATGTCTTTGTCTTGGTTAAAAGAAGGCTATAACCCATGAGGTTGAGACTTTGTCAATCCCGATGGAATCCTGCAGATTTGTCATGACCCTCCTTATAGGCTACAAAATCTAAATAGAATAACCCTCTTACAACGTGACTGTTGTGCTTAACCACTTCATTCCTCGGTGCAATGGGCTGAAGTCATAAATCACAAAAGTGTTAACATCCTAATTGAACAGATCAAGAGTAAATGAAACTATATGCTTAACACAACAATCTAACCCCTGATTCCTCAAGAAAATGATACAGAGAACTAAATCATCTGAGAAAAAGATAAAAGCCACAATCCAAAAATCACAAAAGAGTGAAGAAGAATTTTTCTACTCATAATTGAAAGAACACAAAAAAAAAATCCATTAGCATCATTATTTCAAGTTGAAATGGAAAGTAAAAACATACAAAATAAATTATTTTTGCTTTCAAAGCAGTATATTTGCCTCTCATACAATTTCCTCTTCAAAACATATAAGAAAATATAAAGTGAATGGGAAAAAATAGCCCTCAAAATCTCATCCTCAAGTGAGGAAAAGATTTCTAAGGAAGAAACTCTCCAACCCTCAAATCTGGTGCTATATCCATCTCCAAATCTCCCTCATCCCTCAATATACCTTAAAGCAACATTTATATAAAAAAATTCAGAGATTTGGCAAGAAAAATTCTTTTTAAAATAAATTCTTACGCCATCAGCATGGCCACATTGGCATCCCTATTTGAGCAGCGTAGAAACACCAAATCCTTGCATGGTCATGTCATGTTGCTAGAAGGGTGGTGTGGTCATGCACATTTCAGGTGTGGCTGTTTTTACTTCATTTTATATGATTTTTCTGAAATTTGCATATTAACCACATGTAACCTACACGACATCAACAAAAACCTTCCACATATGTAAATCCAAGATAAATAATTTGAAATAGTAGGTAAAATTCAGAATAAAAAGTTGTTCAAATCATGTAAAATTGACTCTTGTCAATACCCTCAAACTTATCTCATTACTTGCTCTCAAGTAATTTCAAAGCTCAATGGGGCCCCATGAGAATATAATAAGCACTTATATAAGTTTATAAGCATTCAACTTGTTTATTAAGGTAAATTAAAATTATGTAATTTTCATTTCGGAGTCAATTTTTCTTAATGTTTAATAACTTAGTCTTTTCCTTAATTCCCTTCTTTCAACCCCTAATAAATCCCAAGAATTCTTAAATTGTTGGACTTAAAACATTTTATTAACATTTAATAAATAAATATAATGAAACTATCAAACCCAATCCTACTTAGCATTACACTTGAATATGACATTAGATAGATTTCATTAATGACTCATGAAAATACCTTATCACTTAAGTTCTATGAAGAAACCTTCCAAGATTTCCTTTTAATTTTATTGTCGACTTGAAGCTTCTTCTTAAGTATTTTTTTTTCTTTTTTTTACGTTTTCTTTTTTTTTATTCTTTTTTTTCCTCTTTTATTCTTTTCCGTCTTTTTCATTTTTTTCTAAGAATTACTATATCTTGTTAGGTATTTTTTTTCATTACTTTTTACACATTATGAAGGCCTAATTTCCCTTAAGCGATAAGTCTCATAAAATAATTATTTTAACATTACTCCTTCATGTTATTTTTCAAGTAAAAGTTAAGAAAATAATAAATAGGCTTGAATAAAAATTGAAGACTTAAAACATCTTTGATTTGTTACTTAATACTTTAATTACAACTTTTTAATCATTCAAAGATCTTTTAGGTGTAGTTAGAAGTTGTTAAGTACTGAAACGTCATTATTATAACATTAAGGCTAATTTACACTAAATGGCATTTACTCTTTTTAAGAAAAGCTTTTGATAAGAAGATTAAATTAATCAGCATTCCTAGTAGGAGTTATCATATGATCATTTAGTCTTTTACTGAGTTATGTGAACTAACATCGGGCTCATAAAAAGGTAAAAATTTATCTCCCAAAAATTTTTTTCCATAACATATAAAACATGCAATAAAAGTAAACAAGTTAAAAGTAAGTAAATGCAAGAAAGAGTAAATACATTGGTAATCACAAGAATCTCAGAAAGGCTCGCATTAGGCAAATCAATGTCTCAGCTATATAAATGTGTCACAGTGCATTATTTATAGAAAGTAAGAAAATCACAATTGAATAAGAATGACACTATTTTCTGCGCAATTAAGTTGAGGTGAGGAGTTGTCCGTTGGAAGCTATCGGTCGCCGAAATCAAAATCTCGTCGCCCACTTTGTAAAGGCATTTAATGTACATAAATATATATTTAATATTAGAAAAATATGAAATCAAATTGATCCCATATATTTCATAGTTCAAATGAAAGAGCACTACACCTCAATTTATGTATTTATCCCGAAAGATAAACATAAGACTTAAGGGTGAAACACGATCAAATAAACTAATAAATATATGACATCCTTTTGGCCTGTGAAACCATTTTATAATATAAGCTGACAAGTTCCCCTATTTAATATGAAAAATAAATAGGGTTTATGTTAAGCTAGGTTCTTGAAAGTTTCCTATAAACTATAAAGGCAAGCCCATATAGTTAATTACATCTCAGATAACCGAAGTCACCTTAGAAAACTCTAAATAAAAATCAGGGGATATTTTCTTCAAGAAATCCAAAGAGATAGGACTTCTCAATGATATCATTCAAAGATGCGTGACATGGTAATGACTCAAATTTAGAACATTTAATTTTTTGAATCCAAAGAAAAATAAACTAGGGGGTGTTAAAAATTTTAAGGAGAACCTCGGTGACTTTTCAGTCTACCCTATGATTTGGTTTCAATTTAGAAGAGAAATATTTAAGTGTTTTATTCTATCAACTTTATTAATTAGGGCTTACATTCGTGAGAAACAATCACGCAAATAGCCTGCAAGATGTGAGTGTTTAGTCGTAACGAACTACAACCTCAAAATCCTAAAGTGAGTTAGGGCTTATGTTGTATAACAAAGTCATTCAAAAACCTAAAGAAAAGTTGAGGATTTATGTCGCATTAGGCGGACAACCTCAAAAACTTATGGCTTGTTGTTTAATTTTAAGAAATGGTTTAGCTGGTACAAGCATGTTTTGTTGTTGAAGATGGTCGTGCCACCCAAAATATTGACTCTAAGCTCCTCGTCATGACAAATTTAAGTTTTATATTGTATCAATTCATGATTTTAAATCAAGTGTTTCCTAGTGTCATGATTTTTTAAATATTATAGAGAATGTTAAAGTTGATTAGAGCGACACCAGTTAGGATCCTACGGTTTCCTCATTCTGGCACCACTATTTTTATTTGGATTCACTTAGTTAAAATGAATTTACCAAACTCAACTTAATGAGTTTCATACTTTCATTTAGACAGTGAGAAATCTCATTATCAACCATAGGTTACCTCCTTTTAGGGATTCCCGATCATCTGATAGAGACGTTTTAATTTAGTTATAGTTTTTGTTTTGTTGTTTTGTTTGTCATTAAATTTTGAGTTGTCTTATATTTTGACTGTTATGGCAGCGAATTTTATCTTGTTTAATTTTTAGTTTTGGTTTTGACATGCAGGGTGACTTTAAGCATGCAAGCATGAAATAAGAGGTACGAAAAGGTAAATGTAATAACTTAAAAGTGTACATGTCGATTCTTCCTGCTCCTCCACCTGAAAGGTTAGGTTCGGTAACTTGTATATAATCTTTTAAGGAAATTAATTTGTAGGAGTAGATGAAGGTATAGCTGCCAAAACCCAAGTTATGACTTTATTGAGTCTCCGAATGTCTTAGTGGATCATTTTAGAACAAAATATAACAAGTTTAATTTACCCTTCAAAATATTCAAGAGATCTCAAAGTGCTCGGAGCATGACCCTGAATCACTTTGAAGATTTCTTGAAATATTTTGAGTTCATTTTGAACTTATCATATTGTTCCATTATTCATCCAAGGTAAATTAAAATTACTTTGTTACTCGAAAAACTTTGACATTTTAATTATCCTGAGGACAGGATACCTAACTAATCAATTGATATTCATTTAAAGGCTATGTGAGTGGATGCCCCTAAGGTAAATTTAAGTAAGTTAAGGTTTTGGTACACAGAGATAAAATCGAGTTTGTAGTCTAAAAAGGTGTTAATCATCAATCATATTATCTTCTAAGTCCAACCAATTGAGTTTAAATGTCAAGCCTAAGCCACTACCAATCCCTGAACAATCACAATAGGTGAAATGGCAACCAGCAAAATTTTAATTGAAATGACATGCATTCTTATTGAAAGATCACATTGTCATCAATTGTGGGCTTAAAATTAATGAAGTATTATCTTCCTAACTCAAACCCATTACTTGAGAATCATTTAATTTTGATTGACTTCCAATTCATGACAATTTGGGAAATTATATATTTGTTCTTATTGTGGAAAATGTGGCAAGTGAGTTCTTATCTTTCAATCTCATTGTATTTAAATCATCCAGACATATTAAATAAGATCAAAATTGCCCACTTTCCCTTTGATTAATTCTAAATTTTGATTAAGGTACCAAAATCTAAAGTTACTCCTTCACTCTTGGGGTTCTTCACCTCATAACCCAATAATTAAAATTCACATGACTTCAAGCATTTAGAGTGTCCTATCCATGGGTCAATTAAAACATCAGAGGGAAAACTATGAATTTAAAATTTAATTTAATTTAAATAATTTTTTAAATTTACAATATAGTATTTTCAAAATTGATTTATTTAACCATTCAAAATAATGTTTTTATTCATGAGAAAATTATTAGAGGTTCCCTTAGGTCAAAGAAAAATTTAAACAAAATTTCGTGATTTTTTGAATTAAACCTCTATCATTAATTTTAATAATTTAATAAAATGTAAAATAATGTTTTAATTACAAAAATTACCTTTATATTTTTATTAGACCTCTTTGATTTCAGAGAACACAGAGAAACATATTTTGTATTTTTATGATTTTTTAATTTATCTATTATAATTATTTTAATGGGAAAATAAAGAAATTTCATTTTTAAGCTTTTAAAATTTATTTTTGACTTAGAAAAATTAGAGAAAAATATCTTAATGAGTCCTAAGTAATCATGAGACCATTAGGCACATTTTGAAATATTTTGGTATTTTTTTTGAATTTTTAATTATTTTTAATTATATTAAATTCGCAATAAAGTCCAAAACTCAAGTAGTTTCTTAAAAATAACTTTTATTTTTTATAAGTGCCCTTGATCACAAGGAACTCAAAAAACCACTTTTCATAATTTTCTTAAGTTTATTTAATTTAGCATAATTACATTTGTACAAAAATACAAGGTTTCTTAGAAAATCAACTTTAGTGCTCAAACTTAGTCATATAATTTTCATTTTCTTACAATGGGCAAACAAGATTTTTATACATAGTTTGGAATTGATTTTGTTAATTTTTCATTATTATTTAATATACATACAGTATATATAAAAATAATCAACTATAAAAATTTACAAAATAATTCAAATCATCATGACATTTTTTATAAGCTTCTTTGACCATAAAAAACCTATTAAAATTATTCCCATAATTTTCCAAAATGTACTTTAATTTATAAAATTAAAAATAAGTCAAAATAGGCATCCTAGCTCAAAAATTAAGTTTAGAAGCATAGAGATGCCCTCTGACCTTGGAAAAATTAGAGAACATCCCCTCTAATTTTTCAAGCCATCGTAAGCAACACTTAATCATAATGAATTAAAATACTTTAGAGAGTATTTAATTCATTAATAATCAAAGAGTTAGCAAATAATTTTTATTTTTAGTCTACATTACTCTCCTCTATTTACTAAGCAAAAGGGTATTTTTATTTTTTTTATGAATTTTCTACATAAAGATATGATTTTTTAAAGATCTGGTATCCAAGAAAATAAAATAAATCTTGATTTTTCTATTTAAACGAGCGGCGCCACCTCAGCCTTAGTAGCTCTAAAACCTCCACGCAGCGCTCCACCATTTGACGCAGCCAGCCACCTCAATTGCCATGCGGCCTGCCTTTTCGTTCCAAGGGTTCACCGGGCTTGATCTCCTCTATCCATTGAATAAACACGGGATCAGAGGGCTGTCCTTCATCGTCCCCAAGTGACTAACCCAAGAACCGTTCTCATTAAAACCGTAAGATCTTCATCTAGACTCAACCAAATTGCATGGGATTTGTTCCTACACCTTCATCTACTTAAGACAAGCATATCTATACAGCTTAAACGGTATGAAATGCAGTAAATACATATGGAGAATCAGAATAAGCTCAGATTACGGTTGAGGTTCAATACCTTTGTCTGAGAGGGGACGCTTCAATCAAATTGTTGTGGAAGCTTCAAATAGACCTAACAAACCTCCAGATGAAATCCTAGGCCCCGATGAATTATATATGTATGATTTTGATCGAATTGAATTTCAGGTGTTAATTTAGAGCTATGTTAGAGGCTATCTGTGATGGGGCTTCTATAGGGAATCATGTTCTCTCACTCAAGGGTTGGTGTGTGCAAAGTTAATTGAAGTTTGGTGAACCATGAGCTATGAAAAAAATTCTCCTAGTTTTCCCTAAAGTTTGAACTCAAAATTCAGCTCTCACAGAGGAATCCAGAGAGGGAAGGTGGTAGGCTTGAACTTAGGAATTCTTGGAGAGTTTCTGGAAGCAATTGGACAGAGTCTCCACGAGAAAATTAGCTTGCCTTATGTTTTGGCCATGGGAGAGGTGTTTAAATAAAATGGCTTAGGGTAGCTGTCCAGACCAATTAGTAGGTGTAAAATAATGCTTATGTGGAGGGTTTAAAGGTGACAAGCCAATTGGAAGTGGCCAACTGAGATGGGAGAGTTTGGGTTTAGATGGAGGCATGGGGACTCTCAGTTTTGGTTTTTTTTTAGCCACTAAGCCAGCTGACAAGGCCAGGGGTGGTGTCTATAGAAGTCAGGGGAGCTAGGAGAGGGTTTATGATGATTAACCTCTAATGGCAAGGCATGATGGGAAGGATATTTTGGTTTAGGCCAAAAATGGGATGAGATCCCTTAAATCAAGGGAACATTGGATTATGGCTTTCATAGAGTGGACTAGGTGGGTCTATCTAGGTCACTAGGATCCATTTGGTGGCTATGGTGCTATTAATTTGGCTACTTTAGCATGGCTTATTCAATTTTGGTTCATGGGTTCAATTTGGGTCAAATTATCTTGAAGTTGGGTTTAGGTTAGGCTAGCCATGACATTGATCCCAATTTATTGATAAATTTTATGTAGATGATTGTCACAAAGAGTTTAGAAAATAGTTGGAGTGATTTTAAATTAATTTGGAGGTTCAATTGGAGGGAATTTGGGCATTTGATCAATTTGGGTATGTTGGGTTAGACTTGGGTTTAGGCTGGGCTAGAGTTGGGTTAAGTCCAAATTAAGATTTCAAATTGGTCTAGGGAAATATCATGATAAGTTCTCAACATTAATTGGGTGCTAATTTTGGGTATAGGGCATTCAATTTGATGGAATTTGGGCACATGAATAAATTGGGGAAAATTTAGGAATTTTGGATTTAGGTTGAAATTGAGTGAAATTGAATCTTCCCCAAGGTCAATTGAGGTTTCAATGTGGTGTGTGGATATGTTTCAAAGAATTTATGATGTATAATTGGGGCAATTAGAAAGATTTCGGGGTTCAATTGAGTGTGATTTTGATTTTGGGCCAAATTGTGGCTTTTTTATTTTGGTTGAAATTGGACTCAAATGTGGGTTAATTGGACTTGAATTTTGTTCCAAATGAGTTTGATTATGATGAATTGTAATTTAGAATTATAATTGGGGGGGGGGGGGAATTGGGG
>JXCR01148332.1:734583-835144 GCA_002079205.1 Phalaenopsis hybrid cultivar
GGGCCTTTAAAGGCAATTTGGGGCTTTTTTTCAAAGTTGGCCAAATTGATCAAATTGGGCTCAATTGAAGGGCCCAAATTGGTTTTACGGGCATTTGAGATGATTTTGACGGTTTTGGGAAAGTTTGGGCCACCAAGGGTATTTTCGTAATTTTAATAATTTTGGGGCTATTTTGGTAATTTTGGGAAGTTTTGGGAAATTTGGGTTGTTTCAAATGGTTTGAGATGATTTTTGAATAAATTTGAGTATTTTGGGTGAAATTGTAAATTTTTGTCAAATTTGGGGTTCGGGGGTAATTTGGTAAGTTGGATAGATTTGAGGGCAAAATGCTAAGTTTGGTATTTTGGTGAAAGTGGGGTGCCAACCACCCTATTTGAGCCATGTACCAATGTAATCCTCTACTTTAGTTCCTCCAAGTACTAATCTTAGCTAAACCCTAGTCTAGGGCTAGTGAGTCTAGGGGGCCATCAACATGAGTCTCCTAAAAGATCAAGGGATCAAAGTCAACAAGCTTGGGCTTAGAGTTGTGAGTGACTGTGAGTTAAAGTAAGTGTAAGTGAGTGAACTAGCTCCAGACCAACATCCAAGGTCAACCCTAAGGCCAAGCAGTTCTATGGGGACTCTCCTTGAGCTCCCCCATATTGACCCCACCTACTAAGAGCCAGAGGTCACGACCAATATGTGGAACTTCAAGTTGAGCAGAGAAGGCTTTAGAATTTCTAATGGTGAGGATTATTTTCTAGTCCTATAGGAATATTCAAAAATAAATTCCTATGGTTAGACCCTAGGCTACTAAAGAGAAAACTAGACCTCAACAAAAAGTGAGGTCAACAGATAGACTCGCAATAGGTCTGGTGTGCCGGAAAAGCACACCGCACGTATTGGCATTGATCGACTAGATCAACAAAACCAACACAGACTTCTAAGTCAATAGACCTAGAATGAAGTGTAAAATTGAGTGAAAGTTGTTTCCACTTTGGAGTAACGAATGCTCTCGCTAGGGAAAAGAAAGGAGATTTTGGGGACAATTATCAAGCAACTAGTAGTCCTAGAGAAGACTCGATTCAAATTGATTATATCAAAGAAATTTTGGATTTCAAATTAAAATTTCAAGGAGATGGAATTAATGCATGAGGAGACCAGATTGATTGGAAAACAAAAGCACAGAAAAGGGAATAGGGTGGCAGAGTCTAACCTGAATGCGAGGATGGGAATAGGATGTCAAAGCCTACCCATATTGTCAGGATGGGAATAGGACGACAAAGCGCCTACCCCGAATGTGAGGATGACAATAAAATTTCTAATCCTACCCCATATGTGAGGTTGGGAATATGACGTCTAAGCCTACCCCAAATGTGAGGATGGGAATAGAACGTCTAAGGCTACCCCGTATGTGAGGATGGGAATAGGACGTCTAAGCCTTCCTGAAAGGAGAATCAGAATTTTGGTACTGAACTTGAAAGGAGGGAATCATAATTTAGGTACTAGCCTCAAAAATAGAATAAAAATTTAGGTAATGACCTCAAAAGTAGGAATCATAATTTAAGTACTGAGTCCAAAAAGAGAAATGAAATCTAGGTACCGACCTCAAAAGGAGGGAATCAGAATTTAGGTACTGACCCTGAAAAATAAAATAAAAATTTAGGTACTGACCTCGAAAGGAGGGAATCATAATTTAGGTACTGACCCCGAAATAGGAATTGAAATTTAGGTATCAACTCCAAAAAGAGAATCAGATGCCATACTCCATTTAAGGTGGTCTTAGACCGATCTGGAAAGATGAGAATATGATGTCTTACTCCATTTAAGGTGTTCTTAAACCTATTTTGAGGAAATTTGTTAGAGAATGAAATGTCTTACTCCATTTAAGGTGGTCTTAAACCTATCTCAAAGGATAAGAATAGGATGTCTTACTTCATTTAAGGTGGTCTTAAACCTATCTCAAAGATTTGTGTCACATTAGGGAGGAAAGCTCTAGGACTCATATCCAACTCAAATGGTGACAAGGGAAATATATGCTACGTTGGGGAGGAAAGTGCTGGGACTCATATCGAACCCAAGAGGTAGCGGGAACATATATTGAATCTTGGTACTGACCCCGAGAACAATATGAAAGTGGTGTAGAGAATTTGTGGTGTTGAACTCATAGAAATGTGACATTTGAAGATTAATATTGGTGGAGAAAATTTGTAAGATTTTGTGCAGAGTATGAAACTCTACAGGGATGTGAGGAAATTGGTGCAGACATGGACAGTCGTGCTGCGCAAGCTAAGAGTAAGAAACCTCAAACTCGAGAGAAACAAAGTCAATAAATCTTATCATTTTGTTTTCCTGTTGTCTTTATCACATTTAATTATCAAAATATTTTTTCAAAATTTAATTTTGATCGTTGATTTTTTTTTTTTCAAAAGGGTATTTTATTTAAATTTTTTTATCATCATTTTTTTTATTGTTTTGTTCATCGTTCATCATAGTTTAGAACCAACGTATGGTTCTGCGGCTTTTTATCTAACGTATAAAAGGATAATTTAACTAATATGATTTCATTAATCTGCCTCAAACAGGTATTACAGACTTAATACATGCTGAAAGCATCAAAATAGACAATCATGCAGAATACATCTGAAACATCACATGCTGAATTTATATCATTAATGTTGCTCTGATGCAGTACAAAAGGTGACAAAAAGTTGTTTGTCTGTCCTCTGTGGAACGAGCTCTTGATCAAGCTGACCTACTATTCCAAGCTCCAGGATAGGAATTTCTCTTTGCGTGTACTTAGAAGTATAACAATCTCATAGCTCGTATGGTTGTAGCTTCTCCAATTTTGGATCCGGTCGGAATCCATAGGTCATCTTGTTGTTTTCCATCCTTCTCAATGTATTGGAAACTCTGTGTCGTGGCACTCCAAGAATGCAGTGCATTGCTAGATCAGCTCTGTTTCCCTTCAAAATTAGTATTGAACCCACCGACAACAGAATTGCAACTGATCCTCTGAACTCACCGGGTTCGGTAACGTCGATTTTTTTCCCTAAAAAAGCCTTGTTTTTACTCATGAATGAGACAATGCAGAAAGGTCTGAAAATTTTGTGGTGAACTATGTGTGGGGGAATACAATCTCTCTTCTCATAAAAGTTGATGATACAACTATTCAGAATGTAGTCCGCTGGCAACACACTCCATCTAACCATCCATTTTATCATCCACTTTATTGTGGGAGGCAATGAATCGACCTTGTCGTGTCTTAGGATCCCCGAGGGATTTCTATGCCTATCCCTGGTGAAATTATAACAACAACCAGATTGTATGGTTATTTTTCCTTTTCCAAGCATCCACTTTCGTGGTTCCGAATAATTTATTTCAATCAAAAGACCAGCTCGACCTCTATCTCTCAGGTCGAATACAAAATCAAGGATACTTCTTTCTTCACTTCAGAAAAGACTCTGGTGTACAGCTCCAGACCTTCCAGTGAATTGACAAATTTTCCCTGAATTTCTTCGTAGAATTCAAATTCTCGTTTCTTTACCTTGCTCATCTTATCTAATACTGCCATGGTAACTCTTTGCAACTGTTGGGACCACTCACTAATTTTAATATCAGCATGAATCCATGTCTGCACTGTTTCTGTATCCAATGAGAAGTATGATTCTCCAACTAAGTGGTCGGTAGTATGAAATCCACTGTGAGTAGATGTGTACTCCTCTAGAGTGTTGTAATGCTCTAAGTGGAGGATGTTACTTTTTGGGCATTCCTCAAATGCTCTTGTGTCTAGTATTTGTCTTGGGATCTCGGCTTTGCATGTCGGCCAACCTGCACAAAGTTCATCTGAAATTGCCTGTAACATCGTCTCTGTAGTAAACTCAGACTCGTCTTCTGTGGCAGGCAAGCTGGAGGAAGTCTCTCTCATGCAAGGATCATAGATTTTTCCCTCAAGAATTCGAGTAATTAAATTCTCTACCTCATTTAGGCATCTTTTTTCATTACATAGGAAAGCTCTGTGTTTCAGACAATTGGCATTTCTACGTTGAGTTTTTCATAATGGTGCATCTGGCAGTCCCTCATCATCAACCATGACTAGATGTCTTGTTGGTGTAGTTATCATGGATGGCAGCGACTAATCCCTTCCATCGGGTCTTGCTGCACAATCATTTTCTTCTTCTTTAGTGAGGAATCCTCTTTAGTACTGATCTTTAACAACGATGGTAGCCTTTCCTTTTCTTGACGACTGACCACATCCCTCAAGGCACCCTCATACTCCACGTCGACCTGGCTGAAGTCCAAGTCGAAGTCTATGATGCCACCCTAAGATGGCCTTTCTTCACTAAGTGTAAGATTCCAACCATCCTTGAAAGGAAAAATCAGCTTCTGCTCTGACATTCTTTCTGTAGATGACTGAAAAAACATCAGTGTGCTGAAATTTAGCAGGAAGAATAAAACAAAACATTTATTAGATAGAATTTTTGTTTACCCGGATGTGAAGATTATTTATATATATATATATATGTATATATATATATATATATATATATATATATATATATATATNATATTAGTAGAATATCAAACTTATTAAAAATGATTTGGATGCCCCATTTGTCCATTTTTGAGGCGCTGCCCTCTCTTTTGGGTTCTTTTGCATTATGTGGTCTGGGTTTGGTTTATATGGATTGTCCTTTTATTCAATTATTGAAGATGGTTTCCGAGCATATATTTGGCCTTCTTCTTTGGGGTTTTAAGCAGAATGGCTTTTTATTTCTTATTAATATGATTTGGGAGATTGGTTCTCGATTTTGGACTTATATTGGACGAACTTGCTGCTCTCTGATTGAGAAGTTTTATTGCTTTCATTTTCTTTCTTTTGACAGTTTTTTTCTCAATTTTAGGCCTCCCATGAGAGTATTTTCAGGCTTTATTTGTTGGTTTGGGGCTTTTAGTCCCAATAATGGCTACCTTTTTATAAATAATACTACACACAATGAGTTTCCTGGTTAAGGATTTGAGTTTGAATGGAGAATGCAGTGGTTTGATTTTTTGCCACTTGTGCATGATTTTGATATAGCCAAGGTAATGAAATTTAAGTTGACTGGAAGGATTTTGAAACTGGTACTTGGCTTAATGGGTAACTATTTGAAATTCATGTTTAGGTTAATGGTTGGACTTTCTTTTCTGGTTACCATTACTTTACTGATAACATCTTTCTCCAAAAACCATGCTTAGACTATTGTTATACTATATTGGGAGATGAGGTTGTGATCACTCATTTCTTTTCCATGGTTGTGTTGTGGTGGCCTTTTGCACCAAAAAATACATCTTACGCTCCTGAGGCCCCTGATGTTATTTATCTAAAGCTTTTAACAATTGGAGGCTTACAGTTTATGATATTTCTGCATGGTTTACTTGAAAACTCATAGACACTATTTTTTGCTTCATTGATAGAGTGGGAGGTAGCATTGTTGCTTTTATGAAAGGTTATATGAGGCTTGCTTCTCTCAGGCTCGTGAGCTACTATTTGGAGCTTTATGGCTTCACATTGGCTAGCTTCATTGTGTACTGCTTTCTTTGTTATTTTTCTGACACTAAGCTGGGAGTGGTTGCTTTGACTAACTATTAATTTCAAAGACACTTATTTTGGGCATATTTTGTGTGGCTTGTGTTCAATTATTGGAGTAAATATTGGTGTTATTTTGTGTGGCTTGTGGTGAAATATTGGTGGAAAGGTTATATGTGGCTTGGGCATATTTTGGGTGGTAGCATGGTTGCCTTTATGAAAGGTTTTATGAGGCTTGCTTCTCTGTGGGTCGTGAGCTACTATTTGGAGTTTTATGAATTCACATTGGCTAGCTTCATTGTGGATTTCTTTCTTTGTTATTTTTATGACACTAAGCTGGGCGTGGTTTCTTTGACTAAATATTACTTTCAAAGACACTTATTTTGGGCATATTTTGTGTGGCTTGTGGTCAAATATTGGAGGAAATATTGGTGGTATTTTTGTGTGGCTTGTGGTGAAATACTTGTGGAAAAATTGGTGGAGGTATATTGAGCTAGTGCAAGTTAAGGCCATTGGTTCACTCTGCCAGATTTCCTTCTATTGGCAGTTGGATTCCCTGATTAGTGCTTATAATCTTGAGGCCCATGATATTATATCTCTGAAATTGTTATATGATTGGAGGCAATTAGCTCATGCTGGTTATTGTGATTCCCCCAGGAAAATCTTATTTCTGTCATCCCTTAGTTTCATTTTTGATGTAAAACACTACATTGTTGGACTATTGGAACTACTATTTCAATGTCTCACTTCGATGTTGCTTTTAACTCTCATAACAGGTTTGGTCTTCTGGTGTTAATCTGCATTTTCATTTCTTTATTGAAGTTACTCTTAGATGGTCACGCAGCTACTCTTTTGCACTTCGACTGGATTTCAGATATGGTTCAGGATTTTTTGGCCTTACGATTCACACAACTTTTTTTGCACTTTCTTTACATGTTTAAAATGGGTATACTGTATAGGATTGATATACCTTCTGTTGGGATACATACATGTATTTTTGAAAGTGGTTACTTTATAGTTCTTTTTACATCTTTTTTGCTTAGAGTTGTAATGTGGATAGAGGAACCCTTAAGATTTTATGTATTTTTATTTATTTTAGAAGGGATTCCCTTTCCCTCCCCTTTTATGCAACCTTCTTTTTTTAGTTAACGTGTAAGGAGCCACGAGCTGCTCTTTTAATTAAAAAAATTTAGTCGATTATCAAACTTAAAAGTAGAAAGGAAAACACCAAAGTATGCAACTTCAAAAGTTTTCATTTTATTTAGGTTGATTTATTACAAAATTTTGGACCCAGTCACAGAAACTTGACCAAATAAATAACCCCAGAACAATCATAATCTCAAAATCTCATTTTGAGCAATGTCAAGTTGTATAGTGTGTCTTCAAATATCATCCATTGATCAGCGGCATAGATCTTTCACCTTGAAAATCCACCAGCTGGTAGGCTTCTCCCGAAAAAACCTTTTCTACAATGAATGGTCCCTCCCAAGTTGGCTCAAAATTTTCACCTATCTTGCGATGTGCAAGAATAGGTCATTTGAGAGCATGAACGAGGTCACCCACTTTGAACGTCTTCTGGCGGACCAATTTTTCATGAACTTGTACCAACATTGCTTGGTAAAGTTCCAAATGTTGTTGTTCTTCTAGTCATTTTCCTTTGAGACTTTCCAATTCTTCAAGTTTGAGTTTTGCACTTTCTTCATTGTAATTTAGTTGGCAACGACGACTCTAAGAGTGTTGTTTGAAATTCTAGTGGCAGTATGGCCTCGACCCGTACATAAGTGCATAAGGTGTACATTGATTAGGATTTCTGAACTTCATCTGGTATGCCCACAAAGCTTCCAATGGTTTTATATGCCAATCTCTTCTATTTTCAACTAATGTTTTCTTTGTGATTTGCACGAGCGTTTTGTTGAAGGCCTCAGCCAGTCTGTTTTCCCTAGGATAATAAATCATAGAGCACCTTCAGTCTATCCCATGTCTTTTAATGAGGTTGTTGATATTTGTGCTCTTAAAGGTGGTCCTGTTGTTAGAAATTACTCTGTGTTGTACACCAAAATGGTAAATGATTTGACTCTTGAAAAATTGAAGGACATTTTGTGTTGTAACCCCTTAAAATGGCACTGTGTCTGGTCACTTGAGAAGTAATCCATAGCGGCAAGAATGAATCAATGTCCTTTAGAGGATGGGGGGTCTATTGGACCTATTATTTACGTGCCTCAACACTGGAATGGCCACGAGACAACTGTTGGGTGTATCACATTCGGAGGTTGGTGTAAGACCACCCATGCACTTGGCAAAGGTGACATCTTATGGTTGTATCCATACAATCAAATATCATTGCTGGCCAATGATATCCGAGTCTCTTGATCTTCATTTTTATTTTCGGCCTTGACTTGTGAGCACCACACAATCCAGCATGCACTTCTTTGACAATATTTTGTGCCTCTACTCTGCTCAAACATTGTAGAAACATCTGATCAAACGATCTTCTATAAAGGACATCACCCATTAGAGAATATGACATAGATCTTCTCATGATATGGTATGCCTCAGACTTGTCTTCTGGCAGCTTTCTAGTTTACAAATTTTCTATTGATGTCTTGTGCCAATCTTCTTTAATGTCAGCAACTGCAATCATCATTTCTTCTTCCTTTTCAAACTTTTGTAGATTTTTTAGGTCGATTCAAGACAAAACTCATTTTCCTTGTATTATAATGTCAATGGAATCCTCTGCGGGTCATGTCAGTTCCTTGGCAAGTTTTGCTAGAGCGTCGGCATGGGCATTATCTCTTTGAGGAATCTGGTACAGAGTCACATTAGGAATATGTTCAAGAATCTTCATTGTATACTGGTGGTATTCTGCTAGCCTTGGTTTCAAAATCTTGTCTTATCCAGCAACTTGTTGGATGAAGAGTTGTGATTCACCATAGACAGCAATATCTGTTATATCCATTGAGATTGATAATTCCAACCCAATGATCAATGTCTCATATTTTGCTTTGTTATTTGTACACCGCTTTGTCAGGTGATAGGAGAATCTCAACATACCCTCATCTGGCGTGATGAAAATTAGCTCAATTCCTGCTTTGCTCAGTATAACTATTTCTGATCCTTTGTCCTTTCTGGCAGAAGAAGCTCCATCAAAGTACATTTCCCAATGTCTGGCACTCGATAGTTTTATTTGCAGTATCTTTTCCTCTGGCAAATCATCATTGAGCGGGGACCCAGTTGGGAGTGGGTGTGCTGCAAGAAAATCTGTTAAAATTTGTCCATTGATAGTACGGAGCGGAACAAAAGTTATATCAAATTGCAATATAATCATTAAACATTTTACTAGACGTGCGGAAAGTGTTGGTCGGGTCATTAAATAATGCAATGGATTAACTTTTGAAATTAAGGTAATCTTATGAGAAAGCATGTAATGCCTAAGCTTTCGGGCAACATAAATTAAAGATAGACAATGCTTCTCAATTGGTGGATACTTTACCTCTGTCTGTACTAGACGGTGACTCTAGTAGAGCGCATTTTCCTTACCCTCGTCATTGATCTAAGCCAACAGGGCTCCGAGAGAGTTGTTTAAGACTGTAGCATAAAGTATCAACGGTCTCCCTAGGCTAGGAGCTGCCAAAACAGGAGGTGTCGTTAAATATTGCTTAACATCCTTAAAAGCCCGCTGACATTTCTTTTCCTAAATAAATTCAGCGTCCTTTTTAATTAATGTCGAGAAGAGCTGGCACCTACCTGAGAGATTAGAATTAAAGTGACTCAGATCTGCCAATTTTCTTGGAAGGAACGTAGTTGTTTCAAAGTTTTGGGAGGAGGCATTTCTAATATAGCTTTAATCTTATCCGGTTTGATCTCAATTCCCCGATGAAGGACAACGAATCCTAGAAATTTCATAAAGGTGACGTCGAATGCACACTTTAAGGTATTCATCTTTAGAATATATTGTAGTAATCATTCAAAAATGATCCTTAAATGGTACAAATGACCTATTTTTTGTTTGCTTTTAATGACCAAATCATCCACGTAGCACTACACTTGGTTTTGAATGAGATCATCAAAAATTTTATCATTGCTTGTTGAGATGTTGGTCTGACATTCTTTAACTTGAATGACATCACTGTTTAGCAAAATATCTCAATTGGTTTCCTGAAAGCTGTAAGTATTGCATCCTCTAGAGCCATCTTGATTTGGTTATAACCTAAGAATCTATCCATGAAAGAGAAAATCTCATGAGTCAATGTGACGTCCACCATTAATTCTGGTATCAATAACGGCAACTCATCTTTTGAACATGCTTTGTTTAAATCCCTGAAGTTGACACATATACATATTTATACATTTTTCTTTTAACTAGTATAATATTAGCTAACTGATACACCAAAAATATATGCATTTTTAGACCCATATTTTATACTCATTTTTTGTGATTTGTACTTTAAGGGAATGTATTTTTTGTGTTTTATTGTAGGTTGTTGATTGTTAAGACTAGGCACAAAAAGGAATCAAAAAGGATGGTATTTGGAATCAAAATAGATTTTTTGAAGAAATGTTCAGCGTCGATGGTGCCAGACTGGGCGTCGACGGTTCCATTTGACAGAGAGCGTTGTTTAATTAAATGGCTACTGGCATCAATGGTGCCATAATGGGCACCAACGGCGCCAATGTTGGTGCGGGCCCTATTTCTAGAAGATTCGACAAATTTGGATGATTTTTGAAGAGTTCTTGGATGCACCTATTGGAAAACTGACCTTAGGCTCTATTTAGAGCCGAAATTGATCAGAAAAGACCCCCCTTTGCGCCCCTTTTCACCCTTCAAACACTTTCCACTCTCTTCTATGTTATTCCACATTTCATATAGCCACTTAGATTCCATTAGTTATTTATTTTCCTTATAGTTTTGAAGTTTTCTGGTGAATTTAAGTGTGGTTTTTCTCTAAGAGTGTTGGAAAGGGAGAGAAGTGAGAGATGTCTTCTTCCTACATTTCCTAAGAGAGGCTACAAGAGATTTTCTTTCAGAAAGAGTTCGAGATAAGTGTTGTTTGTTTATTATTGTTATATGAACTTTATTTTATATATGAAATTTGTGTTTTGTTGTATCTTTCTCATGAAGTCTGAGTAAACTTTCTTTTATATATAAAATTTGTGTTTTGTTGTATCTTTCTCATGAAGTCTGAGTAGTTCTCTTTAATCTTTCTCCCTACTCTCAGATATAGTGAAATGAAGAGATAATTTGGATGTGGTAATGTTAAAATATAAAATAAATTATTATGGTTTTTGAACTCCATTCTTAATTAACTTTATGATCTGGCCAATTGAATTGTTAAAATATTTTGTGAAACATATGATCCGAGAAATGGAGTATGAGTTCTACAACATAGTGATAATCACATTTAAATCCATGGAGAAGTGTTTCGTTCATGGAATTAAGTGCAAATAAATAAATAAATATACATTGTTGGACATATACTTGGAGATTTTAGGGTGACAGTCTAAAATCCCTAATTTGATCTTAGTGTTTAAGAACTAAAGTGAGAGTTAGCCTTCAGGGGAAGGAAGTGGGAGCTCTAGAGTGAGAGCCAGCATCCTCCTAGCCTAGCCACGGATTTAGGGACTAAACCTGAGATTAGTCAATGATTTTCTATAACATTGAATCAGGGTAGAGAATTAAAATTTCTCCTATTTGGCACAATACATATTTAAACCATTTATTTTATCTCATTTCACGAAAAACTCATTATAGTGGGAAAGATGCTTTTTCATATTAGAAAACTTCATCACATAAACATAGTTTAGTAACTACTGTTTTAAACCATGCATTTAAATTTTGCTAGTGGTTAATAGTTTAGTTCTGATAGTATCTCAAACATTCAAAATTAGTGACAGTAATTTTTTTTTATTTATGTGAATTTTCTAGTTAATTTATCATTTCAAATTTAAACCTTCCTTGTGGGATCGATATTTGGGACTTAAATAGAAAGTCTTATATTACTTGATAATGATACGTATACTTGCGTAGAATCCCAACATTAAGTGCTTAACTTTTTTATTCATAAAATACCACATCAAGTTTGACACTGTTATAAAGCGAAGTCAGCTTTATAAATTTTATACAACTATATTTTTAGGGATCACTAACCATGTGGGGTATTGCTCTTCACTTACAAAGTTAGCATCTATTAATTTCTTCACCTCGCCAATGACTTGTTCTTCTATCTCAAGGCGCATTCTTTTGAGTGCTTGTTTTACAGGGGTCATATCTTTGTCCACCCTGAGCTTATGAACTAAAACTTCCACTGGCAATCCTGACTTTTCATCATAACTCCAAGTAAAGCAATCTTTAAATTTTGATAGTAATTCTATCAATTTTACGAATTCTTCCTTATTGAGTAGATAACTTATAATGGTGGATCGGGGCTGTTCCTTAGTCCCAAGGTTGATTTCTTTGAATTCATCCACGTTGACTTAATTTCTTCTTCAATTTCTGGTAGAGCATCACCTATTATCAGATCTTGAGATTCATCCTCTACATCAAGACTATCCTCTTCTAATCTGTTAGTAACAACCATGCAAATTTTAGAGTCATCAATTGGACTTACAGTACCAAATCTGAGATCTTCTTTCGAGTTAGGATTTCATCTTTTAACATTCCACAATTTATCAAATATTTGTAGCTTATTCTTTGGCATTTATTTTGACACATATCCCTGTATAATTAATTTTTGTACACGAGGAGAAAAGTAACCAAAAGTTAATTCCATTAATTCATTAGAATCCTCTTCTAAATTTACATGATTTTTAGAATTAGTAGAAGGAGAAGCACGATAAAACTTGATCCGCTTCAAACCAACACTATAGACCTCCTTAACCTCCAAACTCTCAACATTTTGAGGATGGATTGGAGTAAGGGTCATGGCATTCACGTAGTGGTTGATATGATCATCATCGACTCATATTCACTTTTCTCTACATCTTCCAAGGAGATTTCATACTGTGGTTTTATCTATTTTATTGCCATCATTTCCTCCTCAGAGCATTCTTCCATCAATGTTGATGGTCAGTTTAGTCTATCCAGTAATCATAATGGCTTTTCCTCGTCCACGTCCCCATCCTAGATCTCGGGTGCATGAACTAAAAGAACCCTCACCAAATCATTATAGAAGAGTAGTGGAAGATCTTTAAAGTAGCATTGAATGGATTAATCCTAGTGATCCTATTGATTCTTCACTTTTATTTGTCATCACTTCAAGAGGGAAGCTAGTTTTCTTTGGAAGAACATAGTAGGCGGCATCTTCATGAATGTCAACTTCATGAACTGAAAATTGTTGTAAATCTGCCTTGATGCAATATTCTTATCCGTCTTTGTAATATTTGATGCACTGGTGTAGGGAAAATGGAACCATGTTGTGCTCATGAATCCATGGTCGACCAAGTAGTGCATTGAAAGAGATCTCGGCATCGATGATATGAAATTTAGCAGTTGTTACTAATTCTCTAACTTTCATAAGTAGTTAAATTAATCCAAGGGCTCTCTCTCCCTTCTGATTAAAACCTCTTAACATCAATTTATCAGTTGTAAGCTCTTGAGCTTCAAAATCTAAATATGCATATGTCCGTAGACTCATTAGGTTGAGTGATTCTCCAAGATCCATGAAAACTCTGTACAACACAAATCTGTCGATATTAACTGAGATATACAGCAATCAATTGTGGTCAGCAATATCAAGCAACAATTCTTCATCTGTGAAGGTTATCCCAGGCTATTCCTTTAATGAACAAACTTCATCCGAGGATGTACTGGTCAACTGAGCTAAGCAAATCTCTAGGTCTAGCAAAGCTGTAACTAGAGACTCTCTCATCTTCTTTGACAGAATCAGAGCATCGTAAATGTTTAGTTTGGTCGACAACCTCCTGAGCTAGCACATTATAATCCACTTTATATAATCCTTCAATCTTTACTTGACTATGTGGTTCTTCGACTAGCGGAGGTGGAGGTAGCTCTTCTTGAGTGACTATTTATTTTCCTTTATCTATCAGAGCTGACCTCGAGGGTAACACATGTCCACTTCTTAGATTTATCTCTTTGATTTCTTCTTCTTGAGATGTTGCAGAAAAAATTTTTGGTTTTTCTTCTTCTTCATCAAAAAGATCCAAGTTGATAGCAAGTGGTGAACCATGGAACTCAAGGAATGGCTCCTCACTCCTGGTACTATCATAATTGGTGTTGTCAACATCTTCATCATTCTTGTTAATAGGTTCATCGGGCTTGAGTAAAATTTGAGGGTTAGTTTGGGAATTGAGATTGGAGTTACATTGAGCAAATTCAGTTATGTTATCACTAGAAATAGTTAGAACGTAGCTGGAATCATAATCATTATGTTCATAATACTCTGGTGGGGTAAAAAGGTAATCATACATGGTCAGGGGTTCGAGGATTTTCTTCCTCAAATCCGAGACAATCAATCCAATAGTGGTAGCCCCTATCCTACCCCCCCTCACGCTATCGGTCATCATGACTTTTCTCTTCTCTTTCTCTTCTGGTTGTGGTGGTTTCTCTGATGAAATCTCCATCTTGGGCTGAGCAGGTTGTAGACTCTAAATGGCTGCCTGAACTGAAGTGGTTTGAATATGATCTAGTATCTTCTTAGATGATTTGCTCCAAACAGTACTCCATCAATCTTTTTCTAAATATGACTCTATCAGAGTGATTGGCTTGGCCAAAATCTTATTTTCAGAACCATTTTCATGTTCTTTTAAATATTTATTTGGATTGTTATATTCCCTTAAGATTTTTTCTCGAGCTAATCCTTGAGGATGAAACATTCCTCTATAGTATGTCCAAGCATCCTGTGGTACAGACAATAATTGGGCTGATCTTTCTTCTCGACTTTCTCTGGTTTCTTTGGATCTAGCAATCTAAACTCAGGTTTCTTCATTAAAATTTTGAACATTTTAGGAACAACTTTATCTTTGAAGGAATATACCATGCTCTTTTGTTTTGAAAGGGTCAGACACTTCTTATTTTTTGTTCGGTATGATTCTGCCTGGTTTGACTACTGGCTAGGCTAACCATGTTGTTGTGTTCGTTGCCGCTGGCTACACTGTAGCGATGTCTGTGAAACTTGATGAGAATGTTCTGCTTGTATCTTCATTGGTTGCTTTCCCTTATCAACCATTGCCACTCTCCGGGACTTCTTCTCAAATATTTGGATTGTTCTAGTCTTTTCTGATTTCTTTTGAGAACCCAGTTGTTTAACGTCCTCTTGCATATTGTTAGCTTTGCTAAGTAGCTTCTCAAACAATTTGATGGTGATTCCCTTAAGTATGAAAGATATTGACCCATGGATACTTTTGAGTAGGGTCTCAATCGCATGATGTTCCTGTAGCTAAGGTTAACACTTCATGCTAAGCTTTCTCCACCTCAATATATAATACACTAAAGTCTCGTTAGGCTTTTGCCTTTATATCACGAGATCCATTAGAAACATGATGTTGTGCTTCAGCAAATCTTTTTACGAACAACTGTTCTAACTCGACAAACTTCTTGACTGTCCATTGCGTAGCTCGGCATACCAATCGAATTCCATTCCTGATAGGTTGCTAACAAACTAATGGAAGATGAAGGCTTTGTTACCTCCTATGTTACCACAACTACCTCAGAAATGCCTTATGTGCTGTCTAGGATTTCCAGTCCCGTCAAATATCTTAAAGTTTGGTAACAAAAAACCCTTAAGTAAGGGTACATCATCGAACACCTCCGGATAGGGTCTACCCTTGAAATTCAATGCACCATCCTTAGATTGGGCTAAGGCCTCCCAAACTTGCTCGACTATTTGTTTAAATTCTTTTTCTGGTATGACGCTTGATGAAGAATCCTTCTTCTGTTGATCATCTTTATTAGTCGAGGAAACTTCCCTCCTTTCATTGGTGATAAGTACAATCTCTGGCTAATTAACTTTTGGAGAAGCTAACTATTGTGCTTGAGACTATCCATGAACTGTAGCCATGGCAGCCAAAGAAGTGGCCATCTTATCCATCCTTTTCTCCATTTAGCTGATTTGCTCATCCCTTAGTATAGCAGCCCTACACAGATAATCTATGACGTTCCCTTCGATGAGAGGTTAGGTGTCACACACAGATTCAGCGGCTCTAGTTTTGATGACAATAACATCTATGAAGTCTTCATCGAGATAGTCGTTAAAGTCAAAATCTTCATCATCATCATCAACAGAAACCTCATGTTCTCGGGCTAACTCATAAATGTTGACCCTGAGTTTCTCAACCTTTTATTCAATTATTGATTCTTATGTCATCTTCAAATCTTAGAGACTATGTTGAACTTCCACCACTTGTTCATCCATCTCGGAAGTAATAGCTCCGACGATGTTCGATACTTCAGACCTTTGCTTCATTTCATGATCCTGCCATACGAGCTCAATGAACTGTATTGGTACGGTAGCCTTAGGTACCCATTCCCTTTTTTTATGGTGATGTCTTGAGATGAGGTGTCTCAAACCAGGCATCGGCATCTCGGAGATAGGCATGCTCCCCATGGTGCGGACCAGATACAGTACTGGGTAACTTCTTCATATTTTCCGTCAGAATTTTAGAGACATTCTTATAACTAATAACTGGTAGAACTCTTAGACCCAGACGTGACTTAACTGATCAATGGTTTGTAGTTCTTGGAGCAGCAATAGTAGAATCAGTGGTGATGATGGTATTATCAACTCTTCTTCCCAGGAGAAACCTAATGGGAATGCGAGAAGACAATGTTTCAGTTATTCTTTGAGATCATCTAACAGATTTGGCATCTCTTAGAATTTCTCTCTTTATGTGAGGGGATACTGCACATCCCACTCATTTAAGTAATTCATCGACTGAACAACCCTCTTTGGTAGTTAGTCTCTGGAACACTGTACTGACCCGGGCAATAGGAGTGGGCTTCTCCCTCTTCCCATTATGTCCATGAGGTGACGGTAAAGTAGCAACAATCTTTTAGATACTTTTGTACCCATTGGTTTCCATTAAGGGATAGAATCTATCCCTCGTAGAAGTGGATAAGTCTTCGGCAATCCAAAGTCCTCCTAGTGAGGAATCTCATCAACAAACATTTCTTTGTAAATCTGGGCTTTAGCGGTCCTCCGAACCTTTCGGCTGCATTTTTTTCCTTGTGACCGAGTTAATGATGCAGTTCTTGAACTCGATCCAATTTTAAGCATTGATGACGGGATGGCAAATCCTTCAGTTGTTTCTTTAGTAATCATGACCTCTTTTTCCTTAGCAGAAGCGGGAACAACAAGCTTAGCAAGTGTCGTGGTGGCACTAGTCATTATCTTTTTGTAAGAAGAGAAATCCTCAAGATAGTTCAAGTTGAACTCAGCATACGGCTCCTGAACTTCTAGAGTGATAAATTTCATTATCACAAAGGGAGCCTTTCTAAGCATGACTTCTAGTTCATCAAATCCGGCTCCAAAATTGATGGTGGGGGTGACATTGCGGGCATCGCGGCTCGTTGACAGGTTGCATGAGAAAGTGAGCGTAGGAAACTCCATTGTAGCTGCTTCAAAAAGAAAGATCTGGTTTAGTTATTTGGCCAATACCTTGTAATTCTAGCGTGAGCACTAAAAATTAACAAAGGCTGATCTGTAGGCTGGGCAAGTACTTTTTTTTTTTTTAGTTTATGAAAAATATTTTGGACTTTAGTAAAGGTAACTTTGAAAATAGGAAAATTTAATTAATTAAGTAAAGAAGGTTCAACGAGCAATCACAAAATGACACAATTTTATTTAATTTGTAAAATAACAAACCAAAATCAAAGGTTAAAGTAAAGTTTAGGACCCAGTGCGGGACCAACTTTAGAACGCACAATGCCCGGGCAGAACTAGTCCACCAACACACCTATTGGGGGTCCAACCCCACACAAAGATTAAAAGTCCTAATGAACTCCTGAAGCTCTCTGTTCAAAGGTGATTGAACAGACAGTCCTGAAGTCCGAAAGAGTTGACCGTACTTACCCACAAAAGAAATGAGTGAAGTATGCCAATGGAAGAAGGATAATCTTGTCCATAAGGGACATGGACACATTACCAATATATGAAGACAATAATCCCTAATTTAAATGGAGAGAGAAACTATTCCCCAGCGGAGTCGCCAGAATTTGTCGGCGCAGTAAAGTTGAGGTAAAAAGTTGCCCATTGGAAGCTATCGGTCGCCTGGATCGAAATCCCGTCGCCCGCTTTGGAAAGGCGTATATATATATAAGTTTAGAAAAATATGAAATCAAACTAATCCCATATCTTTCATAGTTCAAATGAAAGAGCACTATACCTCAAGCTATGTATCTATCCAAAAAAATAAACAAAAGACTTAATGGTGAGGCTTGATGAAATAAAATAAGAAATATATGACATATGTTTGGTCTATGAAAACCATTTTATTCATAAGCCAATAAGTTACCCTATTCAAAAAAGCTTCTTATAAGAGCAACTCTCTATAGTTACTTACATCTTAGATAATCGAAGTCACCTAAGAGAACTCCTGATAAAATTCAAGGAATATTATCTTCAAAGAGGTCAAAAGGATAGGAATTTTGAATGAGATTGGACAAAAAGGTGTAAAAGGGGAATGACTCAAATTTGGAACATTTATTGTAGAATCCAAAGGAGGAAAAACTAGGGGATGTAACAGACCCAAAGGAGAACCTCAGTGACTTCCCAAGCTACCAAATGATTTGGCCTCAGTTTTGGAGAGAAATATTTAAATGTTCATCCTTTCAATTTTATTAATTAAGGCCTACACTTGTGTGAAACTATCATACAAATAACATTGAAGATATGAGGATTTAGGTCTTGAAGAATGATAACCTCAGAATCTTAAGACCAGTTAGGGCTTAAATTGCAAACAGAGCTATACAAAGGCCTAAAAAAAGTTTAAGATTTATGTTGCATAAGGAAACCACCTCGAAGTCCTATGGCTTGGTTGTTTAAATCTAAGGAATGGATTAGCTGATGTAGAAAGGTTCTGCTGTTGAGAATGGTCGTGCTGCGCTCAATACTAGCTCCAAGCTACTCGTTGTGACAAGTTTAGGTTTTCGAATGTGTCAAGCTATGATGACAAATTAGATTTCCCTAAGGGTCATGGTTATTTAAATTTTATGGGGTATATTAAAGTTGACTAGAGCGACACCGGTTAAGATCCTACGATTCCCTCATTCTCGCACCACTATTTTCTTTCAACTTCACTTAGTTCAAATGAATTTACTAAACTAAACTTAATTAGTTCCATACTTTCATTTAGACCATGGGAAATCTTGTTAGAAACCATAGGTTACTTCATCCAAGGGATTCCCAATCCTCCAATAGAGACATTTTAATTAGTTGCAACTTATGTTTTGTGATGTTTGTGATTAAATTTTGAGTTGTCTTATATTTTGAATGTTGTAGCGATAAATTTTATCTTGATTGATTTTTAGTTTTTGTTTTTGGTTTTACGACTATTCTAGAAGTTTTGGTTTTATTGCAAGGTAACATTGTTGTTTAACATGCAAGCTCGATGCAAGAAATACAAAAAGGTAAATGTAATAATTTAAAAGCGTACCTGTCGATTCTTCTTGTTCCTCCACCTAAAAGGTTAGTACTTGCAAGGCATGTATATAATTTTGCAGGAGTAGATGAAGGTTTAGCTACCAAACTCCAAGCTATGACTTTATTGAATCTCAAAAGATCCTTGTGGATGGTTTTAGAACAAAAACATGGCAAGTCCAATTTGCCCTTCAAAATGTCCAATAGATTTCAAAATGCTCGAGGCATGAGCCTAGACCACTTTGAAGATCTCTTGAAATATTCTGAGTTTATTTTACACTTATAATATTGTTCCATTAATCATCCAAGGTCGAAGTGTGACTACCCTGTTGCTCAGTGAAACTTGACATTTTAATTATCACGAGGATAGCATACTCAATTAATCAATTTATGATTTATTTAAAAGTTATGTGAGTGGGTGCCTCTAAGGCAAGTTTAAGTCATTTAAGATTGTGGTGCTCGCAATCAAGTTCAAATTTATAGTTTTTAAAGATCTTAATTTCCAATGATGTTATTTTCTAAATCGGATCAGTTGAGTGTAGACATCGAGCCTATGTCACTACTAAGCCCTTAACAATCATAATAGGTGGAATGGTAATTATAAAAATTTTTATTTAACTAATATGTATTCTTATTAAATGATCACATCATCCTCAACTTTGGACTTAAGAAAAGTAAAATATCATCTTTCTAGCTTAAGCCCATCACTTAAGAATCATTTGATTTTAATTGACTTCTAAGTCATGAAGATTAGGAGAATTATGATTTTGTTGAAGTTCTGCAAAGGTGGTGAGTGAGTTTCTACCTTTTAATCCCATTGTATTTCAATCCTTCAAACATGTACATTAAGATCAAAATTTCCCATTTTCCCTTCGTTAATCCTAAATTTTGATTAAGAACTAAAATCTAAAATGATTATTTTTCCCTTGGGGTACTTTACCTCATAACTCATTAAACACAACTCAAATGACTTGAGCATTCAGAGTGGCATATCCATGAGTTAATTGAAACATTAGAGGAGAATAATGTGATTTTTTTAATTTAATTTAATTTAATTAATTATTTAAATTCCGGAAGTAGGGTTTTCAAAATTGATTTATTTAATTATCCAAAATAAAGTTTTTATTTAAGAGAAAATTATTAGAGGTTTCCTTAGGTCAGAGAAACACTTAGAAAAAATTTCATGATTTTTTGAATTAAATTATTATTATTATTATTTAATTTTGGATCAATTTCAATGATTTAATTAAATAGAAAATAATATTTTAATTACAAATTTTTTTTTTATTTTTTAAATAGACTTATCTGAGTTCAGAAAACTCATAGAATCAAATTTTGCATTTTTATGATTTTTAATTTAATTATAATAATTATTTTAATGAGAAAATAAAGAAAATTCACTTTTAAGCTTTTAAAATTTATTTTTAACTTAGAAAAATTAGGAAAAATATCCTAATAAATTCTAAGTGATTTGGAAAAACTTGTACACATTTTGAATCATTTTTGTATTTTTAGAATTTTTTATTATTTTAATTATTTTTAATTCAAAATATAGTTTAAAATTGACATATTTTCACAAAAATAGATTTTATTTTTATTGAATACCTCTGATCACAAGGAACTCAAAAAACTATTTTTAATGATTTTTCTAAGCTTGATTAACTTATTATAATTACTTTTGTATAAAAAATAATTTTTTTAAAAAAATCAATTTTAGTACTTAAACTAAACCAAATAATTTTTAAATTTTTATGGTAAGTAAATATGTTTTTTATTCACAATGTGGAATTTACTTTGTCAATTTTTGATAAGCATATAATTTACATAAATTAACACAAGGTGTATACAATTGATTAAATATAGAAATGTATAAAATAATTTAAAATATCATAATATTTTTCCTGGACTTCACTGACAACAGGAAACCTACTAAAACTATCCTCATAATTTTTCAAATGATATTTTGATTTACATAAATAAACTAAGCCAAAATGGACACGCTAGCTTGAAAATTAGGTCTAGAAGCATATAGATGCCTTTTGACCTTGGAAAAATCAGAGAGCATCCCCTCTATGATGAGTAATAAACCTTACAAATTTCAAATCATGGTGAGCCATAATTATTCATGGAGAATTGAAATACCACAGAGTGTATTTAATTAATTAAAAATCATATACTTGGCAAAAAGTTTTTAATTTTGGTCCCCATGATTCTCCTCTGTTCACTGAGAAAGAGGGCATTTTTCTATGTAAGGATATGAATTTTTAAAGATCTAGCATTTAATTAAATTCAAAAAACCATTATTTATCTAGCTATCCACGCAATGCTGACTAGATCATAGGCAGCTCTTGTTGTGCTTTCCACCTATGCATGCCACACGGTCCACGATTCATGTACCAAGAGTCTGTCCAGCTTGATCTCCTCCATCTCTTAGATACACGCACGATCGGATGGCATCCATTCATCGTCCCCAAGTGAACAAACTCATAAATTGTCCACACTAAAATCTTTAGATCTATTCCTAGACTCAACCAAATCACATGAGGTTTGTTTTTAAACCTTCATCTACTCAAGATGAACACATATATATGGTTAATCAAGTACGAAATCAAGCCATTACTCATGGAGAATTAAAATAACCTTGAGTTAGGGTTAGAGCTCAATACGTTTCTCTGAGAGAGGAGGCCTCAATTAGATGATTTTGGTAGCTTTGGTTGAGTTCAAAAAACCTTCATATGAAGTCCTGTGCCTTGATGAATTGTCTAGGTATGATTTCGACTAAGGTGGATTTCATGTGTTGGTCTAGAGCTATCCTAGAGGCTGTTTCAGAGGGGGTTTTAATGGGGAATCAACTCCTCTCACTCTATGGATCATGTGTGCACAATTAATTTAAGTTTGGTGGACTATGCAGAGATGTCTTGATCTGAGCTAAAAGTATGAGCTCAAAACTGGGCGCTCACAGTGGGAATCGGAGGGAGAAACCGGTTAGCTTAAGTTGAAGAATGCTTGGAGAGTCTCTCATTAGATTTTGACAGAGTCTTCCCAAGGATTTGGAGCACCTCTCCTTTGGCAATGGAGAAGATGGTTTAAATAGAAGGGCTTAGGGTGGAACTCACGGCCAGTTGATGGGTGCAAAGGGTTTCTTAGGTGGAGGGCTGAGGAGCTCTAAAGAGAAATTATGGTGAGCTGGCCTCTAAGGTTAAAATTGGGTTTGATTTAGAGGTTGTGGCTCACGTATTTGACATTTTCAAGTGAGTAGCATGGCTCGCCAGAGCAGGGGAGGTCGTTAGGTGATCAGATGAGCCAGGTAGAGGGTTAGTTATGATTAACCCTCAATGGTTTGTCATGATGGAGAAGATTTCTTGGTTAAGACCCAAAAATGGCATGAAATCCCTTAATTTAGGGACCCATTGGTCCATAGCTCGGGTAGATTTAGGGTGGTTCAACCTGGCCCAAGAGAGGAGCTTAGTGGATGTGGGGTTTCTTGGTTGACCAATTTGGTTTGATTAAGTTAATTTAGGTGAAATGGTCTATTTGGGTCAAGTGTCTTGATGTGGGCTTTGGGTTGAGCTAGCCATGCTATTGAGTTCAATTTATTGAGTAATTTTTTGTGCATAATTGTCATGAGGAATTTGGAAAAGACTAGGAGTGATTTTTAATATGTTTGGAGGTTCAATTTGGAGGATTTTGGGCATTTGGTTAATTTGGGACTGTTGGGTTAGACTTGAGTATAGGTTAGGCTAAGGTTGGGTTAGGTTCAAATTAATGGTTCAAAATGGTCTAGAGGAATGTCATAAAGATTTTTTAACATAAATTGGGTGTCAATTTTGGGGTTAGGGCATTCAATTTGGTGGAATTTGGAGACATAGACAATTTGGAGATTTTGAATGTGGGTTGTAATTGAGTGAAATTGAGGCTTTATCAAGGCCAATTGAAGCTCTAATTTGATGTGTGGTATTGTTAGGAAGAATTTTGGATTCAAATTGGGGCAATTGAGTGGATCATATTTTTCATTTAGGTGAGATTAAGTCATAGGATCAAAATTGAGCTCAAAGGATGTATCAATTAGGCTTGGATTTGGTTTAAATTAATCATATACAAGATTAATATGAGTTTAGGGGGGGATTGGGGCCAAATTGATGGGTATGTGAGGTGAATTTAGAGAAATTGTGCCTTTAAAGGCAATTTGGGGTTTTTGATCAAAGTGGTCAAATTGGCCAAATTGGGTTCAATTAAAGAGTTTAAATTGGTTTTAAGAATATTTGAAATGATTTTGAGAGTTTTGGGAAACTTTGGGCTACCAAGGGTATTTTTGTAATTTTGGCAAATTTGAGGGTATGTTGGTAATTTTGGAATTTTTGGGATGTTTTGGGTAATTTTTATAGTTTCAAATGGTTTAAAAGGATTTTTTGAAAAATTTTTGGTATTTTGGATGAATTTGGGAATTTCGGTCAAATTTAGGGTTTTAAGGGCATTTAGGTAATTTGGGTGGATTTGGGGGCAAAATGCCAAGTTGGATATTTTGGTAGAATTGGGGTGCCAACCACCTTATATGAGCTATGGACCAATGAAATCCCCATTTGGGTCCTCTATGTACTGGTCTTAGCTAAACCCTAGCCTAGACCCAGTGGGTTTAAGGGACCATCTACATGAGTTTCCCAATAGATCAAGGGATCAAAGTCAACAAATCTGGGTTTTAGGGTTTTGAGTGAAAGTAGGTGCAAGTGAGTGAACTAGCTCTAGACCAACACTCAGGGTCAACCTTAAGGTCAAGTAGTCCTATGGGAACTCCCTTTGAGCTTCCTCTATAGTGTCCCCGCCTACTAAGTAGTAGAGGTTAGGACCAGTATATGGAACTTCAAGTTGAGCATAGAAGAGTTTAGAGTTTCTAGAGGTGAAAGTTCCTTTTCTAGTTTTGTAGAAATAGTCAACGGGAAAGTCCTATGGCTAGACCTTAGGCTACTAAAGAGATAAAAGTAGACCCCAACCAAAAGTGAGGTCAACAAAGAAAAACAAATCTAAAGTAACTTCAATGTATGTTAAATGAAATGCACCTAAAAGAACTAAGTTAACTACGCAATATTCTAAACTCTTAAATTAAACTTACTATGACTAAACAAAGTTTTGTAATGAAGAGTTCAAATTTAAGAAAGCAACCTTCCCTTTTACAAAGAGTTTATGGATTGTGAAGTAATTAAAATTATTTAAAATTATACATAAAAATGTATTGTGCCAAATAGGAGCAAGCTTGTTCTTTAACCTTTGAGAGTGCGTAGAGAACATTGACTAATCCAGAGTTTGGTTCCCAAATCTGTGGTTAGGTTGAGAGGATACTGGCTCCCACTCTAGAGCTCCCACTTCTACCTCCCCTGAGGGCTAACAATCTCGCTTTAGTTTCCAAGCAATTGAACCAAATTAGGGATTTTAGTTAGTCACCCTAAAATCTGCAATTCTACACCTATCAAAATAAATTTCCTTTATTTGCACTCAACCAACATGAACTACATTCTCACCCATGAAATTGAATGTGACTCTTACCTTATCATAGAAATCATAGCCTTTTTGAATCTTATCTTTCTCAACTTGGTCAGATCAAAAAGTAAATGAAGATCAGAGTTTAAATCATCACAAATTATTAACATTTAAAACCTTACATAACAAAGGGAATTCCTTACAAAACCAAATCTCATTGTAGGGAGAAGGATAAAGAAGATTACTTAGAATTCATGAGAAGGATACGTTAGAACATAGATTATATATATAAGACCAATTTTACAAAACAAAGAAAGGAAATAACACAACTTATCTCACACTCTCAAGAAAATCCATTGATGTCCCTTTAAGAACTTCCTTTCTTTACAATCACATTCAATTCTTTCTTACAATGGAAATGAAGAAGAAATATCTCACCTTCCTTCTCCTCTTACAACTCTAGAAGAAAATCCTCTCCAAAACTTCTTACTACACACACCACACTCTCCTTAAAACACATGCCTCTCTTCTCATGCCACTTGACTAACTAGACTCCACTTTTTACTTGTGGTGCCAACCTTCTCTTCAAAAAATTTAAAATTCCCTCCTTTTACCCAAGAGGCACACCTATTCACATCAAGAGACAAATTTGTTCATCCAAGAGACATATCTCTTCATTCAAAAGCCTTTCCAAAGTGTCTAGATGCATTGAACCACTCCATAAGACATTTCAATTACTTGGTGCTTTTTAAAACCTCTCAATAATAGTCAATAACCACCAAAGTCCATCTTAATTTGTTTGTGGCTCTTATGGCACCTCTGGAACCTGTTCTAGCACCTCTGGTGCCAGTTTATTGGATTCTGCTATGTTCTCAGGATTTTGGCTCTTATGGCGGCAGTTCTCTAATTAAGATGCCTGAGATGGCGAGATAAGGTCTATGGTTTTGACACTAGATGGTGAGCTGCTCAATGCTTCCTTGAGAGAACCTTCAGAGAACCAGACCATAAGAAAAGAACCTTTGATGCGCACACAATATTAAATTACAACAGCCAAAAGTATAGGATGGTTGACTGACTGGAGAGAAGAAAAAAAAGAGAACCAGTTGTGGAGCATACAACAGTCATCCCGCAGAAGGAAATGTTTAAGCAGTCCATGGGGGTTGTTTTACCTTAGTTTATGATAGAAGAGCTACCCTCAAATCCTAGCAAAGGTTACACTTTTTTGAAATACATGCCGTCAAAACCACACACAGAACATGTGGAATGTGCTACCTCCCCAGTAGACTTGTGGAGTGATGAACACCTAGAGGTGGAGCCATATATTCCACAATTTTTTAAGCAAAAACAACTACAAATATTTTCTGAAAATGAGTTATAGAGGTTTCAAAAGGTCAAAAAACTTAGCTTCTCTAACAAATGCAATGAAAGTACACCAACATCTTTGAAGGATTAGATTTTCACACCGATGTCTTTTCAAAACATGATAAAAAAGGATAGTTGATTACATATTTGACTTAAGAGATAGTGGTCAGCGAGGACATTTGAAGAAAAGGACATATTCAAACCCCCTAGCAATGGATGAGGGGCAAGCGAAGGATCATCATCTAGTGTGGTTGTTGTTACAATTTTGCCCTTGAGAGTGAATAAAACCACTTAGAGATTATAAGACATGATGAGGTAGACCCAATACCTTTAACAATAAAAAAATGACCGAGGGAATGGTTTTTTGGCATGTCTTACCAGTGGATTGTGTGATCAATAGCTGTATAATCAACATCTATGAGGAGGGAGACTACATTACACCCCATATAAGCCACCATTATTTCATGAGGCAATTCTGCACAGTCTCCTTCATTAGAAAATGCAACACTAATTTTTTAAGACTACTACGAATCATGAGCTCGGGTGAATTCTGAGGGTCTCCCTCTACTAGTTTGATTAATTTTGATACTAATGTGAAATAGAGCTGATTTGATAAAATACTGTATTTCAACGGTGCTGCAGAGAAGTGTCTTCATCACTTTGAAAAAGATGGCTGATAATAAGGCACCATTTGGGTACCGACATGACCTGAACCTGAAAGGGTTACAACCTTTGGAAATACAACTATTTGGGAACAACACACCTCTGAATGTATTTAAAATAACTTTCATTCCAGAGAATGTCTTAGGAGGTGAGGTTAGTCACCCCATAGTCCTAGATAAACAAGTAGACATGAAGACATGAATACAAGGATTGCACTCTATAGACAGAGACTACTGTTATGTTTTTATCTATTGTTTACAAATAAAGTGATATTTTTTTTGGATCAATTCAGAGCCATTAGACCAAGCTTGTCTTAGTCCTATAATATTTCAATGAACAAAGAATGATACAAATAAGAAATGCTAATAACAATGACAAATAACAAAAGGATCAAACGAACAGATGAAATAAGATACCCCAAAGAAATTGACAATAATAAAAGAAAAGAAGAGACAAGAAAATTAGTCAAATAAAAGTGATAAAAATTCATTAAATTAAAGCTTTCATAAAACCCATAAATTTCACAATTCTTACAATTCTCATAGTTCTCGCGATCCTCATAAATTCCACAAATATTCTCACAAAATTTCTACAAATTTTCTACAAACATGATATTCGATTCTATCCCTTCTACAATCACAACATTTTAGGGTCAGTGTGAGGATTTCAATTCTACATACACAACATTTTAGGGTTGGTGCGAGGATTCCGTTTCCTTCCACACAATTTTCACAATATATCCATAAGTTTTTCACACTCATGACAGTTCAGGATCGGTGCAACGATTTTGATTCTTATAACTCCCTGTACTTCTATAATCTATATGTCAATTTTTCGCACTCATGACATTTCAGGATCAGTGCAAGGATTCTGTTTCCTATAAACTACTTATATGTCCACAATCTACCCATAAATTTTCCACTCTTATGAGATTTTGGGGTCGGGACAAGGATTTTGATTCCTATATAATTTATATATTTTCACAATTTCTCCATAAATTTTATGCATTCATGACATTTTAGTGTTATTGCGAGGATTTTGATTCTACAAACATGACATTTTAGGGTCATTTCAAGGATTCTCATTCAAAGAGCACAGCATTTTACGGTCGGTACAAGGATTTTGATTCTACATTCACAAATTCCAGGGATGGTTCAAGGATTTTGATTCCATAAACTCCACATATTGTTTAAATCTTTCTAAGAATTTCCATACATTCACAATATTTTGGGTCGGTGTAAGGATTTTGATTCCTTCAACGAGTTCTAGAGTTGCATGTGAGTCCCCATGTTTTCCTCTGAATCAGACCCTTTCATTTAAGATATCCACTACATCAAATCATTTTATTGCATATGTCAAATCCCCAGTAAGGATTTTTAATTGCTGTCATCCTAAAATCTCAAGAAATACCTCTCATTCAAAATAAATGAATAAATAAACAAACTCCAAAACATAAGCTCAAAATTACACTTGAGCCTTTTCTGGGGTACCCTTTCAAATCTCCAGCGAGTGTTCCAACTTCTTTAAACTCAAATTTCAATCCCAAATTTGGTCTGAACTGAAGTTTGACTTTGCTTGAACATCTTATTAAGTTTGGTTTATTGTCTCGGTCAACACCAATACTCACAGCGTGCTTGTTTAGCACACCACTCCTATTGAGGGCTCATTTGCTTACCTCATTTTCGTGAGGTCTAATGTATTTTCCTAGGGTTTAGTATCTATCCATAAGACTTTCTTTTTAACTATCCTAGAAGACTAGTGGTGGGACCCACCTCTTTTAAAAACTCCAAACACTTCTTGAATCTTTTTTGAAGTCTCACATGGGTGGTTTCAAGTCCTAAACTTTTGGTTAAGATGACTAGGACCGACATGTTGAAGCTTAAAAATGACTTCCTATAGGGTTATGCGGCCTTAAGGAGAGTTTTAGTGGCTAGAAAATTCATGCCCCCATACCTCAGCCTATGCAAACCACTACAATTCACATTCACACACACATAAAATTAAACACACATTTACACTCTTACACCTTACCATGCACATCATCAGACTCCATCACAACCCTCACACCCTCCAATTTCCACCAAAGTTTACCAAAATTCCCAAATTGACCCAAAATTCATAAAAATTATCAAATGCACTTTAAATACTCCAAAATCCATTACTAAATCCAATTCCATCTTATTTGAAGCCCAAATCCAAAATTTCTCATGTTCAAGCTCAAAATCACCCCAAGTCTACCCTAAGTAAAAAACTCACCAAAATTGAACCCAGTCGGTTGCCTTTTTGTAAAGTGCATTTTTAATTTATATATATGTATAGTTTTTGGAAAATAATATTTTAATTTTAAAAAATATGAGACCAAACCAATCCCATATATGTCATAGTTTAAATAAAATTGCACAACACTGCAAGGGATACAAATATCATGAAGAATAGCACATTATTTGCTAATGAATCTCAATTAAATAAACTAAAGAATTTATGACATCTGCTTTGGTTTGTGAAACCATTTTGTTGAACAAAAAATTTTCCCTATCTAATATATATAGGGTTTATTATAACCTGAGTTCTAAAGTTTCCTATAAGGGAAAAGCCTTATAATTAATTACATTTTAAATGAACAAGGTCACATAAGAAAACTCTTTATTTAGTTCAGAAAATATTATCTTCAAGAATTTCAAATTTTACGACTTTTAAGGTCAGATAAAAGAGTATCAAAATAGGAAAATATCAAGTTTAGAACATTTATTATGGAATCCAAAGGGAGAAAATTAGGGGATGCCAGAGATCCTGAGAAGAACCTCAGTAACTTCTTATTTATTTTATGGCTTCACTTCAATTTTGAGAAATTATAATTAAATGTTTCATCCTACCAATTATTATTTATGACTAACACTTGCAGGACACAATCATACAAAAACCTAGAATATAGGAGGTTTTATGTCGTGACGAACGACAACCTTAAAGCCTAAGGTGTGTTAGGGCTTAAATTGCACAACATGATTGTGCAAAAGTTTAAAGATAAGTTGAGGCTTTACGTCTTGCTAGACAGACTACCACAAAATTTTATGACTTGTTTGTTAGTTCTAAGAGAAGATTGATGTTGTAGATCCACGTTGTTTTGTACATTCTTATCTTGTTGCCTACAAAACTAGCTCCAAGCTTCTCTTCGAAGTGACAGCTTCAGGTCCAAAGTGTTAAGGTTTACAATTTAAATAACAAGTTTTTTTGTTGTCTAAGTATTATGAGGGGGAATTAAGGTTGATTAGAGTGAGACTAATTATGTTCTCATGGTTCCCTCATTCTGTACCATCATTTTCTCTTGAGTTTACTTAGTCTAAATGAGTCATTAAGTTCATTTAAACTGGGGAGATCTTGTTGGCAACTGTAGGTTACCTCATATGAGGGACTCCTGTAAATTCAAAAGGATGTATTATATTATTTGTATTTTATTAAACTTAATTTTTAAAATATTTTTTGTGTCTTTCAGTTTTGATTTAATTTTGCATGTGAAGTAAATAAATGCAGGTAGAAAATGTTGTAAGGTAAATAAATAAAATTGCAAATGCATAAAATGGAAATGCGTACCCGGTCCTCTACTACTGCTACATGTTTAGTATCAAAACAAGAGTGGTCGCAAAACACAAACAAGTAAAAGAACTCTCGTAGTCATATATGAAATATCAGAACTAAGTGTATGACATTGGTGAAGGTGGGGACTCAGAGCTGGACTGTGTACTTCTCGACATTGAGTAAGAGCTACCAACCCGATAATCTATGGAGGCCGGTCCTAACCTTAATCCCAGTGATTAATCATGAACCCTTATAAGTTATCATTTTAAATTTAAGTTTCATGCATAGAATTTACTTTATTATGTAAAAGAAACTTCATTTTTCTAAATTCTTTGCAAAGTAGTGTAGTCCACAAGTTAATTAGTTCGATCGAGCTAAGACTACAAAAACCTTAGAGTGTGGGGCCAATCATCTCATCAAGAGTCATCAAATAATATCATCAGTCCTTATCCTCTCTTCTTATTACATGTCATTGAGGTAGGAGATATTATTCTAAATCTCAGATCGCATTCCTCATTTCAACACACTTTAACGTTATCGTCATTGCCTTAGCCAACTAGAACTCATACTTTCACAAACCAGATGATCCATACGTGTAAAAAACTAATATCCTCAGTTTCTCACAAGGATTTAAATACCTTATAGAAGACTCAAATCCTTGAGCATTGGGTCCATTAATGTAGGATAATTAGTGTAGGGATTTTCCATTGATTTAGGTGAATTATAGAGTCCTGAAGCATGACTTCATGGCTCCTTGAAAGTTTTAATGGATAATTTTTTTGAGGAAAGAATTATAAGTTTTTTTTCTTTCATAAAAGTGTTCGATGGCATAATCCTAAACAAATCTTATAACCCTTTGAACTGTTTCGAGCTCATTTGAACTAATTACATTATTCAATTAATCATCTAAAGTTAAATTTAAATTCAATAGATTAATCTACCCTATGCTCAATGAACCTTAATATTTTAATTATCCAAAGAATGGAGTTCTCAGACCTTCCCTTGATGTTTTATTAAAGATTTATGTAAATGGATGCCCTTTAGTACAAACTCAAGTAATTAAGGATATTGGACTCAACATTATAGTAGGGCTTGTAGTACTTTAAAGGTTTTCATGATTTAACTAAGTTTATCTTTTTCTAAACCTCATCAATCAATTTTAAATCAAGCCTAATTCACTGCAAGGCCGATAAGGTAAATTTTTAGGGTAAGTTTGCAATAATTAAAATGTTGAATTAGAGGCACTTAATTCATATTAAAAGATAATGTTTATCATCTAATCACTAAATAAGGGTTTCATTGAGTAAGATATTATCTTCCTAATTCAGGCCCACTACCTTGGGATCATCCAATTAGATCAACATCCAAGTCATAAAAATTTATAAAAATTATAAATTTACCCTTATTGTAGAAAAGGTGTCAAATTTTTTTCTACCTCTTAACCATCATGTTTCAATCATCTAAAGAAGTTCATTATGATTAATATTACCCATTTTCCCTTTGACTTAACCTAAAATTTAATTAGGGCATCAAAATTCCATAATTACCATTTTTCCCCAAGGGCTTTCCACATTATAACTCATTAAATTCAACTCAAATTATTTTGAGATCTTCATGGTACCCTAGTCATGGGTCAATTAAAATATTAGAGAATAAATTATGATTTTATGATATTTATTATATTTTTATAAATATTTTTACTCAAAAATAATGATTTTCAATGTTAATTCATTTAATTATTCAAAGTAAAGTTTTTGTTATTATAAAAACTATTGAAGGTTCACCTAGGTCAGAGGATCACTTGGACATTATTTCATAACTTTTTGAGTTATATTTTAATTATTAAAATTATTTATTGATTTTAGTGATTAATAAAATAAAAAATATAATTTAATTTTAAAAAATTACTTTTTATATTTTTCTTTAGTCTCCCAAAGTTCATAGAACTCAGAAAAACAAAGATTTCATTTTTGTGATTTTTATTTTATTTTTTGTAGTTATCTTAGTGAAAAATTAAGGAAAATCTATTTTAAGAATTTAAAAATACATAATTATTCAAAAAAAATTAGAAAAAAATACTTTAAATGTTCCTAAGTGGTCACGAAACAATTTGTGACATTTTGGTGTACTTCTATATTTTATGATTTTTTTTTTATTTTTAGTTATTTTTAAACTAAAAAATTAGCCAAAAAATGAAGTATTTATTTAACATCAATTTTATTTTTCTTAAGTGCCCCTAATTACAAGGAACTCCCAAAACCACTTTTAAAATTTTCTTGATTATATTTTATTTATCATAATTTTTTTAATGCAAAAATTTCATTTATCCTGAAAAATAAGTTTTGATATGAATTAAAATTCAAATGGGTTTTAAATTTATATAGAGGCTTAATATGTTCATTATTTTCACTGTAAATCAATTTTTATAATTTTTTAAAATTATATTTTATTTATTTTAATTTTTATGTGTTTTAATGGCTTAATTAGCTAAGGCAATGCATGTAACTATTTAAACTTATACTACATTTTTTCTAGAGTCCTCTGACCACAGAGAACCTACCAAAATAAATCTCAAATATTTTTTATTTATATTTTAATTTATATAATTATTTTAAGCAAAATGGTGGACTAAACATTGACAATTAGGGCTTTTCGGGTTAGAGGTATTTCTTTGACTTCAGAAAAATCAGAGAACACATCTAACCACGAGCAAAATAAATCCTCCAAATTTGAATTCAAGGGTGTTAATGTTTAATGAAATATAATTAAAGCAAGCTTTGGAGTCTTTAATTAATTAAACATAAAATACATGAAAAAAAAATTGTATTCAGTCCATACTATTCTCCTCTCTTCACTGAGCAACAGGGTATTTTTATTTTATTTTTGAGATTTTTCTACATCAAGTTATGGTTTTTAAAAAAATTTTGAAATGATGTAAATAAAAAATACCTTAATTTTCTACTTATCCACGCGGCACCACGTAATCCTACGACGGCTACGAAGCTCCACACGGTGCATTCGTATTTGACGCTGCCTTCTGCATCAACATTGACTCAGCCCGTGCTTTATGAATAGATCTCCCATCCGACTCTTCCTACGTCGTTGGATCAATGCACATGTGAATGGACGATATCCATTCATCATCCTCATCCAACCTAAACCTAGAGCCATTCACACTAAAATAATTCAATCTCGCTCGATACTCAACCAAATCACTCATGGTTTGTTATTATAGCTTAATTTACTCGAGAAGAGCACATCCATATGGTTAAAATCATATGAAATATACATTCTCTTCACAGTTAATGAAACTAAGAGCAATTTTAGGGTTAGTAAGCTATAGTTTTGCCCAAGAGGTGAGGCCTCAATTGGGCTAGTTGTAGACTTTTGTTGTGACCTTGTAAACCTCCTCAAAGCACCAAGTTGATCTGAGTTTGAGTTTAGGTAAGATTTAGATTGATTGGTGATTTAGATCGATTGGTGATTTAGATATGGTCAACGAGTGAGTTAGAGTGCTCAAAATGATGGGGCTTCGATGGGGAACTTCCTTTTTTTATCAGGGAAAACTTTAGAAACGATCAATTTAAAGTTTGGTGGGGTGATAGAAAAAGCCTTAGATTTGGGTGTTTAAATTGGGCTTGGACAGTGGGTATGAATGGATGAAAATGGTGGGGTTAAACTTGGGAAGGTTTGAGGAAGCTCTGTGAGCAAATTGAAAGGGCCTCCCTAAGTAATTGACATCACTCTCTCCATTGCTGTGAGAGGGGTGGTTTAAATAGAGGAGGAATTAAGGTTGAATTAGGCAAGCCAGGGGTTGGAGAAGGAAGCTTATGTGGAGGGTTGAATAGTGCAATTCACCAATGGGAGTGAGTTATATTGGATGGACAAAAAATTGGTTTAAAGTGAAGCAAGGCATTCTTGGTTTTGAATTTTCCAGTGACTAGGCCAGCCGACCAAGCCAGGGCAGGTGGCTAGCTAGCCCAGGAAAGGTCAGAGAATGTTTAATTGTGATTAACTTAAAGGTTTGATGATTGTTGGTATAAGATAGAGAGCTTAGCCAAATTTTGGGGTAAGCTTCCTTGATTTGGGGGACCCTTGGTCCATGCCTCAAATTTTGGGTCTTGGGTCATTTGATTAGCATCCTAGGTGACTAATTAAAATAGGAGATGGTTAAGCTTGGTTAATGCAAATGATTTGAGTTAATTTAGGGGCTTAGATTCAAAATTAGGTTTTGGGCCAAGAATTGGATTTGGGCCTAGCTTGGGCTAGGTTTAAAAATTATTTCAAGGGCTCAAATGGTCCATGGAAATGTTATGAAGAGTTTAGGAGATGGATTTAGAGTAATTTAATTGATCACATGGTTCAATTGGATGGGAATTTGAAGTTGGGCCAATTTAGGGCATTTGGTTTGAACTTGGAATTAGGTTGGGTTTAAGTTTGGGTCTAGGCCAATTGAGGGTTCAAATGGGTCTAGGCGGATTTTATGAAGAGTTTAGAATTCAAAATTGACGAAATTGGATTGGTTATGGAGTTCAATTGGATGGAGTTTGAAGGTATGGTCAAATTGGGGACTTTGTCCCAAAACTAAAATTAGGGTTTAGAGATTAGTTCAGTTGGGCTCCAAATCAGTATAAATTTGTATTAGACATGTTGATATTCAATTTGAATTTTAAATTGAGTGAGATTGAAGTAATTTTAGTAGAAATTGGGAATAATTTGAGGAAATTGGGCTTTTAGGGGCAAAATTGGGATTTTGTTCAAAATTAGTCAATTCGGTCAAATTGGACCCAATAGGTGGTTAGGGTTTACTTTGAGGAGATTTGGAATGATTTGGGAGATTTTGGAAATTTTTTGGACTTGAAGGGTATTTTGGTAATTTTGGCAATTTTAAGGGTATTTTGGGAATTTTGGAAATTTTGAAGTGTTTCGGGTAGTTTGGGTGGCTTGAAATGGTTTAAGATGATTTTTGGTGGGAATTTGAGAATTTGGGCATGTTGACCTCATTTTTTGTTAAGGTCTACTTTTTTCTTCCTTAGGAGTCTACGATTTAGCCATAGGACTTTCTAGTTAATTATTCCTAGAGGACTAGTGATGACACCCTTACCAATAGAAATTCTAAACTCTACTCTACTCATCTTGAAGTTCTGCATGTTGGTTCTAACCTCTAGCACTTAGTAGGTGGAGCCAATACAGAGGAGCTCAAGGAGTGTTCCCCATAGGACTGTCTGACGTTAGGGTAGATCTTGGGTGTTGTGGCTTGGTCTAGCACACATACTTACACTTCACACTTCCACTTACAGCCTTTAGCCCTAGCCAACAAATGCATGGTTTGTTCCCTGCCCTCTTTGGAGACCCATGTGGTGGTGCCCTAAACCCTTAGTCCATGACTAGGGTGGATAAGACCAACACACATAGAATCCAAAGTGGGGTTTCTTTGGTCTCATGACACCATGAGGGTAATTCTATGATCAACCTTTGCATCAAACCTCAACCTAAACCCATGCCTATTTAGGATGCAAAGCTAATCATAGAGATGGTTGGTTTGATGCAAAATTTATCCAGAACCTCTAGCAGTCTAGAGAAGTAAATCCCCACCATTTCATTGCCTTAACTTTCACTATAAAACCCTAATTTCATCACTGAAATCTAGAGGTTTTTACAGCCATATCACCAAGTGCATCCATATTCCAAATTGATTGTCCCCTAAGCTTTTCCAGAGCCAAATAAGACTTTCCAACCAAAGCCTTATCATTTTGAGCTCTCTAACGTAGCACTAAACCAAACTCGAATCACCCTTCAATTAAATTTGTACCTAGACTCAATCTCAGGTCAAGGTGACACTTGGAGGATGTTTTCCAACTCATAATGAAGCTAAGGAACAACACCAATTAAGGCTATGTCTCTTGGACCATGGTATGGACAATTTTCCCGCAAATTGAGCTCAGTTTAGGCTTTTGTAACGAAAGTTTTAATACCATGCATGATCAACCGTATGGATATGCTCGTCTCGGTTTGATGCACATCTAGGAACAAACCACACTAATTTAATTGAGTATTGAGTGAGATCAAAGCAATTTAGTGTGGACGACTCTTGGTTTAGGCTGTTTGGGGAGGATGACCAGAAGTCGTTCGATCACGCGTATATTGGATGGACGACCTAGATTGCATTGGACGAGCGAACAGAGAGATAAATGTGGGACGTGTAGCGGCTTTGTTAGATTGCAATCTCCAGTAGCTCAGAGATGCGTGGGACTTCAGAGAATCCCAGGTTAATGTGGCGGCTAAGCTGGATAAGTAGGAAATTAGGAATTTATGATTTTTATAATTTCTAGAAATTAGAAAATTCATATCTTTGCATAGAAAAATTTTAAAAATAAAAGAAAAATACCCGCTTGCTCAGTGAACAGAGGAGAACAACATGAAATAAAAATTAAATTTATTTGAGTTATTTTTTAATTAATTAAATACTCAAAAACATAATTAAATCATGAGTCATTAATTATTAATCACCATGGCTTGATATTTTGAGGGTTTAAACTTCCTATCTTTAGAGGTTTTCTCTGATTTTTTCATAGTCAAAGAACACCTCTAAGTGTGGAAGCCGTAATTTTCAAAATAAATCACCTATATTTATATAAAGAACTATAAAAATTAAATTATAAATAAGAAAAATATAAAATTTTTTTTGGTAGGTTCACTGTGATCAGAGGACCCTAGAAAAAATGAAAAATGGATTTAAACAATTAAACACTCCACTATGTAATTAAGTCATTAAAATGAAATAAAAATTAAATAACTAAAATAAAAATGTAAAAATCACAAAAACCATCCCACACTGTAAAAATAGTCCTATTAACTCTGTAAAAATTTGAGATCATTTTGAATTAATTTTCCTGCTAAACGTGATTTTCTAAGCTAGTATTGATATTTGCAATAAACAATAATATAAATTAAATTATAGGTTAAAAAGTTTGAAAAAGTAGTTTTCTAAGTTCTTTGTGATTAGATACACTTAATAAATATAAAATTAAATTAAAATAAATATTTGATTTCTAAGTTATATTTTAAATTTTAAATAATTAAAAACAATTAAAAATAATAAAAATCGCTAAATTTGAAAAGTGCCCCAAAGTATCACAATTGCTTACTTGATTACTTGGTAGCAATTAAAATTTTTTTCTTAATTTTCTAAATAATGTTATAAATTTTTAAAGGCTTAAGAAATGAATTTTCCATAATTTTGCACTAAAATAATTACAATAAATAAAATATAAATCATAAAAATATGGAATTTGTTTCTTTGGGTTCCCTAGACTATAAGATATTTAATAAAAATATAAAGATTACTTTTCAACTTAAATAATATCTTATACTTAATTAATACTCAAAATCATTAAATAAATCTCATAATTAAAATAAAAATCCAAAAATCATGAAAATTAGTCCTAGTGGTCCTCTGGGCTAGGTGAACCTCCAATTATTTTCCTATGGATAGATAGTTTTTTTGTTTGATTAAATGTCATAACTTTGAAAAATTCATATTTTTGAATAAAATAATTATTATAAATTAAATAAAAATAAAAAAATTGCATTTTCTCTTCTAATATTTTATTTGACCCATGGGTGGGGTACAATATGAATTTCAAAGTCATTTGAGTTATATTTAATAAGTTATGAAGTGGGGAACCCTAAAGGCAAAATCGTAATTTTGAAATTTCATGCCTTAATTAAATTTTAGGATTGATTAAAGGGTAAATGGGTAATTTTTATCATGATGAATATATTTGGATGAATGAAATATAAGAGATTAAATGGTAGAAATTAATACCTCACTTTTCTACAATAAAGTTATAATTGTAATTCCCCCCAATTCTTATAATTCAGGAAGTTAATTAAATTAAATGATCTTTAGGAGAGGTGTTAGATTTTGGAAGTTGATAATTCTATAATTTAAAACCTCTAGTTAATGTTTGAGTGATATCATCATTGATAAGGATTAAAAATACCATATAATTTAATATCTCCGTAAGTTCTGAATTATCCACACATAAGTCTTAAGGGCTTAGTAGTGAACTAGGTTTAATTTTAATTTGCTTAGTGAGGTTTAGAAAATATAACTAATTATGAACATGTTGCAACATTACGAGCCCAACCTTAATGATGAGGATAAAATTCTTAATGACCTAATCTTGCTCTCAAGGGACCCATTTATATAACTTTTAAATGAAACATTAAATGACTAATTAAGTACCACTCTCATGAGATGATTAAAATATCAGTTTCACTGAGCATAGAGTATTTTCCTCAATAAAAACCAAAAAATAACTTTGGATGGTTATTTGAATAATATAACAAGTTTAAATAAACTTGAAATGTTTCAAAAGATCAAAAGGTTGTCTGGGGTCTTGCTCCGAACACCTTTATAATCTTTTGGATATTTTGAAGGACTAATGAACCTATTTTACTTTGCTTAAGAAAATCATCCATTTAAACTTCTAGGGAATCATCAGGTTGTGACAAAAAAACTTAGTAGGGATGGTTTAAACCTTCTTTCCTAATTTTCATTTCCTGTAATTTTATTTAATTTTTTGCAAAATTATATATTCTCCAGGACTAATCTTTCAGCCAGAGCAGCGAGAAGATGAGAGGTACACTTTTACAGTTTTATTTAATTTCTATCATTTTACTTACTTCATCTTATTTGTATTTTAAAATAATATACATGCTTGGTTGTAGCTTTTATTTCACTTACAAAAAAAAGAAACTTTCCAAAACCAACCAACTTTTTTTAAAATTAATCAACATTTTCAAAACCAAAACAAAATCAACAATTTCTTAACATATCCTTTTGAATTTACGGGAGTGCCTTAGATGAGGTAATCCACAATTGTTAATCAGATCTCCCCAGTTTAAATGAGTTTTATAACTCGTTTAAGCTAAGTAATTTAAAAGAAAATAGTGGTACCAGAACGAGGGAATCATGGAATCCTAAACGATATCACTCTAATCAACTTTAACCCCACCATAATGATTGAACTTAAATTTTTCATTTAAACCTTCAAACATTAGATTTAGGAATACTTGACGAGAAGCTTGGAGTTTGCATCATAGGCAGCATAACAAGGATGTACACATAAAAAACTTCGAGAGAGCATATGGATCAACTACATCAAATCTTTCCTTAGAATTAAATAACAAGCCGTAGGACTTCAAGTTAGTCCGCTTAGTGCGGCATAAATCCTCAACGTTATCTTTAGGTTTTGGCACAATTATGTTGTGCAGTTTAAGTCCTAACTTGTCCTAGGTTTCGAGGTTTTCACTTGTTGTGATGTGAATCCTCCTATCTTCAAGGATATTTGTATGATTATGTCATATAAATGTAAGCCCTATATAATTATAATCGGTAGGATGAAACATTTAATATCTTCTCACCAAAATGGAAATCAAACTATAAGAAAGCTTGGGAAGTCATTGAGGTTCTCCTCAGGATCTGTGGCATCGTGTAGTTTTTCTTCTTTTGGATTCTAAAATAAAATATTCTAAATTTGTGCCTTTCCCATTTGATATTTCTTGGTTCGATCTTTGAAAAGTCCTACCGTTTGAAATTCTTGAAGGCATGATTTTACGATCGACATCGAGGGTTTTCTTAAGTGGCTTCGGTCATTTAAGTTGTATTTAACTATAGGGGTTGCCCTTATAGGAAACTTTAAGAACCCATCTTAATGTAAACTCTATCTAATCTTCCATATTAGATAGAGGAGTTTGTCAGCATATAAAAAAAATGGTTCGTAGACCAAATGAATGTCATAAATTCTTTAGTTTATTTAATCGAGCCTCATTGTAAGTCATATGTCTATTTCTTGGCATAGATATGTCACTTGTGGTGTTGTGCTCGATAATTTAAACTAGTCTACATGGGATCAATTTAGCCTCATATTTTCAAAAATCAAAATATTACTTTCAAAATCTATTTTTCTAAAAAACAAAATTTTTATGTATATTAAATTAAATTTAAAGACATTAAGATACAAACACACACTACACACGCTTTTTCCCCACCAATAGGGAAATTTTGAAAATTTTGAAGGTTCTAGTGGTATTTTGGTAATTATGGAAAAGTTTGGAGGCAAAAGGGAAAAAAAAATAGAGTTTGGTGGAAGTGATATAAATTAAGGATGTCAATCATAAAATCACCCTCTTTGAGCCATAATATCAAGGGAACAGTCATTTTGAATCCTTGAAGTGTTGGTCCTAGCCATCCTAGCTAGAGTCAAAGGGTTTGGGGGACCACCTATATGAGTGTCCAAAAGAGTAGGGAGCCATGCTATGCATGCTTGGTTTAAGATATAGGTTGTGAGTGAAAGTGAGAGGTTTAAAAGTGTGTTTACAAGACCAAAACCACACTATCCAGGGCTAACGGTAGGGCCAAACAGTCCTTTAGGGACTTATCTTGAGCTCCCCCATGTTTTCTCCATCCTACTAAGTGCTAGAGGTTAGAACCAAACATGTAGGACTCCACGAAGAACAGAGAAGTTTTTAGAATTTCTAGTGGGGTAGGGTACCATCACTTATCCTCTAAAATATTTAAAAGGAAAGTCCTATGGCTAGATCATGGCCTCTAAGGAAGAAAGACTACACCTCAACAAAAGTAAGGTCAACAAACTCCCATGCCAAATCCTACTTAATGAAGCATATGTCAAAAAATCCCATCATGATAAACTCAATATCCCACCAAGCCTATGGTTAATTCCAAATTCATGAAACTCATGTCCAAAACCAATCCTAAGACCAACCTCTCATGATCCTTCATAATAGCCCATAACTCAAGCCCAATTTCTAAATCCTCTTAAATCCCAGCCCACATGATAAATTTCAACCACCTATGATCAAATTTAAATAATTCCTAAAGTCCAAATTCCCATGATTAATCAGCTCCATTTGGAATTTATGAAATTTTCCTCCATACATTAATTTCTTACCCCTCCCTATTAATGCAAGCCATGTAGGCCATGCACGAGCCATAGGCAAGCCGCATGGATTTACCAAAGCCAAATGGAAAACATGAAGCCATGTGTGAGCCTCGTGTGAGCCAGCACTCCCTAAGTAGAAAAAGGAGGAGGTCCTTTAATGATTCCCCCCAAAGCACCTAACCATTCTCATGATTCCCCTAACCCTATGATTAAGCTCTAATCTCTTGGATGGGGACTTGATCATACTAATCTAACTGGTCACCACTAGGCAAGCCACCATAGGGAGCCACCCAAGCCCATTCCCGTGAACTTAACCCATGGTTGACCCAAAAGTAGCCAAAAGCCATTCCACTTCAATTCAACCTATGTACACATGGTACAACATAACTGAGTTCACATCCTTCCATTCTTGACTCCCTCAGCAAGATAGTGACCTCACACACCTTCGTCGGCCATCATGGCAACCAAAAAATCCCTCACTCGAAGGGCATCACCATTGATTAAACTTAAAATTGAGGCCATCCAGTGTTGCTCACTCCCATTGGAATCTTTCCCCTATCTTCTCTCCACCTAGGCATCCCCTTGGATCCCTTGACTTGGCCAATTTTCCACCATGGTTGAATCTATAAATTGGCCACACCTCATGACCAAAAAAGAAGGAGTGTTTGGACCTATGGGAAACTCTATCAAATTGTCTCCAAACCACTCTTACACTCGTACAAAGCTCCTTCCCATCATTTTTGGCTGCTCTCCCTCACCCAAAAACCTTAATTTCTCCACTAAAATCTAGGGAATTTTTGACCTTAGAATTAAATTCACCAAAACTCCAAATTGATCTTTCCAAAAACTTCCCCATGACTTAAGAACACTTTCTCAATCAAAATTCCCTGCTCTACAGGCATCTAACCTAGTGCTAGACCAAAATCTATTCACCATTTGGTCTAGGTCATACCTAGATCCAACCAAAGAGCAAATCAACAGTTGAAGCACTTTTGTGGTGACAAGGAAAAGCTTTTCAACCAATCCAAAGGAGGGCTTATCTCTTGGAAAAATGTATAGCTCAAAAACTACTAATTTTGCCTCTATTTGGGGCTTTATGAAGAAACTCAATATTTTATGTCCACTTAGCCATATAAATGTGTTTGTCTCATTGAGATGAAGCTTTAGAAATAAACCCCATCATATTTGGTCAAGTATTGAGTGAGATATTAGCTCTAAAGTATGAATGGTTCTTAAGTTATGATTCATTTTGGAAGATAAATGAATATCGTCTGATCCCATGTATTTGGAACAAATGGTGTGGAATTGTTTGAACGGTGCAGACGTACATATGAAGGGGAGCGGGGCACGGTATGAGTTAACAAACACGTGAAAAGTGTAACCAATAGGAAGGCGTTGCGCGGAGTTCCGGAGTTGCCTATGTTGGGTCGGACGTCTCATGGTTAAGTGGACAAATAGGATTTTGTTATTTAATTAAATATAAAAAATTAAATATAAGTTTAAAAAATCATTTCTTGGTGTAGAACAATAAAAAAAATAAAATAAAAGTATCCCTATGCTCAGTGAATAGAGGAAAATTTAATGGACCAAAATTTAATAATATTTATTTTATATTTGGCTATTAATTAATTAAACACCTTAGAACTTAAATAAAACATAAAAAAATAAATATTGCTCACCATTGCATGAAATTTTTATGATTTGTTCTCTATGTGATTAGGGATATTCCTTAATTTTCCCAAGGTTAGAGAACACCCCTTACCCTAAAAGTCTTAATTTTACATGTCAATTACTTCTATTTGGTTAAAATAATTATTAAAAATTTTAAAAAAATGTGAAATAAAGTTTGATGAGTTCTCTGAGGTAAGAGGGATCAAAGAAAAATAAAAGTGTATTTTAAAATTTAAAATATATTTTATATTTATTTTTATTTTCAAAATTATTTAAAAATAATAAAAATTAAATTATAATTCAATAAATTTATGGAAATTGTTTTGGTTGGTCCTCTAACTTTTAGCAACATTATAAATTTTTTTTAAGGACATAGAACATGATTTGGACAATCAAGTTAATTATAATTGGAAATTCATGATCATTAGCCTAAATAATTACAAAAAATAATAAAAATTAGAAAAATATAATTTCACTTCTAATGTACTAATTAACCGATGAGTGTAAGGTCAATGAAGTCTCATGCACCAACACTTTCCCCTTCACTCCATTTTTCTTGCTTATGCCTACAACAATATTAAATTGCTACTTACTATACCTATAAAAGACCTTAATGGTAGAAAACAGTAGACCACATATTTAAGAGGAACCCTGCAGCAAACTAAGTGACTCAAAAATAGCAATAATAACTACAATAATATGAAATACGACAATAACAACAACCAATCTGACTCGAGTACACTTGATAAAACAAAAAAAAAACTACAATGAAGATCTCGAAGAGCTGTTTATATAACAAACAATGACCGTACAAATAGATGAGGGACGACTTCATATGGCAAACAAGTTCAAGCACAAAGCAAAGGATGCTCCTAAACTATACTTTCTTTAGTCTTAAATAACACAAACCCCTAGGACTTCAAGATCGTTCATCTAGCACGACGTAAATCCTCACTTTGTCTTTGTGCAATATAAACCCTAGCTCTTTTTAGGACTCTGAGGTTATTTGTTTGGTATCACATAAACCAACATATTTTCCTAGGCTATTTGTGTGCCTTTGTTATGCAGATATAATCCCTAATTTTAATAAAAATGACTGGAGTAAACATCAAATAGCTTAATTTTTCTAAATGTAAAGCCAAATAGTAGGATAACTCAAGAGGTCATTTAGGTTCTCCTGGAAGTCTATGACATCCCCTACTTCTCACTCCTTTGCTTTCAAAAATAATTATTCCACATCAAGCCATTTCCACTTGAAATTCCAACAAAAAACCATGGAAACTATATGTTGAATTCTTGAAGTGGAAACCCCTGATCTTAATTGAGACTTTATGAAAACATTTTAAAGTACCTAATATATCAGTGTAATGATTTCGTTATAAATTAGAAGTAATGTAGTAAGATGTAATGAGTTAATGGAAGAATTAACCTCGTTTATCTTGTATGTTTGTGTTTGTGTTTGTGTTATAACAAAATAATGAACTTGAAGAACAATTAAAAATATATTCTAATGTCGATTCCTGTCATGCTTGTTAGACCTTTCTTTTGTTTAATTTTATTCTGACATGTTTAGTTTAGATTTACTTTTTATTGCAAATTGTTCAGTCCTGATGAATACTTGTAGATGTCTCTGATAGACATTTGTGGTAGATAGAATTTCTGAACTATTTTTTTTTCCTGTTAATTGATACACCTAAAATATATAATATTTTTAGACACATTTTATGCATATTTTTGAGATATTGTGCTTTAATGGAAGGTATTTCTGTGTTTTTCTTGCAGATACAAATAAAAAGGTGAAAAATACTTAAAGAAGGGAAGAAGGATCAGATTTTGAGCAAAAAAGGTGAAAAATGTGCAATGAGTTTTGGCGCCTAAGTGCTAGATCCGATGCTTAAGCGTCGGTTAAACAGAGAAGGCCGCATCTAAGCATGAGAGGTCCCGCGCTTAAGCGTCAATGGCAGTTACTAGATAAGTAAAGTCAGTTTCTACAAAGTTTGAAGAGGTTTTTGAGGCACCCATTGGTTTAATAGGTGGTTATAACTACCATGGATGAAAATTATCACGAAAGGATGCATCTCTTTGGGAATTACATCAAATTGGGACTCATTTTGAAGAGTTTCCAAGGTACATCTTGGAAAACTATAGAAAGAAGAAATCACTTGACTTTAAAAAGGTCCTAAAAATACTTGGAAAGTTTTGAAAGTTCATCAAATTAGGGAGTTAGTTGAAGAGACCTTCGGGCACCACTTTTACTTTTATTTTATCATTTTTGTTAGTTTATTTTGAGTGATTGTAAAGAGAAGAGATTCAGAGGAACTTCAAGAGTTTGGTGGAGAACTTGTGATAAGTTTTTATCTTTTTTCTTTGTGACTACTTTTGGTTTTAATTGAGACTTGTTATTGGTTTGACAATGATTTCTACTTTTAAAATAAAGTGTGGTTTTATTTTTTCCATAGATTTTGAGTAGTTTTCTTTATCATTCTTCTTAAAATGATAAGTAATTAAGTTTTGGATGGAAATTGTGGAGAGTATTGATCTTTAATGTTGGAAGAAGTTGTGATGATTTAAATCCATGCACTTTATTTACTTCTTGGTTTGGCCAATCCAGATGTTAAAATTTGTTGTGAGAACATGTAAGAACCAGGCTGGTATTGTCTCAGTCAACAATTGCAAAGAATCACATGAGGTTGTATGAATGAGAATGTAGTTCGTATGATTGAGTGCAAATAAATAGAGAAATATTCATTGAAGGGTGTAGAGTTAGAGTACTTTAAAGTGACAAGTTAAAGCCCCAAACTTGTTTTATTATTTTAGGTTCTTGTACGAGATGTTAGCCCCCAGGTGGAGGGAATCGAGGGAACTCTAGAATGAGAGCTAGTATCTTTCCTGTCTAGCTGGTCTTCAGAACTATTCAAACTTTAAATTAGCCAATGTTCTTTATAGCAACTCTAGTAAGGGTAAAGAATATTATTGCTCCTATTTGACACAACACAATTTGCATACATCCACAGTAAAATTCCTATACTTATTATTGATTCATGATAAGAAGAAAGATATTTTTCTTACTAAGTTCTTTTCATCTACAAAACTCTAATTATCTTTGTAAGTTGTTACTGTTTTGTCAAAATATAAAAAATACCAAAAATATTCAAATTTTTATTACTGCAAAATATATTCAACTTAAGTAATTATCTTGTTTAAAAAAGAAAGTTTTCTAAAAGTGCATATTGTATAAATTTCCTGTGTTTTCGATATTAAGGTCTTAATCAAAATGTCCTATATTACTTGATAAAAATACGTATAATTGCGTAGTATCCCAATATATATAAATTAAAAGTTAAATTTTTATTTTTCTTCATGATCAAGTTTTTGGTTTTGCTCCAAAGTAAGGAAATATAAGTGAAATATAATCTAAATTTTTGTTGTACTTTGTATATTAGCTGTATCAAGGAGATCAAGTTTTTGGTGCCATTGTCGGGGAATCGAAAGAAAAATTTATACTTTTAGAAAGTTTTATTTAAAATTTAAGTATTGTATCTTATTTTTTTCTGTGTGTTTTGAATTTTATTTTATTTTATTTTATGATAGTGTATGCATAGTTCAGGTTCTGAATTACTAGTGCCCTACGATTCTGAATTAGAAAGAACTTTTATAAAATCAAAAAAACCAAAAAAAATTATAAATTTTGAAAGATCCAAAAAAAAAAGTTATAGAAATGGCAGACCAAAGTAATCAAAATGCTGAAATTCATCAAGATTTTAGACCTTTAAGAGATTATGCCAACCCTACTATAGATGAACTTCATTGTAGTATTTAAAAACCTATTGTAGTGGCTAATTCATTTGAGCTTAAATATTGTAGTATTCAAAAATCTACTGTAGTGGCTAATTCATTTGAGCTTAAACCTGCTATTATCCAAATGTTATCAAATAATCAGTTTGGGGGATCACCAACTGAAGATCTAAATTTACATCTTTCCAATTTTCTAGAATTGTTTGCTACATTTAAATACGATGGTGTATTTGATAATGCCATAAAACTTAGGTTATTTCCTTTCTCACTGAGGGATAAAGCTAAGATGTGGTTGCATTCGTTAGCACCTGGATCTATCAGAACTTGGGGTAATTTAGCACAAAAACTCCTTGCTAAATATTTTCCACCATAAAAAACTGCAAAGCTTAGAAATGATATTTCATCTTTTAATCAGTTTGAAGGGAAATCTATTTATGAAGCATGGGAGAGATTTAAAGAACTATTAAGAAAGTGTCCACACAATGCTATAACAGATTGGTTAAAAATTCAAACTTTTTATAATTGATTAGTTGGATCTCTTAGATCAATTATCAATGCCGATGCTGGTGGTTCATTGATGTCAAAACCATTTCATGACGCATACCCTTTAATTGAAGAAATGGTTGCTAATAATTTTCAATAGCCTTATGAGAGGGTAAATCCTAATAAAGTAACCAACATTCATGAATCTGATGCATTTACCGTGTTAGCAAATCAAGTTTCTACAATTTTAAGGAAGTCAGACCAACTTGGAATGATTTTTTTTCAACCAATTTCCATGATTGAAGAGAATTCATTAGGCCAAATGGTAGATTCTCAAGCATGATTATAAACTTTGAACTTCATAAATAATAAGCGAAATAGCCCATATTCCAATTATTATAACCCAGGTTGGAAGAACCATCCAAACTTTAACTAGAATAACAGTTCGGGTGGTAATAATCAGCAATGGGGGAATAACCAAGGAAACCTATTGAGAAACCGGAACAACCAAGGGAATAATAATTATAGATGTACTTATCCTCCAGGTTTGAATAGTAATACACTATTTAAGGAGAAGAAGTTGTTTATAGAAGAAGTGGTGTTACAAATGAAAAATCAATTACAAAGTCAAGGAGCTACAATTAGAAGATGGGAAAATAGCAAATTCATGAAGTAATAGATCCTAAGGAACACTTCCTAGTAATACTGAATCAAATCCAGAAGATCAGAATAAATAACAAGTAAAAGCTGTTCAACTTAGAAGCGGAAGAGAGTTAGAAGGTTGGGTTCAAAAAGAAATTGAAGTAGAGAGAAAAAGATGAAGAATAAAAAGAGGACGCTCCAAAAGATTTTGAGAGACCTATTTTTCCGCTGAAAGTTGATTTGAAAAAACCACCACCTCCATTTCCTCAGAGACTTCACCAGCAGAAGTTGGATAAGCAATTTTCAAAATTTTTGGAAATATTTAAGAAGCTTATAATTAATTGTCAACAAAAGTTGGATAAGCAATTTTCAAAATTTCTGGAAATATTTAAGAAGCTTATAATTAATATTCCTATTAGTTAAATCCTTAGAACATATGCCAAGCTATGTAAAGTTTATGAAGGATATTCACAACAGAAAAAGGAACTTTGAAGATAATGAGTCTGTTTCACTTAGTGTGGAGTGTAGAGCAATAACTCAGAAGAAGCTTCTTGAAAATCTTAACGATCCTAGTAACTTTACAATTCCATGTGCAATAGGAGACAAATTTTATGGGAAAGCTTTATGTGATTCAGGTACAAGAATTAACCTTATGCCATTATCAATATTTAAAAGATTGGGACTAAGAGAAATAACCCCTACTACTGTAACTCTGTAGTTAACAGATCATTCGATAACATACCCTAAAGGAGTTATAGAAGATGTTATAGAAGAAGTCCTAGTGAAAGTGGATCAATTTATCTTTTTGGTTAATTTTATTGTGCTAGATATGGAGAAAGATAAAGAGATACCTATCATTTTTGGGAGAGCTTCCCTAGCCATAGGAAGAGCAATGATAGATGTGCAAAAAGGGGAATTAACAATGCGCGTCAATGATCAAACTGTTACTTTTAATATTTCAAGATCAATGAAATACCCTGCAAAAGGTAATGATGATGAATGTTTTAGAATGGATGCTATAAGATACCTAAGTTAACGCCATTTCAAGACGACTTATGAAGAAAAATCTGAACAAAAAGATTTGGAACACGAGCAAGAAGAGGAATTAGATTAATGTGAAGATCTTTTTAAAGAAGATTGAAACTATGTTAGAGAAAGTTTTGAAATTCTGGACATGATAGACAAAGATAAATCATTTTGTCCATCTATTGAAAAACCTCAAGAACTTGAGTTAAAGTTGCTCCCTGATCATTTAAAATATGCCTTTCTAGGAGATTCCTCTACTTTACCTGTTATAATTTCCTCAAAATTAATAATGGAAGAAGAATAAAGGTTGATGAAAATTCTAAAAAAATTTTAAGAAAGCCTTTGGATGGACAATTGTTGATATTAAAGGAATCAGTCCTTCAATTTGTGTGCGTAGAATTCATATGGAAGAGAACTGCAAAATTAGGGCTGATCCGGAAAGGAGACTGAATCTTGTTGCGAAAGAAGTTGTTAAGAAAGAAATTTTAAAATGGTTAGATGCTGGAATTATCTACCCTATTTTAGATGGTGCGTGGGTTAGTTCAATTCATTGCATTCCTAAGAAAGGAGGAGTAAATGTAACTGCAAATAAACATAATGAGTTAATACCTACTAAACAAGTTATAGGGTGACGAATATGCATTGATTATAGAAAATTAAATCTTCCCACTAGGAAAGATCATTTTCCATTAACCTTTCTAGATCAAATGCTGGATAGACTAGATGGGCATAAATACTTTTACTTTCTTGATGGATATACTGGTTATCACAAAATTCAAATATCTCATGAGGATCAAGAGAAAATAATGTTTACCAGTCCTTATGGTACTTTTGCTTTTAGAAGAATGCCCTTTGGTTTATGTAATGCTCCTGCTCCATTTCAAAGATGTATGATCGCAATTTTTTATGATTTAATTGAAGAAGGGATTGAATTATTCATGGATGACTTTTTAGTGTTTGGAACTTCATTTGACTCATGTCTAAAGTTCTTAAGCACTGTGAAGAAACAAATTCAGTCCTTAATTGGGAAAAATGTCAATTTGATGTAGCAGGAGGAATTGTATTAGGTCATCAAATATCAAAAAATTGTATGGAATTAGATCCTGCTAAAAAATGTAAGGAAAATTAAGAGTTTTTTAGGAAGTGCTGGATTCTATAGGCGATATATTAAAGACTTTTCAAAGATTGCTAATGCTTTATGCCATTTAATGGAGAAAGATGCAATTTTCAATTTTGATGAGCAATTCCTAAAAGCTTTTAAATTATTAAGAGAAAAATTAATCACTGCATCAATTATAGTTTCACCAAACTTGGAAAAACCTTTTGAATTGATGTGTGATACTAGTGATATGCTATAGGACCTAATTTAGGATAAATATAAAATTTTTAAAGTTATTTACTATGCTAGTAAAACTCTTAATGAAACTCAGATTAATTATACAACAACTGAAAAAGAGTTATTAGAAATAGTATAGATTTTCTTATACCTTTAGTATTAACTTGAGTTATTTTAAATTTTTCTTAAGTTATGCTATGATATTTAGTAGACCAAAATATCAAAATCTAGAAGTTAAACTCTTTAACATAGGTCATACTTTTATGTAATAAAGGAGTTACCCGAGGACAAGTAACTTTTAGGTTTGGGGGACTTTGATGCAGAAAAAATATATGCTTTTTTAGACCTATATTTTATAGTTATTTTTGGTGATATTGCATTTTAAAGAAAGGTATTTTTCATGTTTTATTGTAAGTTGATGATTTGTAGGACTTGGAGCAAAATAGGATGAAATTTTGATTCAAAATGGCGTTTTGGAGAGAAATGCTCAACACCGACGATGCCAGCATGAACACCAACAATGCCAGCATGAAGGAAGGAGTCCAAAATAGTGTGTGTGCCAACGACGCCAGACTGGGCACCAAAAAAACCATTTTATAGAGGGCTCCAAATTAATTTTAGGCCACTGGTGCCGACGACGCCAATGTTGGTACTGGGCAATTTTCTAGAATATTCGATGAACCTGGTCTTTTTTTGAAGAGTTACTTGACACATCTCTTAGAAAATCAACATTATGCTCTATTTAGAACAAAACGTTATCATAAAAATAAGTCCCTTAGTGTCTCATCATTTTCCACTAGGGTTCCATCATGGGTAGTGTGTTGAGTCTTGAGTTAGTTCTTTGTTTTTGGTGGTGAGTCTAAGTGTGATTTCTCCTCTAAGATTTATTGGACAGGGAGAGAAGTGAGAAATTTCTTCTTCCTTACATATTTTAAGAGAGAATCATGAGTCATGTAAAGAGAGATAGAGACTCAAGAGGAGCTTCAATGGATTTGCTTTGAGGAAGAGTTACTGATTAGTGGTGTTTGTTTATTATTACTATATAAACTTTCATTTATTTATGAAACTCATGTTTTGTTGTATCTTCCTCATGATTTCTAAGTAGTCTTCTTTGTCTTTCTTCTTACTCTGAGATATGGTGAAATGAAGAAATAATTTGGATTTGCCATTTTAAATTAAAAAAATAAATTTTGATTATTTTTTTCACTCCGTTCTTACTTTACTTTTAGATATGTCCAATTAAAATGTTAAAATCTGTTGTGAAACATAGGATCCATGAAATGGATTATGAGTTCTACAACAAAGTGAGAATCACATTCAATTCCATGAAGGAGTGTTTCCTTCATAGAATTAGGTTCAAATAAATAGGGAATTATACATTACTGGGTGAAGAATTAGTGATTTTAGGTTGACAGACTAAAATCCCCAATTTGATCTTAATGTTTAAGAACTAAAGCGATAGTTATCCTTGAGGGGAAGGGAAGTGGGAGCTCTGTAGTGAGAGCCATTATCCTCCCAGCCTAACCATGGATTTAGGGACGAAACCTAAGATTAGCTAACGATTCCCTATAACACTTGACCTCGGGTAGAGAGTTAAAACTGCTCCTACTTAGCACAATACAAATTCAAACCATTTACCTCTCTCATTTAACCAAAAACTCATCGTAGTGGGAAAGAGGCTTTCTCATATTTGATAACTTTGTCACAAAAATATAAAGATAGTTTAGTAGTAATTGATTAGTTGAGCTTCATACTTTTGCTAGTATTTGGAAATTTAGTTCTGATAGCACCCTAAACATTTGAAATTAATGTAGTAGATTTTCTTTATCGTTGTGAATTTCCTTATTTCAATTTCCATTACAAATTTACACTTTCCTTGTTGGATCGATATTTGGGGCTTAATCGGAAAGACCTATATTACCTGATAACGATACATATACTTGCGTAGAATCCCAACATTAAATTCTTTAATTTCTTATTCATCAATAATGAATCAAGTTTTGACACCATTGTAAAGTAGAGTCAACTTTATTATTTTTACACATTTATAGTTTTGGGATCACCAATAGCATAAGGAATAATAAAACTACCATAATCTTTAAGCTTTTTTAGGGAGTTTCTTCTGAATTAAAACACTAAACTCCTCACTAAGTGCAACAGTCTCATTATCTACAAACCTCCTTTTCTTATTAAGTATGTCCTTTATGAACTTCATATAGCTTGACATTTGTTCCAAGGCTTAAAAAATGGTGTATTTATCGTTAATTTTCTCAATATTTCCAAAAATTTTGAAAATTGGTTATCTCTATTTTTTTTCTTCAATCTTCAAGGAAATGGAGGTAGTGGTCTTTCTGCAGTGATTTTCATTTGCTTAATAGGATATTCAAACTCAAAACGAAAATCTTCACCAATTTTTTTATTTTCCACTTCTTCTTTTTTAACTTCAACTTCCATTTCTTTTTGAACTCTAGTTTCCAATTATTTCCACTTCTAAGTTGAATAACATTAATTTGCTCTTTTCTTATTTTTAGGATTTACTTCGACATTACTAGGCAACGTTCTTTGAGGTCTATTCCTGAGTGTAGTAGCAATACCTCCAAATTGATTTTCCATTTTTTTAATTGCATCTTCTTAACTTTATAATTGACTTGACATTTGTAATATTAATTCTTTCATTGAAAGCTTCTTCTCCTTACTCTGCAAATTATTAAAACCTGGAGGGTAATATGATTTGTAAGTTGGATTTCCTTGATTGTTTGAGTTTCTCGATGGGTTTGCAACATTGTTTCCCCATTGCAAATTAACATAAATTATAGTTATTGCTATTCCAACTAATTTTTGGATGATTCTTCCAACCATAATTATAATAATTGGCATAAGGATTATTATAATGATTATTTATTGCATTGAAGGTCTCAAAACAAGATGAAGATTCTATCAATTGTCCCAATGTTCTTTCTTATAGCACAGGTAGTGCCTGAGAATGATTAATTCCATATTTATTTATCTTCTTTGATATAGCAGCTATTTGGGTAGCTAACATAGATATTTCATTAGAATCTTGATTACTAGCTACTCTTTTTGGATTTACCCTTTCATAGGGCCACTAAAAATTATTAGTAGTCATCTCCTCAATTAAAGAATATGCTTCATAGAATGGTTTTGACATTAATGATCCACCACCAGCAGTATCAGTTATTGATCTAAAAGATCCAACCAATCCATAATAAAAAGTTTGAATTATTAACCAATCTGACAACACATGGTGAGGACACCTCTTATGGAGATCTTTAAATCTTTCCCAGGATTCATAAATTAATTTCCCTTCAAATTGACAAAAAGATGTAATATAATTGCTAAGCTTAGTAGTTTTTGAAGGTGGGAATATTTTTATAAAAAATTTTGTGACAAGTCTCCCCAATTTTTGATAGATCCAGGTGCTAATGCATTTAACCACATCTTAGATTTATCCCTTAGTGAAAGAGCAAAAATTCTAAGTCTGATGGCATCATTTAATACTCCATCATGTTTAAATATAGCACACAATTCTAAAAAACTAGCAGGGTGTAAGTTAGGATCTTCAGTTGGTGTTCCCACAAAATGATTATTCTGAACCATTTGGATAATAGTAGGTTTAAGCACAAAGGATTTGACTGCTACAGCAGAATTTTGTATACTCAATTGAATTTCATCTGATGTCGGATTAGCATATTTTCTTAAAGGTCTCTACTGATGTTCATTTCCATAATTACTTGAGTTGCAAGCCATCTGCTAGAATTATCTATCTCTTTTTTTTCTTTTCAAATTTTTCTAATTAGTTTTTCTAACTCCAAATCGTAACACACTAATTCTTCAGATCTTAAATTACGCATAAACGAACACAATAAGCAATTAAAGAAAGCAAGCACACTAAAATAAGAAAATATTAAAAATTAAACTACAAACAGTTTTTTTCTTTTAAGTAAAATAATTTATTAATACTTTCCATTACTTCCTCGGTAACGATGCCAAAAACTTGATGAGCCCCTGGTGTGTGTTGTTTTTCTCCATGTTTTATGCCAATTTAAATCCTTGACAATAATGCAGAAACTTGATGCGAGCAAATTTAGTGTGCTATTTTTGAAAATATTTTTCATTATTACAAAATACACACAGCAGTAATAATAAAAAATATGTAATGTAAACCCTAACAAAGATGGCTTTAATAAAAATAATTTTATCTTTTAAAACCTTTAAATTGTCAAATCCCCTAATAAAAATGTAAGTATACGTATTGCTCAGGCAATAAAAGGCTCTGATGGAGTCATAGATATCGATCTCATAGAGAAGTTGGAAATGCTTATAGATAAATGCTTATAGTTTCAATGTAAATCACAATTGTTGACCTCATTTTTTATTGAGGTCTAGCTTTTTCCTCTATAGTACCCTAAGCTCTAGCCATAGGATTTTCTTGTTGACTATTCTAGAGGACTAGAAAAGGGACCCTCGACATTAGAAATTCTAAACTCTTCGTTGCTCCACTTGAAGTTCCACATATTGTTCTTAACTTCTATCACTTAGTAGGTGGGGTCAGTATGGGGGAAATCAAGATGAGTCTCACATAAGATGGTCAGACCTTAGGACTAACCCTTGATGGTCTGGTGGTGTTTGAAAAGGCTTGCACACACTAAACTTTCTCACATACCCCAAACGTTAAGACCCTCTTGATTTGGTCGCATGATTCCTTTTGGAAAGTTCATATGAATGAACCTATACCCCAAGTCTTTGGCTAAGAGGGTTAGAACCAACATATTGAGTATCTAAAATGAATCCTCATATGGCTCCTATTGGTTTGGCATGGCTTCATGGCTTACTTGCCCATTCTAGCCTAAAATCACGAAAATACTAAAACACCCCTATAACCCTAATTTTTGTCAAAACTCACAAAATTAACCCAAAAACCCAAATTTGCCCGAAAATCATCTTAAACCACTCAACAACAACTAAATTGATCAAAATTCACTGAAATCACCAAATACCCAAAATTGCCAAAAATTACCAAAATGCCCCTCATGGCCTAAAAAATCCAAAAATTCCAAAATCATCTTAAATATTCCCAATTTAATTTTTTATCATCAATTTGACTCAATTTGAACAAATTAGTCCAATTTGAGCCCCAATTTGCCCTTAAAGGCCCAAATATCCTTAAATTAACCCCAACTTTGGCTAAATTGAGCTCAATCTTGCCAAATTTCAATTTCAAGTCAAAATTGAGTATCCCCAATCCTAGTATAAACAAAATTCAAGCCCAATTTGATCCAATTGCAAGACCAATTTACCAAAATCAAAAAGCCCCAATTTTGATCATATGCTAAACTCCATCAAGTTAGCCCACCAATTCAATTCAAAATCACTTGAAATTTTTCCAAACCTTTCATGATATCCACCAACACCAAATTCAACATTCAATTAGCCCAAATTTTTTCCCAAATTCAATTTCAATTTCAAAAGCCCAAGCCCACCACATTTAATTTCAAAAGCCCAAATCCAAAGCCCACATGACAATCCTTTCTCTTCATCAACCATATGATTAAAATCATTCCTAAAGTACTAAATTCAAAATCAAATCATTCCAAATTAAGAGTCATGCCAAAATCTACCAAAAATACTAAAAATTCCAAAAATACCTTCTCATGAAAATTAGCCAAGCCAAAGGGGAGCCACGAAGCCACTCCCAATCCATTAGCATGCCATGAGAGCCATTCCACATCACCATACTATTCGTGATAAGAGGCCAAGCTACTTTAAAATATCCTTAAGATTCTCTTAACCCTTCCCATGAATCACCTAAACCCCATACTTAACCAAATCACTTGGATAGGGACATTACTAATGATCTAGTTGAATCATCTGATTTCTCTCAGCACCCAAGCCAGCTTTGGTGGGTGAACCCAACCCAAATCCATGACTTGACCCAATTTGACCCAAAATAGCCCTTCCCACATCCTATTTTAGTTCAACACCTTTACAAATGGAAAACCCCAATTGACTTCACCAAACCCAAGCCCTGACCTCCCTCAGTGGGTTGGTGACCTCTCCCTGGCCGGCTGTCCACCGTGACTGTCGGAAAAGCCACCCCAAGTGCTCCCCCATGGTTAAAAATCGAAATTAAGTCCATCCAAGTTGGCTCATCCCATTTGGACTTTTGCACCATGTTGGCATCCAAATAAGCAAGCTAAATCACTCACCAATTGCCCCTGGTGGCCTCTCCTTCCTCCCCCCCCCATATTTAAACCCACCCTTCTTGGCTTCCAAAGCTTCCTTAAGACTTCTTAAGCTTAAAATAACCCCAGAGCTTGAATCTCCTTGGGAAGACTCTGTCAAATTGCTTCCAGAGCTTTCTTAATTCTTCTTGAGCGTAAAATAACCACCCTTATCCACTCAAATCCACTGCTCGAGCTTAATTTTAGAGCTCAAATTCAAGGCCAAAACAGGACACTCACCAAACCTCCACGAAATCTAAATTATTTGCACCCACACCATCCCCACAGTGAGAGATAAAGATCCCCCACAAAAGCCCCTTCACCAAAGCACCCTAAGGTGGAATTTGATCGGACCCCCAAATTGACTCTAGTTTAAATCATATATAGGCGATTCACCACTGCTCGAGGCTCAATCCCTAGGCTCTTTGGACCCCCACAAAGCTTCCACAAGCATCCAATTGAGGCTTCCCCTCTAGGATCAACGTATTGAACTTTAACCCTAAATTGAACTTCATTTAATTCTTCATGAGCATAGAGTTGATTTAGGGTTCGATTAACCAGATGAGTCAATATAAATAAACCTCACTTTATTTGGTTAAGTATCAAGAGAGATATTATGGTTTGACGATGGACGGTTCATGGACTAGAGGCATTGGGGATTATGACCCGTGGCTGTTGAATTACACGTTTATCGAATGGAAGGCTCTGATTGCGTCAGACGAGGAGATGAAGTGGAACTGCGGGCTAACAGGGCAGACGCGCGGATGGTGGCATCAAATGGGAGCGCGCTGCGTGGAGTTTCGGAGCCACCGTAGGTTGAAGTGGCACCTCATGGATAATTAGATAAATAGGGATTTTTCCTATTTATTTAAACCCCTAGAACTTAAAAAATCGATAATTTTGTGTAGAAAAATCAAAATAATAAAATAAAAATACATTCCTGCCCAGTGAAAAGAGGAGAACAATATGGAAATATTTTCTTGTCCATTTAATGCAATTTTTTTAATTAATTAAATGTTGTTTTCATTATTTTGATTCTCCATTTGCATAGAACTTTGACCATGACTTTATTTTTGGGGCTTTTATTCTACATGTTGTTAGGAATCTCCCCTAATTTTTCCAAGGTTAGGGGGCATCTCTAAATAGAGATATCTAATTTTCAACTCAATAGCCGCCATTTTGGTATAAAAACCCTAATAAATAAAATATTCATAAAAAAATATAAAACTTATTTTGATAGGTTCACTATGGTCAGAGGACCCTAGGAAATATATAAACTTGATTGAAATCATTTAAAATAACCTTATATGTCACCAACCCTACAAATAAAAAAACAAAATTAATTTGGAGTGATTATAATTGTAAATGACATAAAAGCTATTCCACACTGTAATTTAATGTTAGAGGAGCTCCCCATAAAAATTTCAAGTCAATTTGAGTTAATTTGATTATTTAACTAGATTATTTAAGTGAAATCACATATTTGGCAATAAAATAATTATAATAAATAAAACACAACCCAAAAAATAACCAAAGTGGTTTTGGGAGCTCCTTATGACCCAAGGAACCTAAAAAAAATAAAATTGAAATTAAAATAAATACTTCATTTTAAGCTTTTTTTGAGCTTTTAAATAATTAAAAATGAATTAAAAATCATAAAAATTACAAAATTTTAAAATCACACTAAAATGTCACATTTGACTTGTTGATCACCTAGAACTAATTAAATTAATTTTTCTAATTTTTTAAGTCAAGATATTAATTTTAAAAGCTTAAAAATGAATTTTCTCTAATTTCTCACTAAAATAATTCCAATAATTAAAATACAAATCTGAAAAATATGAAATTTGTTTCTCTGAGTTCCTTAGTGAGAGAGATTTAATAGAAATATAAAACTCATTTTTCCAATTAAATATTATTTTATATTTAATTAATGCTCAAAACCAACAAATAATTCTAATAATTAAATTAAACTTCTAAAAATCATGAAAATTGGTCCAAAGTGGTCCAAAGTGAACCTCTAATAATTTTTTTAAGGACAGAACTTTTATTTTGATTGAGTTATTAAATTTTCATTGAAAATCCTTATTTTTGCATTATAAAAAATTCTAAAAATTAAATAAATTCAGAATAATCACATTTTCTCCTCTGATGTTTTAATTAACCCATGAGTGAGGTAACATAAAATTATCAAATCATTTGAATTTAATTTAATGAATTATAGAGTGTTAAGGCCATAGGGTCAAAAGGGTAATTTTGGAATTTAAGGCTTAACTAATTTAGACTTAACCAAAGGACTAAATGGGCAATAAATTATCTTAATTGACATGTCTTGATGGTTGAAACATAAAAGGGATAAGTGGTAGTAACCAATCTCATTTTGATCTTATAAATGATAAATGTGTAATTTTTCAAAATTAATGAAATTTAATAGAATATTTAAATAGGTAGATATTGCAGCGAAGGGTTGATTTTAGAAGATCATAACTCACTGATTTTAAACCCCAAACTAATTGTTTTGAGATGTTTTATAATTCATGATAAAGATTAAGAATATAAATATTGAAAACCTTTTTTCCTAAAATTACAAATCGACCCATTAAATCTTTAGGGCTTAGTAGTGAACTAGGCTTAATCAAAATTTTGTCTGATGAGGCTTAGAAAAAAGCTTATAACTAATTTAAAACCTTCTAAAACACTACAAGCCTATTATTTAAAATCAAATTAATTAATAAGTCAAGTTGCCCCCAAGGGCTTTTACCCATATAATTCATAAGTGAGATATCAAGTGATGATTACCCCACTTTCAAGAGATAATTAAAACATCATATTTCACTTAACATAAGGTTATTAACTGGATGAGCTATATAACAAACCAAATAAGACCAAAATGAACTCAAAATAATTCCAAGGACTATGAAATGTCTAGGGTATTATCTGAGACTTCTTCATAATCCTTTGGAAGTCTTGAAGGACATCTGAACTTATTATGCTATGCTTAATGGAATCATCCTCAAAATTTGGATCCACCAAGACATGACAAATGATCTGGTAGACACAAACTTTTATTTTCTTCTTTCTAAGCATGCTTTAATTCCTACAAAAGTTATATATATATATATATATATATATATGATACGCCTCCAACAAATTTTCATCAACCAACACGGATCTCAGTGCAATTTTTTGAATAAGAGACATTCAAACTTCGATTAAGAGTCATCCGGAGCTCCGATTTTAGCAAAATTATAGTCAAANATATATATATATATATATATATATATATATATATATATATATATATATATATATATATATATATATATATATAGATGCCTTGTAAGTACTAAACTTTCAGGTGGAGGAATGAGAAGACTTGCCAGGTACGCTTTTATAGTCTACAATGCTTTCTTTCCTCATACTTTCTACACTGTAATTTTATACATATAAACCTTCATGATAAACAACGATGTCACACTGCATGAAAACTAAAACCGCTAGGATAGCCACAAAACTAAAATAAAAAATTAAAACTAAAATCAACCAAGATAAAATTCACCACCACAACATTCAAAATATAAGATAACTGAAAACTTAATCACAAACATCGTAAAACAACAATTGCAACAAAATTAAGATGTCACTATCGGATGATTGAGAATCCCTCGGAGGAGGTAACCTTTGGTTGCTAACAAGATTTCCCACAGTCTAAATGAAAGTATGGAATTCATTAAGTTGAGTTTAGTAAATTCATTTGGAATAAGTAAATCCAAAAGAAAATAGTGTTACCGAAATGAGAGAATCGTAGGATCCTAACTGGGGTTGCTTTAATCAACTTTAATATGCTCCATAATATTTAAATGACCATAACCATAGGGACATCTGATTTGACATCATAACTTGACACATTAGAAATCTTAAACTCATCATGACGAGGAGCTTGGAGCTAGCATTGCGGGCATAACAGTCATTTTCATTAGTAAGAGGATCTACGTTAGCATATATTTCCTTAGAATTAAACAACAATCCATATGAATTTGAGGTTGTTTGCTTATGCAACATAAATCCTCAATTTATCTTTAGGCCTTTGTATAGCTCTGTTATACAATTTAAGCCCTAACATGCCTTAGGATTCTGAGCTTGTCTTTCTCAAGACCTAAAACCTCACATCTTTCAGGTTTATTGTGTGATCGTTTTACATGAATATAAGCCCTAAATAATAAAATTTGTAGGATAAAACATTCAATAAATTTTAATCTCCAAAATTGAAGCCAAACCTAGGATAGCTTTGGAAGTCACTGAGGTTCTCCTCCGGATCTATTACATCCCCTAGTTCTTCCTCATTTGGATTCCAAAAAAATGTTCTAAAATTTGAGCCATTACCCATTCACACCTCTTTGTTCGATCTCATTGAAAATTCCTAATCCCTTAACCTCTCTGAAGATAATATCCCCTGATTTTTATCGAGAGTTTTCTTAGGTGACGTCGGTTGTCTAGAATGTAATTAACTATAGGGGCTTGCCCTTATAGAAAGGATTTATGAACCTAGCTTAATATAAAATCAATTTAATTCTTCATATTAAATAGGGGAATTTGTTAGTCAACATAAAATGGTTTCAAATACTTAAATAGATGTCATAAAATCTTTAGTTTATTTAATCGAGCATTCACCAGTAAGTAGTGTATCTATCCCTAGGGATAGGTGCACAACTTGAGGTATTAGGCTTGTTTATTTAAACTACTGGGGATATGAGAATTGTTTGGTCTTATATTTTCAAAATTTTAAAATACTATTTTTTTCTAAATAATGTATTTATTAAGTTAAATTAAAACGGGTGTTAGGATATCTTTCCTAGCAGTCAACAACTTAACAACTTCCAACTTTTTAGTGTCGATAACTTTTGAGAACTCTGCTAGGGACCTGTTTCTCTTTCCATATTAATTAGGGAATATCTTCTTCGTTCATTAGTGATGTGTCCATGTCCCTTATGGACCAAATTACCCTTCTTCCGTTGGCATGCTTCACCCATTTCTTTCTTGGGTAAGTACGGTCAACTCTTTTGGACTTCAGTACTATCTGTTCAATCACCTTTGAATAGGAAGATTCATGAGGCCATTAAGGACTTTTTAATCTTTGTGTGGGGCCAAACTCCTAATAGGTGTGTTGGTGGACTAGTTCTGCCAGGGTATTGTGTGTTGTGAAGTCGATCCCGCACTGGGTCCTAAACTTCAATTGCCCCTTCAAGCCTTGTTTGCTCGGCTGCAAATTAAATCGAGTTGTGTCGTGATGTGCTTGCTCTTTTTTATTTAATTAAGTAAATCCTTCTAATTTTAAACTAATTTTACTAAATTTAAAACCCTTATAAAATAATAAATAAAACAAAATTTGCCCAGTCCACAGATCATCCTTTGTTAATTTTTGGTGTTCGCACTAGAATTACAAGGCATTGACCAAATAATTAACACAAGAGCTTTCTTTTTAAAGTTGTTACAATGGCATTCCCAAAACTCACCTTTCCCTGCGATTTGTCAACAAGACGCGACACTCACAATGTTGCTCCTACCATCAATTTTAGAGCAAGATTTGATGAACTTGGAGTCGTACTTGGAAATGCCCCATTCGTCGTAATGAAGGTTGCCTCTCCTGAAGTTCAGAAGCCCTTTATTGAATTTAATCTGAACTGTCCCTAAAAATTCCCTTCTTGCAAGAAGATGAAAACTGCTACACTCCCAGCACTTGCCAAGTCTGTTGTCCTCTTTTCTGCTAAAGGAAAAGAGATTATGATCATAGAAAATGAAACTGAAGAATTTACCATCCCTCCATCGGTATTTGAAATTGGATCGAGCTCAAAGTCTGCACCGCTTTCTCGATCCCCGAGAAAGAACCGTAGTCGAACGCTTAGGAGGCAGGTAAGGCATAAATCTTAGAAAAAGTGTCGGATGATGAGTTTCCTCACAAGGAGGAATCCGGATTACAGGAGACCTTTTCACTTCTGTAAGGGAGTAGGTTCCACCCGTTGATGAATACTAATGTATACGAAAGTATTCAAGAAATTGTCGCTACTTTACCAACATTTAATGGTCGTAGTGAGGAGAAGGAAAAGTCCACTCCTATCACTAAAGTTTGCACCGTGCTCCACTGGTTGGCAACTAAAGAAGGATGTTTGATAGCTGAACTATTTAAGAGAGTGGGATGTGCAGTATCCCTGCAGATGAAAAAAGAAATTCTGAAGGATATCAGAATTGCTCGACAGTCCCACAAGTCAGCTAAAGTTTTAACAACACGTATTCCCGTCAAATTCAGTCTGGGAAGCCAAGTTGATACTACTTTACTACTACAAATTTTGTTACCTCTACCGCTCTAAAGTCTGCAGGACGTTGCCGATTAAGTCACGTCTGGGTTCAAGGATTCAACCAATTATTACTCATAAGAATGCTGCCAAAGGGGAAAAGATGGAGAAATTACTCGGTATTATTTTTTGTTCGCACCATGGGGAGCATACTTCTCTCTGACATGTTGATGCCTCCATTAAGATACCCCGTCTTAAGACATCATCATCGAGAAAGAGGGTGTGGGTACCCAAAGTCGCTAAACAAATACATTCTAATGAGCTCGTAGGACAGAATAGTGGAATGAAACAAAAGTCTAAAATATCAGCTACAAAATTTGATGAACAAGTGACTGATGTTCAGGAAAATCCTTCATATCTTAAGATAATTCAGGAGGCGACAATAGAAGGATAAGTTGAAAAGCTCAAGGCTGAGATTTCCGTGCTAGCTAGAGAACATGGTATATAAATTAAGGAGGATGATGAGGATTTTGATTTCAATGACTATTTAGATGAAGACTTCATGGATATTCATGTCATCAAGACTAGAGTCACTTTGTCAGCGCATGAAGCCGAACCTCCCATCGAAGGGAACACTGCGAATGATTTGCACAGGGCTATTTTCTTGAGGGATGAACAGATCATTCAAATGGAAAAGCAAATGGATGAGATGGCCTCCACCTGGGCCACCATGGATACGGTTAATTGGCAATCCCAGTCACAGAAAATAGCTTCTGCAGGAGTTAACCAGCCCAATCTATAGGTGGTGCATTGATTTCAAGGGGTAGACCTTATTCAAAGGAGTTTGATGTCATACCCTACCCCAAGGGTTTTGTGTCGCCAAAATTTAAAATATTCGATGGGACTGGGAATGTCAGGCAACATATAGCACATTTTCAAGTCAGTTGTGGGAACACATGACGAAATGAAGCTTTACTATTATGATAGTTCATTAGCAGCATGTCAGGATTTGCTTTTGATTGATATGCGAGTTACCCAATGAATTAGTGAAGACATTCGCTGAGTTGGAACAGATGTTCATGAAAAAATTTACTTGAGCACAGCACCATGTTTCTATTGGAGATCTTGTAGTGGAGAAGCAAAGACCCAACAAGACTCTACAGGATTATATCTTGAGGTGGAGAAACCTTAGCACTAAATGTGAACCTCAACTACAAAAATAATATGCGATTGAGATTTTACTCAAGAGAATACATGGGCCAGTAGCTTTCATGCTCAAGGGACTCACCATCAAGTCCTTCAAGAAGCTGCAAAGCAAAGCCAGTAGTTTACAAGAGAAAGTTAAACATATGGATTCTCAAGAAAAAGTAGAGAAATCTGAGACAACCAAAGCATTCAAGAAGAGGTCAGGGACAGTGGCAACGGTTGATAAAGGAAAGCAGCCAATGAAGAAAAAGGTAGAACATACTCATCAAAGTTTCCAGCAATCGTTACAGCATGCTCATCAACAAACACAACAGTATGGATAGTCCAGCCAACAGTCATACCATGGAGGACCGTACCGAGTAGAAGGTAGAATGGGTCCGACTCTTTTAAAGCGAAGGAGAAGAGTGTAATATTTCAAACATGAGGTTGTGTCAAAGATGTTCAAAAACTTAATAAAAAGGCCATAATTCATATTGCCAGAACCAAAGAAGCCTGAAGAGGTTGATAATAAAGATAGTCGCAATTTTTGCCCCTACCATAGGATGTTGGGACATAAAATAGAAGGCTACTTTATTCTTAAGGATTGGCTCAAGAGGAATTATAAAGAAGGAAATATAACAATCCCAAAGGAATAATTGAAAGAACCTAAAAAAGGTTCTATAAACATGATTTGGGCTGAGCCAATTGTCGCAATAGATCTATATGAAGAAAAAGTTGGATGGAGCACATTTTGGAGTAAGTCATCCAAGAAGATACTAGGTTAGATTCAGACTGCTTCATTTCAGGCGGCCGTTCAGAGTCTACAACCTACTCAACCCAAGTTGGAGATTTTGATGGAGAAGTCACCACAACCTGAGGAGAAGAAAAAGAGCGACGTCATGAAGATCGATAGCGTGGGGTGTAGGATAGGGGCTGCCTCTGTTAAATAGGTTGTCTCGGATTTGAGGAAGAAAATCCTCAAACCCCTGACCATGTATGATTATCTTTTTTCTCCATTAGGGTATTATGAATATAATAATTATGATTTTGGCTACATTTTGACTATTTCTAATGATAACGTAACTAAATTTGTTCAATATAACTCCAATCTCAATTCCAAAACTGCTCCTCAAATTATAATTGAGTCTGATAAACACGTTGATGAGGATGAATAAGACACCAACAACAAAGGTTATGATAGCATCAGGAGTGAGGTGCTAGTCCTCAAGTGCCACGGTGCACCACTTGCCATTAATTTGGATCTCTTCGATGATGAAGAAGGAATATCAAAAAAATTTTCATATAGCATCTTAAGAAGAAGAAATTATAGAAGTGAATCTAAGGAGCGAGAAAATATTACCCCCAAGGTCAGCTCCGATGGATAAAGGAAAACAAATAGTCACTCAAGAAGAGCTACCTCCACTTCCGCCAGTGGAAGAGCCACATAGCCAAGTGAACATTGGAGGATTATACAAAGTTGATTATAATGTGCTAGCTCATCTTAGGATGTTGCCGGACAAATTAAGCATTTATGACACTCTAATCCTGTCAAAGGAGATGAGAGAATCTCATGTTACAGCCTTGCTTGACCTAGAGATTTGCTTGGCTCAGCTGGCCAGCACATCCTCGAATGAAGTTTATTCTTGGAAAGAACAGTATCTGATAACATTCACAAATGAAGACTTGTTTCTTGGTGCCAACGACCATAATCGATTGCTTTACATCTTTGTCAATATCGGTAGATTTGTATTGTCCAAAGTCCTAGTAGACCCAGGAGCATAAGTAAACTTCATGATTCTACGGACGTTAGCAGATTTGGACATTGAAACTCAGGAACTTACAACCAATAAAATGATGTTAAAAGGATTCAATCAGAAAGGAGAAAGAGCTCTTGGATCAATTACACTACTAATGAAGGCTAGAGAGTTAGTAACAACTACAAAATTCCATATCATCAATGCAGAGACTTCTTTCAATGCCTTACTTGGAAGTCCATGGACTCACTAACATAATATGGTTCTGTCATCCTTACATCAATGCATCAAGTATTTCAAATAAGGACAAGAACATTGCATTAAAGGAGATTTACAACCATTCTCAGCTCATGAGGTAGGCATTCATGAAGACACCGCCTATTATGCACCTCGAAATAAAACAGTATTTTCTCGTGAAGTTGTGACGAATGAAATGCAATACTCAAAAGGATCACAAAGAAGAGGTCATTCAACTCCGCTTCGACAATCTACTATTGTCTCTTCACAATGAGGTGATAGAGGTTCTTTTAGCCCATACACCCGAGATCGACGCTGGGGACGTGGACAAGGAAGAACCAATCTAATTGTTGAATGGACTAGGCTAACCATCAACATCGACATGGAAGAAAGTTCTGATGGAGGAAGTTCAGAGGAAGAAATGATGATGATAAAGGAAAAGAAACCTCAATACGAGATCTTTCTGAAAGACGTGGAAAAAGATGAAAATGAGTCGATGTATGATCGAATCAACCACTATGTGAACGTCATGACCCTTACTCCGATCTACCCTCAAAAGGTTGAGAGTTTAAAGGTCAAGGAAGTCTGTAGTGTTGGTTTGAAATCGATCAAGTTGTACCGTGGTTCCCTTCTACTTATTCTGAAAATCATGTAAATTTGGATGATGATTCTAATAAATTAATGGAATTACTTTTTGGTTACTTTTCTTCTTCTGTACAAAAATTAATTAAATGAGGATATGTCTCAAAAAAAATGCCAAAAGATAAGCTACAACTTCTTAAAAAATTGCGAAATGTTAAAAGCCGAACTCCTAATTCAAAACAGGGTCTCAGATTTGGTACCGTAGGACCAGTTGATGATTCAAAATTTGGTATGGTTGTTAATAATGAATTAGAAGAGGACTGCCTTAATGTAGTAGATAACTCTCAAGGAAAATTAATGGATGATGCTCCACTAGAATTTGAATATGAGATTAAGTCAACAGTTGATGAGCTAAATGAAATCAACCTTGGGACTGAGGGGTAGCCCCGAGCAACCTTTATAAGTACCTTACTAGACAAGGGAGAATCCATATAGCAGATAAAGTTATTATTAGAATTTAAATATTGCTTCGCTTGGAGCTACGATGAAATGTTAGGCCTATCAATAGAAGTTGCAGTTCATAATCTCGATGTGGAAAAAAATATGACCCCAGTGAAACAAGCTCCCAGAAGGATGCGTCTTGAAATAGAACAATAAGTTGTTGCCAAGGTGAAGAAATTAATAGACACTCACTTTGTAAGAGAGGAGCAATACCCCACATGGTTAGCCAATATATGCTAGTTAAGAAGAAAAATGGATAAATTCATGCATGTGTTGATTTCAGGGATCTAAATAAAGCATGTCCGAAAGACAAACTTCTACTGTTGATACCAGAGTTAATGGTGGACATGACCTCGAGACATGATATTTTCTCCTTCAGGGTGGATCTTCAAGATACAAACAGATAAAGATGACTACAGAAGATGCAACACTTACGGCTTTCCAGACATCAATTGGGATTTTCTGTTATATAGTGATGTCGTTCAATTTAAAAAATGCTAGAGCAACATATCAACGAGCAATGACAAAAATATTTGATGACCTCATTCACAACCAAGTGGAGTGCAACGTGGATGATTTGATCATCAAAAGTAAGCAAAAATTGGACTATTTATATGATTTAAGGATTGTATTCAAACGACTATGATAATTTAATCTTAAGATGAATCCCTTAAAGTGTTTCTTTAGTGTTACCTTGGGGAAATTTCTATAATTTGTTGTTCATCATCTGGGAATCGAGATCGACCCAAATAAGGTTAAAGCTATCTTGGAAATGCCTACTCCCAACAATTTGAAACAATTACGTTCATTTCAAGGAAAGTTGGCATATTTGAGATTCTTTATTTCTAATCTCTCAGGTAAGTGTCAACCCTTCTTGGCGTTAATTAAAATGGATGTCAAATTTGTTTGGGAAGAGAAATGCCAGCTGGCCTTCAAAGACATTAAAAGATACTTAATGACACCTTCTGTTTTGGCAGTTCCTATCCTGGGAAAACCATTGATACTTTATACTGCTGCCTTAGACGACTCTCTCGGAGCCCTATTAGCCCAAGTCAATGATGAGGGTAAGTATAATGCAATATATTATTTGAGTCGTCGTCTAATACCAACAGAAGTGAAGTATCTGCCTATTAAGAAACATTTTCTAGCTTTAATTTCCGCTTCCCAAAAGCTTAGGCATTATATGCTTTCTCATAAGAATACCCTTATTTTGAAAGTTAATCCGTTGCAATATTTGATGACCCAAGCAACACTTTTCGGACATCTAGCAAGATGGTCAAGATTTTATTGCAATTTGATTTAACTTTTCTTCTCCTCCACACTATCAAAGGTTAGATTTTAGCAGACTTTCTTGCTGCACACCCACTTCCAGCTGGGTCCCCATTCAACGATGAACTGTCAGATGAGCAAATACTGTAGATAGAACATTCCAGTGTCAGAAGTTGGGAAATGTACTTTGATGGGGTTTCTTCAGCCAGAAAAGATAAAGGATCATAAATAGTTATACCAGGCAAAGCAGGAATTGGTCTGATTTTCATCACACCAGATAAGGGTATGTTGAGATTCTTCTATCACTTGAAAGTGCCATGTACAAATAATGAAGCAGAATATGAAGCATTAATCACCAGGTTAGAGTTGGCAATCTCAAATGATATAATAGACATTGTCATCTATGGCAATTCTTAATTTGTCATTCAACAAGTTGTCGGACAATATAAGATTTTGAAACTGAGACAAGTAGAATACCACTGGTATACAATGAAGCTTCTTGAAAAGATTCCCAATGTGACTTTATATCAAATTCCTCAAGGAGATAACGCACATGCCGACGCTTTAGAGAAACTTGCTTTGGCATGTCCACTAGAGGATTCCATTGATATTACAGCGCAAGGAAGATGAGTCGTGCATTGAATCGACCTCGATAATCTACACAAGCTTGAAAAAGAAGAAGGAATGATGATTGCAGTTGCTGACATCAATGAAGATTGGCGTAAGCCATTAATAGAATATTTGCAAATTGGAAAGCTACCAGAGGATAAGTCTGAGGCATATCACATCACAAGAAGAGATATGTCACATGCGCAAGCTTTTGCACCCATGACCAAGCCCTAACCTCTCCTCTCTGCCCATGGATATAAAATGGCCACTTCAAGGATGAGAGAGAGGTGCTAAAATTTTCTCAAGGAGACCCCTCTAATTTTCTCCCATAGCCTCTTTGATACCCCCTCAGTGCAACCCAACCACTTCCATGCCCTAATTCCCTATGCCGGAGTCAATTTTTGAGCTCAAATCCTTGCCGGAGATAGGACAGAACTCTCCACACCTCCACAATACAAAAAAATCAAATTAAACTCACCCACACCTTCACCATAATGAAAGAAGACAAAGCCCCATCAAACCCCTCTCATAGAGGGCCTCTACACTAGACTTTGATCAACACCCAAATTCAGTTTTGATTGAATTTGAGTTTAGACCTTTCACCACGACCAGAGGTTCAATCCCTAGCATTGTTGGACGTCCACGAACATACCGAACACCTCTGATTGAAGCTTCTTTTCTCAGACCAAAGGTATTGAACTTCCCCTCTTCCCAAGCCTATTTTTATTCTCCATGTGATTAGGGTTAGTTTAATGGCATGTTTACTGTATGGATATGTTCGTCACACTTAGAAGAGTCCATAGGATCAAACCTAAGGTTATTTGGTTGAGAGATGAGGGAGAGCTTAAGGTTTTAGGGTTAATGGTTACGAGCTCACACTATTTGAAAATGATGACCCACAGCCGTTGGATCGCGTGTGTATCAAATGGAAGGCTCTGATTGCGCCGAATGGAAGCATGGTTCATAAAGCGTGGGCTGACTCAGATGGCGACGCCAAATCAAAAGACGCCGATTGCAGCTTTGGAGTCACCGAGGATGATTGGCCCCACACTGGATAAGTAGAAAAATAGGGCTTTATTTTATTTATTTAATGGCTAGAACTTCAAAAATCCATATGTTGGTGTAGAAAAATCACAAAAATAAAAAAAAAATACCTTAGTGCTCAGTGAATAGAGGAGAACAGTGTAGGAATAGTTTGAAGATTATTTGATGCATGTTTTATATTTAATTAATTAAATATTATTTTGAGTCTTTTAACTCTCCATGCATGTAGACATTTCACCATAGTTTGATATTTTGACATATTGTTGACTCTATCATAGGTGATATTCTCTGATTTTTCTAACGTCAGAGAAGACCTCTAGACAGATATCCATATTTTTCAAATTTATGTATATTATTTACATAAATTAATTATAATAATTAGGATGCTACTTAGAAAAAAATCCAAAGAAATTTTGGAAGGTTTATTTTGACGAGAGAACTCTTTGGAAAATTTTTTATAGGCCAAGTCATTAAGAACACACTTAACTCTCACAAAACCCTAAAATACAAAAAAAATAATTTGGGATAAATAATCATTTAAATGACTTGATTTTGATTCTCCACTGTGATTTAAAGTTTATAGAACTCTTCATAAAAATTTTAAAACATTTGAAGTTCATCTGATAACATAAATTAATTTTTTAAGTAAAATGATATTTTTGACACTAAAATAATTTTTAATAATTAAAATATAACTCAAAATATTATAAAAAGAAAATTCTAATTAAAATAAAAACTTCATTTTTTAAGCCTATTTTAATATTTGAATAACTAAAAATTAATAAAAATCACAAAATTAATAAAATTCATGAAAATATTCTCAATTATTTCCTAAGAACTTAGGAGCAATTGGAATGTTTTTCCTAATCCTTTTAAGTGAAAATATTGAATTTTAAAGCTAAAAATAATTTTTAAAGGCTAATAAACAATTTTTCATAACTTTTCACTTACAATTCTAATAATTCAAAAAAAAAGTCCAAAAAATGTGAAATTTTTTTTTGGGTTCTTTAACCTTAGAGAAATTTAAGAAAAATGCAAAACTTAATTTTTCACATTAAAATATTTTATAATTAATTAAAACTCTAGAAATTTAGATAATTCTAATAATTCAAATATAACTCAAAAAATCACAAAATTTGATCCCAAAGATTTTCTGGTCTTGGTCTACCTCCAGTAAAAATTTCAAGGGATTATGCTTTACCTTAGTCAAGATATGGAATTTTCTTTAAAAAAAACCTATTTTTGCATATCAATAATTATATAAATTAAATTAAAATTTGAAAAATCACATTTTCTCCTCTTAATGTCTTAATTGACCCAGGAGTAAGATAGGATGAAAATTTGAAATTCATTTGAATAAATTTGATAAATTATGAAGTGATAGAGCGTTAGGGGCAAAAGTATAACTTTGAGAATTTGGTCTCAATTAACATTTAGGCTTAATTAAAGAAATGGAAATAGACAACCTTTTTTATCATAATTAACATATTTATATGACTGAAAAATAAGGGATTAATTGGTAGAAATCAATCTCATTTTTTTTCTAATTAAAGGATAAATTTATAATTTCCTAAATTATTAAAATTTTGAATTCTAGTAAATTAAATGATCGTAGACTTAGGGGTATGATTTTGCGTTTTAATAACTCATTAATTTAATACCCAATATGATGTTCAAGTGACATTCAAATGTTTTGATGATGAATTATTATCACTTAAAATTTAATCTCTTTCAAAATGACTAAGACATCCATCAAGGTCTTAAGGGCTTAGTAGTGACCTAAGCTAAATCAAATTTGGTTAAATGAGGATTAGAAAAGTGAATGTAACTAGAAATTGAACAGTAGCCCAACCTAAAATTGGCAAAGTGTCTTAATAGCATTAAATTACTCCTTTTAAGGGTCTTCACCCACATAATTCTCAAATTAAATGACAAATCATCATTGCCCTACTCAAAAAAAAATTAAACATCGATGTTCACTGAACACTAGAGATACTTACAGGATAAATTATTGAGCAACATAATAAGTTTAAATGAGCTCGAGACTTTTCACCGGGCGGTGATGGAGAAGCATGGACCTGCTTTTTCTCCTAACCTGTTGGATACCTCAGAGGTCTACTAAACTCATTATGTCTTGCTTAATAATATAATCCTTAATTGAATTAATAGAGGTCCACCAAGATATGATTTAGGATTTGGTAAATCATCATATCCTTATTTTTCCACTTTACATAAAATGCCCTTACATGCATTTTGAGTTTCCGGTAGTTGAACGAGAAAACTCGTTAGGTACGCTTTTACAGTTTACAGTACCATCTTTTTTCTATACTTTCTACACTGTATTTTATGCTTACAAAGCTTGCATGTTAAACAACTATGTCTCCTTGCATAAAAACTAAAACTATTAAGTCAGCCATAAAATTAAAGCCAAAACTAAAATTAATCAAGATGAAATTCACCGGCATAATATTCAAAATATAAGACCACTCAAAATTTAATCACAAACATCACAAAAACCACAATTGCAACAAAATTAAGTAGTCTCTATCGGATGATCGAAGATCAATCTGAGGAGGTAACCTACGGTTTCTAATGAGACTTCCCACGGTCTAAATGAAAGTATGGAACTCATTAAATTGAGTTTAGTAAATTCATTTGGACTTAGTGAATTTGATAGAAAATAGAGGTACCGGAACGAGGGAACCATAGGATCCTAACGGTGTCCCTCTAATCAACTTTAATAAGCCCCTTAACATTTAAAGAACTACAACCATAGGGCCATCTGATTTGACATCATAACTTGACACATTAGAAAANCGATGTGAGACCCCCTTTAATGGATGTTAAGGCTTCCGATTCCTTCAAATTTCAAATTATCTGATGATCGGTGTAAGGCCCCCTTTAATGGATTGTAAGGCTTCTGATTCCTTCAAATTTTAGATTTCTGAGGATAAGTGTGAGACCCCCTTCAATGGATGTTAAGGCTTCTGATTCCTTCAAATTTTAGATTATTTGAAGATCGGTGTGAGGCCCCCTTCAATGAATGTTAAGGCTTCTGATTCCTTCAAATCTAAAATCATCCGAGGATCGGTGTGAGGGCCCCTTCAATGGATGTTAACTTCAACCTTCAAATCCTCCAAGGATCTGTGTGAAACCCCCTCCAATGGATGTTAAGGCTTCCGATTCCTTCAAATTTCAAATTCTCTGAAGATCGGTGTGAGGCCCCCTTCCACGGATGTTAAGACGTCCAATTTCTTCACATATTCTCCACAAATTCACATGTGTGAATCTACATATTTTTTGCATAAGCACACATATTTTCTTGTCACCGCTTTGGTTGGATGTGACTCCTAGTGCTTTCCATCCTAACATGACACACACACATATTTTTCTGTCATCGCTTGGGTTGGATGTGAGTCCTAGTGCTTTCCTTCATAACGTGACACACATATTTTCTCGTTACCTCTTGAGTTGGATGTGAGTCTTGGTGCTTTCCTTCTCAATGTAACACACATATTTTCTTGCCACCGCTTGGGTTGGATGTGAGTCCTAGTGCTTTCCTTCTTAAAGGGACGCACATATTTTCTTGTTACCTCTTGAGTTGGATATGAGTCCCAGCGCTTTCCTTCTCAATGTAACACACATATTTTCTTGTCACCGCTTGGGTTTGATGTGAGTCCTAGTGCTTTCCTTCCTAATGTGACACACATATTTTCTTCTCACCACTTGGGTTGGATGTGAGTCCTAGTGCTTTCCTTCTTAACATGACACACACACATATTTTCTTGTCACGGCTTGGGTTGGATGTGAGTCTTAGTGCTTTCCTTCCTAACGTGACACACACACATATTTTCTTGTCACCGCTTGGTTTGGATGTAAGTCCTAGTGCTTTCCTTCCTAACGTGACACACACACATATTTTCCTGTCACCAATTAGGTAGGATGTGAGTCTTAGTGCTTTCCTTCCTAACGTGACACACATATTTTCTCGTTATCTCTTGAGTTGGATGTGAGTCCTGGTACTTTCCTTCTTAATGTAACACACATATTTTCTTATCACCTCTTGGGTTGGATGTGAGTCCTAGTGCTTTCCTTCCTAACGTGACACACATATTTTCTTGTTACCACTCAAGTTGTATGTAAGTCCCACCGCTTCCGTCCTCAATGTCGTAGATATTTTCTTTGGAGCCGGATGCTAGCCTCTGTGTTTTCCATCTCGATTCGGTCCTTCCACACAATCCTATTCTCATGTTTTAAAATAAGTTTGAAGACCACCTTAAATGGATTATGGCAGCTGATTCTTATTTCGAGATTGATACCCAAAATTCAATTCCCACCTCGAGGTCAGCACTTATATACTGACTCCCATCCTTTATAAATACCTGAAATTCAAAACTCAAAATTCACTCTTCGATCCCAAGCAAGAGTCCCTACTCTTTGATTTCAATCAAACAATCATCTGCTAAATTACTAGCAGAAAAAAAGCACACACACAACTCTACACATACTTTCGGGTCTGTTGAGTTAGGAGTTTGTATTGGTTTTTATTGATATCTTCGGTCAACGTCAATACGCGCGGTGTGCTTGCCCAACACACCACACTTCTTGGGGGTCCATTTGTTGGCCTCACTTTTGGTTGAGATTTAGTTTTTCCTCTTTAGTAGTCTAAGGTCTAGCCACAGGACTTTCTTACTGACTATTATTAGGAAAATAGACATGGAACCCACACCATTAGAAATTTTACACTCCTCTTTACTCAGCTTGAAGTTCCACATATTGGTCCTAACCTCTAGCACTTAGTATGTGGGGTCATTATAAGGGAACTCAAGATGAGTCACCCATTAGGACTGCTCGACCTTAGGGTTGACCCTGGGTGTTGGTCTAGGGCTTAAGGTACATACTTGCACTCACAATCACTCACTATCCTAAACTTAAACTTCTAGGCTTTGATCCCTTCATAATTTTGGGAGACTCATGTAGGTGGTCTCCTAAACCCATTAGCCCTGGGCTAGGGTTTGGCTAAGATCACTACATAGAGGACCCAAAATGGGATTTCCATTGGTCCATCGCTTATTGATGGTGGTTTGCACTCCAACTCTACCAAGATATCCAACTTAGCCTTTTACCTTTAAACTCCCCCAAACTACCTAGATACCCTTGGGACCACAAATTTGGCCAAAATTTTCAAATCTAGACAAAATACTCAACTTGACTCAAAAATCATTTCAAACACTTTGAAAACACCAAAACTACCCAAAATCACCAAAATTGGCCAAATTACGAAAATACCCCTCCTTACCCCAAAATTCCAAAATTTTGAAAAAATCGCAAAAAACCCCAAAACCTCCAAAATATTCCCAGTTTCATTTTTCTCAACTATCACATGACCTAACTTGGCCAATTTGACCATCTTTGATCGAAACCTCCAAATTGCCCTTTAAAGGCCCATGTTTTCCCCAAATCACTCCAAATGTCCATCAATTTGATCCCAATCTCCCCAAATTTCAATCCCAAACTCAAATTCACCTTCAATGTGACCAAAATAAACCAAATCCAAGCTCAATTAACCAATGCTTTGAGCCCAATTTTGATTTAGATCAAAACCCCAATTTTGGCCCCATGACTTGGTTCCACCAAATTGAACACATGCCTACTCCATTTGCAACAATTTGCGTTGAAAAACCTTCAAAACATCCCCATAAATAAAAATTAACCTTCAATTGGCCTTGGTGAGACCTCAAATTCATTTTATTTCATTCTAAGTCCAAAAGCCCCAAATTTGCCCCAAATTGGCCATGTCTCAAAATCTCACCAAATTGATGGCCTTAGCCCCAAAATTTTCACTCCATCCCTTCATGAAAAGTCTTCACAACACCTCCCTTAATCATTTAAACTATTTAATTTGGACTTATCCCAAGGCTAACCTAACCTAGACCCATGTCTAGCCCAACATACACAAAATTGACCAAATTCAAAAAATCCCTCAAATTGACCTACCAATTGAACTCAAAATCACTTCAACCCTTCACCAAAAACTTCATAACAATCATCTACATAATGTTGATCAATTACTTGGGTATATTGACAAGGTTATCCTAGCCCAAACCCAAACTTTGATCACTTGAACCCACATTGAACCTATGCATTAGAGATGGCCTAAGTACCCCAAAGTCATCAAATTAACTCCACCTCAACCATGGGTTAGACCCTAAGACTGAGCCAAAAACCATCTAACCACCTAAACTAAGACATGGACCAAAGGTCCCCAAAATTAAGGGATTTTATTTCCAAAAAATGCAAATGCTTAAGATACCCTTACCAAAATTAAACCCCATTGCATTAAATTGATTTGACAGATTCCCCTGGATGCCGTGAGCTCCTAGCTACCACCCCCTTCCATGACCGACCAGCCTAGTCGTTGGAGAAGTCAAAATCAAGGGCCACCCCCTCTTGAATTTTACCCAAATCAAACCTAGAGGCCAGGTCAGCCAAACCAAATTGTAGAGCTCCTCTGCCCTCCACCTAAGCACCACAATGCACCCACACATTTGCCCTGAAAGCCACCCTATAGCCATTTTTATAAAAACTCACCTCCACGGCCATGGGAGGTGTGCTAAAATTTTCTCAGAGAGAGCTTACCAAATCACTCACAGACCTTCTTTGAGACCTCCACAACCCATTCTAATCACTCCATTGCCTTGATTCCCCCTGTGTAACCCTAATTTTGAGCTTCAAAATTAGGGCAGAAAAAGGACATCCCTAAAAACTCCACCAAACTTCAATTGCATGTTCCCACACCTTCACAACAATAAGAGAAGACAAAGCCCCATCAAATTACCCTCTGAAATAGCCTCTACAATAGCTCTAGACCAACAACTAAAATCGGTCTTGAATAAAATCATACATAGGCTTTACACCAAGACTCGAGGCTCAATATCTAGCGTCCTTGGATCCTAACGAACGTGCCAAGACCCTCTGATTGAAGCTTCACTTCTTAGAGTCAAGGTATAAAACTTCTCTTATTCTTGAGCCTATTTGAACTCTTCATTTGTTTTGAATTTATTTCATGGCATCATAAGCGTATGGATATGTTCCTCTAGTCTAGACGAGCATTTAAAAAAAAATCACTTAATTTGGTTAAGAAATGAGAGAGATCTTAAGCCTAGAAGATGGAAGGTTCTTGGGCTAGGCTATCGGGGATGATGACGGGGAGCCGACGATCGCGCGTTTATCGGATGGACGATCGAGATCAAGTCGGGCATTGCTTTGGAACATAAACCGCAGGTCGAGTCAGCATTGAGGTGGTCGGTGGCGTGAAATGGGAGTGCGCCGCATGGAGCTTTGAAGTCGTTGTAGGTTGAGGTGACGTCGCGTGTTTAAATAGATAAATAAGGGTTTAATTAATTCAAAAATGACCCCTAACTTAAAAAATTCATATCTTCATGTAGAAAAATCACAAAAATAAAATAAAAATACCCACTTGCTCAGCGAACAGAGGAGAACAATGTTAAATAATTTTAAGTCCATGTGATGCATATTTTATATTTAATTAATTAAATACTGATTTGGATGTTTTGATTCTCCATGCATGTAGTAATATCACCATGGCTTGAAATTTTAGTATGTTGTTGTCTCTATCTTAGGAAATATTCCTTGATCTTTCCAAAGTCAGAGGAGGTCCGTAGACAAAAAATCATATTTTTCAATTTTATGTGCATTATTTGCTTAAAATAATCATGGAAAGTAGCATGTTACTTAGAAAAATCCAAGAAAATTTTAGAACATTTACTATGACCAGAGAACCCTTAGGAAAATTTTTCATTAGCCAAGTCATTCAAAATACACCTAATCTTTACGAACCCTAAATAACTAAAATAATTATTTTGAAAAATATAAATAACAAAATAACTTGATTTTTTATCTCCACTATAGTTTAAAATCCAGAGAACTCACCATAAGAATTCCAAAATAATTTGAGTTCATTTGGTAACTTAAGTTGACTTTTAAAGATAAATAACATTTTTGGCACTAAAATGATTTTTAAAAATCAAAATATAAACTGAAAAATTATAAAACTTAATTTTTTTGAGTTCTCTGTGATCAGGGGTATAATCTAAAAATAAAATGATATTTAAAATAAAAAACTTAATTTTTAACTTATTTTTAAACATTTAAATAATTAAAAAACCATAAAAATCACAAAAATAATAAAATTCATGAAAAATATTCTAAATTTCTTCCTAAGCATTTAGGAACAATTAGAATTTTTTTTTTTTCTGATTTTCTAAATAAAGATATTGAATTTCAAAGCTTAAAAATAATTTTTAAAGGCTAAAATTGGTTTTCACTCAAATTATTGCCAATAAATAATATAAAATTCAGAAAAATATAAAAATCTTCTCCTCTGAGTTCTTGCACCTTAGAAGGATTTCTCAAAAATAATAAAGTTAATTTTCTCTTTTTAAAATATTTTCATAATTAATAAATGCCCCAGAACTTAAAATAAATCTTGAAATTCAAATAAAAATAAAAAAATCTTGAAAATTGATCCAAAGGCTTCTCTAGTCTAGGTCTATCTCCAATAAAAATTTCAAGGGATTAAGATTTACATTGGTCAAGTTAAGAATTTTCTTTGAAAAATCCTATTTTTTGCATGAAAATAATTATGTAAATTAAATTAAANATGGTAGAAACCAATCTCACTTTCTTAATTGAAAAAATAGGTTAATAAATTTATAAATTATTAAAATTTGGAAGTTTATTAAAATTAAATGACCATGGACTTAGGGGTATGACTTTTGAAGTCAATAATTAATCAATTTAATACCTCTATTTAAAGTTTCAAATAAATAAGGGACATTTTATATAAAAATAATAATATTTAGAATAAAAACTTGATTTTTAGCCTATTTTAAATATTTAAAAATTCATAAAAAACACAAAAACAACAAAATTCATGAAAATATTATAAATTGCTTCCTAACCACTTAGGAACTATTAGAATATTTTTCCTAATTTTATAAATAAAGATATTGAATTTCAAAGCTTAAAAATAATTTTTTAAAGGCTAAAAATGAGTTTTTTGATAAATCAAAGAAAAATAAAAAAAAATATGAAATTTATTCCTATGTGTTCTATAACCTCAACGAGATTTTTCAAAAATACAAAACTTAATTTTCATCATTTAAAATATTTTATTTTTATTAAATAGCCAAGAATTTAAATTAATTTTGATAAATCACAGGGAATTCCAAAAATCATGAAATTAGGTCCAAAGACTTCTCCACTCAAGGTCTATCTCCACTAAGAATTTCAAAGGATTAAAATTTAGCTTGGTCAAGTTAGGAATTTTCTTTGAAAAATCCTATTGTTTGCTTGAAAATAATTATTTAAAATAATTTAAATTTTGAAAAATCACATTTTCTCCTCTGATGTCTTAATTGACCCATGAATGAAGTAGGAGAAAAATTTCAAAGTCATTTGAGTTGAATTTGATAAATTAGAAGTGTTAGCCTAGGGGCAAATGTGTAATTTTGAAAATTTAGCCTTAATTAACATTTAGGCTTAAGTTAAGGAGGGAAATGGGNTGAAGTGTTAGCCTTAGGGGCAAATGTGTAATTTTGAAAATTTAGCCTTAATTAACATTTAGGCTTAAGTTAAGGAGGGAANAATTCAAATCATCAATCATGACCACTGAAAGCTTAACCTTTTCAAAACTAATTAAGACATTCACCTAGGTCTTAAGGGCTTAGTGGTGACTTAGGCCAAATCAAAATTGACTAAATGAGGATCTAGGTCTTAAGAGCTTAGTGGTGACTTAGGCTAAATCAAAATTGACTAAATGAGGATTAAGGAAATAAACATAATTATATCAAACATCCTTGAAACACCATTAAGCCCAATTAGGTTTAAAAATATAATCAAACATCCTCGAAACACCACTAAGCTTAATTAAAAAATTGACTAAGTGTTCAGGTTACACCAACTTGCCCTTTAAGTAAATTCACTCACATAATTTTCAAATTAAATAATAAATGATAATTACCCATTTCTTAGGGATATTTAAGACATCAATGTTCACTGAGCATTAGTGTATTCATAGGATGAACCATTAAGCAACATAATAAGTTTAAATGGACTCGAGGTTTTTCAGCAGTTGGTGAGAGGGAGGCATGTCCACCTGCATCCTCCTCCTAACTTGTTGGATACCTCAGAGGTCTATTAAACTTAATATACTTTGTTCAATGAAATCATCATTAATTAAATTTTTAAGGATTTACATGAATACAACATAGAGTTAGGAAAACCACCAGAACTTTACTTTTCCTGCTCTTCATAAATGCCCTTTTTTAAGTTTCAGGTGGCGGAACGAGAGACTCGCCAGGTACGCTTTTATAGTTTATAGTATCGTCTTTCTTGTGACTTTTCATTACATGCTTCTCTTTATGCTTACGTTGTTTATTTTTTTATACTTGCATTTACCTACATGTATGAAAACAACATAAACTTGCATGTTAACCAAAAACAAAACTAATATCAACCAAGATAAAATCCACCGCCACAACATTCAAAATATAAAACAACTCAAAACTTAATCACAAACATCACACAATCCTACGATTGCTAACGAGCTTCTTATGGTTTAAATGAAATTATGGAACTCATTAAGTTGGGTTTAGTAAGTTCAGTTGGACTAAGTGAATCCAATAGAAAATAGTAGTGTCAGAATGAGGGAACCGTAGGATCCTAACCGATGTCGCTCTAATCAACTTTAATATGCCCTAATAAAATTTAAAGAACTTCAACTATAGGGCCACCTGATTTGGGATTATATATTGACACACTAGAAAACTCAGACTCGTCGCGGCGAGGAGCTTGGAGCTAGCATGGCGGGCAACACGACCATTTTCAACAGCAAAACTTGTCTTCCCAAGCTAAACCAATCTTCCTTCCTTAGACTTAAAAAACAAAGTCATATGGATTCGAGGTTGCTTTCTTATGCAATGTAAATCCTCACCTTATCTTTAGGCTTTTATATAGCCCTGCTATACAACATTAGCTTTAACTCATCGTAGGATTCTGAGGTTGTCATTTATCACGACCTAAATCCTCATATCTTCCAGGTTATTTGTGTGATAGTTTCACACGAATGTAAGCCCTAAAAAATAAAATTGGCAAGATGAAACACTTAATTTTTTTTCTCCTCAAAACTGAAGCCAAACTTTAGGATAGCTCGGGAAGACACCGAGGTTTGCCTCTGGATCCATGACATCACCTAATTCTTCCTCCTTTGGACTCTACAATAAAATTTTCCAAATTTGAACCAATCCCCTTTCACACCTCTACGTCTGNGTAAACCCTCTTTAATTCTTTATGTCAAATAGGGGAATTTGTCGGCAAATATAAAAGTTTCGCAGACCAGACGGATGTCATATATTCTTTAGTTTATTTGATCGAGCCTCATCCTCAAGTCTTGTGTTTATACCTTCGGGATAGATGCTGGGTTTGAGGTAAAGTGCTATTTCATTTGAACTATGAAAAATATGGGGTCAGTTTAATTTCATACTTTTCTAAACTTCAACGTCCTTCCAAAGTGGGCAACGAGATTTCAATTCCGGTGAGTGACAGCTTCTTACGGGCAACTCCAACCAAAAATAGCGTTGACATGCGTCATCCATGAGAAACTCGGTATTCCTAAGGTCAAAGGAAGGGAACTCTATCCAATGACTGAAAGCTGAAGCTCCAAGAGGTGAAACTTATACCTGTCAAAGTGGCAAGGATGCCTCATGAAGGAAAAGAAAGTGGAGGTTCAGCTACAAAGCTGNTTTGAAATTTCCTTGAAGATAATATTTCCTGATTTTTACCGAGAGTCTTCTTAAGTGACTTTGGTCATTTAAGATGTAATTAACTATAAGGGCTTGCCCTTAAAGGAAGCATGTATGAACCCAGCTTAATATAAACCCTATTTAATCTTTTATATTAAATAGGGGTTTGTCGGCAAATACATTGGTTTCGCAGACCAAACGGATGGCATAACTTTCTCTAGTTTATTTGATCAACCCTCACCCAAGGTTTTGCAGACCAAACGGACGTCATACTTTCCTTAGTTTAATTGATCGAGCCTCATCCTTCGCAGACCAAACAGATGTCATAACTTTCTCTAGTTTATTTGATCGAGCCTCGCCCTCAATTCTTGTGTTCATCCTTCGGGATAGATACAGGATTTAAGGTAAAGCGCTCTTTCATCTAAACTATGAAAATTATGGGGTCAGTTTGATTTCATCATTTTCAAAACTAAAATTTTTAAAACGTCCTTCCGAAGCGGGCAACAGGATTTCAATTCTGATGACCGACAGCTTCTTACGGGCAAACCCCACACCAAAAATAGCGCCGACAGCTTCTGACGACTCCGCTGGGGAAGAGCTTTTCTCTCCATACAAATCAAGAAATATTATCTTCACACATAGGTAATATGTCCATGTCCCCCTTGGACNTGCTCCAAACAAAATGACTTATACCTCATCTAGGTCGGGGAGCCTTCTAACACCCTAGGTGCACTAGAAAATTGCCTATATAAAGGTATGTTGAGCCAGTCAGGTTGAAGAAGCATGGGGTCTCCTCCTCAGAACATGCAAATATGAATGCAGTTATCTAGTGTGGTCATTAAGAATTGTGGAGGCCCGATAAATATATGCAAAAAAGCAAATGTTACAATTTTTAAATCCTGAATATTTTACTCCTAAATTTTAATTATCTTGAACATTTTATTTAGGATTTTGTAAAAAATTACAATTTTAGGGATCTTAATGAGCCTTGATTATATGGTGAAATTCCAGATGAACCACAGAAATAAAAAGCAAAATGCATACAAGTGCAGACATGCAACATGATGCAAAAAATAAAACAAGCCAAATCAAAATAATAAACATGTCGATGCCGCTGGATAGGCAACATATCCTAGAAAAGATAAGGGACGGTCAGACTTTGCATATACATGCCCGGTCCTAATTCTATACATCAGTAAAAAATTTAGAAGATACGGGGCACAAGCATCTACTCCTGATCCCTTCCACGTGATTCACACGCTAACACCTTGAAACCCCTGCTCGTATCTTATTTCTGATACAGGACTCTCCTAAACTCTAAAAATATATATGAAAGAGAAAAAGACTCAATTTTGCATGAAAATAAGTGTTAGCGAGAAAGCTCACATGCAAATAACATATCATGGGTCATGCCTTAAAAGTGGGGGAGCTAATAGAACCTACAAGCAAAAGGGTTAGAAATCATTAATTGCTCCCCAAAAAGTGGTACATGTGTGTGTGCATAAGTAGGCATGACTCCATGCAGAAAAACAACCTAACATATTACCACACATATGCAGCATGCAGTCGCACCACAAGCACAATGCAAAAGAAAGATACCTGGCTAGAGCAACCAATCCAACAAAGAACAATAGCCAGGTATCAAAAAGACTATCTAGCACCCTAAATCCTAGCCTAGCACACCATCTAACAAAAAGTGCGTCAACCTAGTATCTAAGTGGGAGGTAGGTCTGGGTATAGTATGACTTTGATAGGGTCGTCATGTCGGCCCCATCCTAAAGATCCGAAGGATCTAAAGGGTGTCACGAGTTAGATCTACTGGTCTTTAGCACAGTCATACTTATGTCAATCTCGATGAATTAACTTGCATTGCTCACTAGGATAACCCCAGCAAGCAATGCTTGTTAAGGCATTGTGACCGATACGGGGGATCTCACGACGAGCCTGGCTCGCTGATACACCTAAAATATATAATGTTTTTAGACACATTTTTATACCTATTTTTGAGATAATGCATTTTAATGGAAGGTATTTTTGTGTTTTTCTTGTAGATACAGGTAAAAAGGGTGAAAAATGCTTAAAGGAGTGAAAAATGATAAAATTTTGAGCAAAAAGGTTTTATGACACCACTATTTTCTATTGGATTCACTTAGTCTAAATGAATTTGCTAAACTCAACTTAATGAGTTTCATAATTTCATTTAGACCATAGGAAGCCTCGTTAGCAACTGTAGGTTACCTCCTCCGATAGATTCCTGATCATCTAATAGAGACGTCTTAATTTAGTTGCAGTTGTTGTTTTGTGTGATGTTGTGATTAAATTTTGAGTTAAATTATATTTTGATTGTTGCGGAGGTGATTTTTATCTTGATTGATTTTAGTTTTGGTTTTGGTTTTGGTTTTGGGGCTATCCTAACAATTTTAGTTTTCATGCAGGTTCACATTGTTGTTTAGCATGCAAGTTTGTGTTAACATCAAAAGTACTGTATGAAAGTACAAGAAAGACGACTCTATAAACTGTAAAAGCATACCTGCCGAGTTTTTTCATTCCACCACCGGAAACTCAAAATGCATGTTAGGGCATTTTATGTGAAGCAAGAAAGTAGAGTTTTAGTGACCTACCTAAACCTAGGTCATATCTTGGTGGGTCCCTATTAATTTGATTAATGATGATTTTTTTTTGTTAAGCAAAACATATTAAGTTTAGTAGACCTCCAAGGTATCCAACAGGTCTGGAGGAAGAAGCAGGTCCAGGCTTCCCTCTCACCGCCTGGTGAAAAGCATCGAGCTCATTTTAACTTATTAGGTTGCTTAATAAATCCATCCTAAAAATACTTTTAATGTTCATTGAACATTGATGCTTTAATTACTCTTAAGAGTAGGGTAATTATCATTTGTGATTCAATTTGTAAATTATGTGGGTGAAAACCAGTTCTATCAAAGACATTTAGCCAATTTTTTTAATTTGGGCTTGTAGTGTTTAAAGATGTTCAATTTTAATTATGTTCACTTTTCTAATCCTTATTTAATCATATTTGATTTAGCTTGGTCACTACTAAGCCCTTGAGGTTTTGGTGGATGTCTTAGTTATTTTTGAAAGAGATTAAAATTTTAAGTGNCTGTAATGTAGTAAAGGAGAAAGGAATCTTTTGACCATCTGTTCCTGCTGTGACAAGCTCTTGAATGAGCTGACGTTCTAAGCCACACTACAGGACAAGTGTTCCCTTTGCATGTGTCTAGAGGTGCAACCCTTTCATAGTTCGTAAGGTAGTAGTTCCTCTAGCTCTGGATCAGGTTGAAACCCGTGCGATATTTTGTTGTTGTCCATTTGTCGGAAGGTTACGGACACTCTGCAGTGTCACACTTCTGAAATACAATGCTTGGCAACATCTGCACTATTGCCTTTAAGAATAAGCACTGAGCCAACTGGTAGGGGAATCTCCACCGAGCCTCTGAACTCACCAGGGCCGATGATTTCAATTTTTTCCCATATAAAATGTTGCTTTTACTCATGAATGAGACCTTACAAAATGGCCTCATGAATTAATGGTGATTGATGTGTGGAGGAATCCAATCACCCTCGTCGTAGATGTTGATAATATAACTATTTAGAATGTAGGTAGAGAGCAAAAAACTCCATCTGACCATTCTTTTGATCATTCACTTTATCATTGGTGGTGGTGGATCTACTTGATCGTGTTTGTGGATCCCAGGCAGATTCCCTTGTCTATCATTTGTTAAGTTGTAGCCGCAGCCACACTGGATAGTAATCCATACTGGATAATTCAAAGAATCCCTTTTCCTCACACTGGAAAGTTCGTGTCTGAGGATTAGCTTACTTATGTTACTTATGTTGTAGCAACATAAGTAAACTTGATTGCCCTCTGTCCCTTAGGTCAAAAATGAAGTTAAGAATACTTTGTTAGTCAATCTCTGAGAAGACTCTGGTATACAGTTCTAATCCTTCCAGTATGTTGATGAATTTTCTCTGCACTTCTTCGTAGAACTCGAAGTCTCTTTTATTTACTTTACTAATTTTATATAATTCCACCTTACTAGGAGTCGGTAGTTGTCGTGGGTATTCCCTCATTTTAACCTTAGCGGGAACCCAAGCTGGTGCTGTCTCTGGCTCTAACGGCATGTATGATTCTGTGTCTGACTGGACGTTTGGCTCTGTACCTTTTGGAACATACGGCTCTGCATCCATTGGCACATATGGCTATGCCTCTATCACGTAATCAATCCATGATCGGTAGATACATATTCCTTAAATGTGTTGTAGTGTTGTAGATGTAGGACATTGCAGTCCGGGCACTCCACGAATGCTTTCGTAGTTGACGCTCGTGCAGGTATTTCAGCACAGCAGACAGCGTAACCCTTATACAGAACATTTGAAGCTGGTAGTATCTTTGGCTTTCAAACAAACTTGGGCTCCTCATCCATAGTGGGTTGGCTGGAGGAGGTCTCTTTCATGCCCGGATGATAAATTTGTCCCTCAGAAATAGGAGTGAGCAATTTTTCTGCCTCATTCTGGCGTCTCTTCTCTTCTTGCAAGAAAGCTCCCTGTTTGCGTTGGTTGGCAGTTCTTCGTTGTGTTCTTCGTAGTGGAGCAAACGGTATTCTTTCATTATCAACAGTGACTTCGCCCCTAGTCGGCGTGGCTATAATGGATGGAAAACGGTTGGGCCCCACAATCGGGTCCTGTTGTACCGTCACGTTCTTCCTTTCAATGACGCACTGTCTTTAGTGGCCACCCATAGTAGTGAAGGCAACCCTTCCTTTTCCTGTTTACTGAAGAAATTCATTAAATGCCCCTCGTATTCCATGCCAACTTGGTTAAATTCCATGTCGAAATCTATAGTATCGCCCTGCGGCGCCATTTCTTCATTTAGTGCAAGATTCTAGCCATCTTTAAGGGCAAAGATTAGCCTCTGGCCTGACATTTCGCTGCAAATGACAAGAAAAATGTCAGTGGGCTGAAACTTAGCATCAACAAGAAAAAAATAAAGTATTCATTAAAGAAATTTTTAGTTTATTTTGGTGAAGAGATCATTTATTTATGTGTGAGTTTTGTTTAAATTAGTAGCATATTAATTTTGAAAAGAGAAAATTAAGGTGTGTAATTTTCAAAAAAAAAAATTATTATGTTGAGGTTGATTTTGTTACAAAAATATGGACCCGATCACAGACGTTTGGCCACATAGATAACCCTAAAACAATCAAAATTTCAAAATTTCAAATCAAGTGAAGGCAAGCAATGTCAAGTTGCGCAGTATGTCTTCAAGTATCATCCATTGATTGGTAGCATGGGTCTTTCACCCCATAAGTCTACTAACTAGTAGGCTCCTCCTGTGTAGACTTTTTCAATGACAAATGGTCCCTCCCAAGTTGATTTAAGTTTTCCACCTATCTTGCGGTGTGCATGAATAGACGTTTTGAGCACAAGGACAAGGTCACCAAATTTAAATGTCCTTGGGCGGACCAATTTGTAATGAGCTTGTACTATCTTTGCCATGTAAAGTTCCAAACATTGTTTTGCTTCAAGTCATTTTCTTTCCAGACTCTCTAGTTCCTCGAGCCTAAGCTTTGCACATTCTTCTATTGTGAGTTGGTTGGTGACTGCAACTCTGAGAGACGACATCTGAATTTCTAACGGTAGCACGACCTCGGACCCGTACACCAACATGTAGGGTGTACACTGAGTGGGAGTCCTGAACTTCATTTTGTAGGCCCACAAAGCTTCTAGCAATTTTTTGTACCAATCCTTATTGTTTTCATCCAGTGTTTTCTTCAAAATCTGTACCAATGTCTTATTAAAGGCTTCAGCCAATCCATTTGCTATGGGATAGTAAATTGTAGAGTATCTCTAATCTATTCCATGTCTTTTGACAAAATTATTGATTTTGATGCTTTTGAAGGCTGTCTCATTGTCGAAAATTATTCTTCGCGGTACTCCAAAATGGTAGACGTTTTTGGTTTTGAAGAATTGAAGAACGTGATGTGTCATAACCTCTCGTAGCGACACTATCTTTGCCCATTTAGAGTAGTAATCAGTAACAGCAAGTATAAACCTGTGTCCTTTGGAGGATGAAGGGTCTATCGAACCCACTATCTTTGTTCCCCAGCACTCGAATGACCACGAGGTAACGCTTGGGTGTAGCACATTCGGAGGTTGGTGCAAGACCACCCCATACACTTGGTACTGGTGACATTTTCTAGCAGTATCCATGTAGTCGGACATCATTGCTGGCTAATAATATCCGAGTCTTTTGATCTTCACTTTCATTTTTGGTCCCGACTGGTGAGCGCCACACAATCTGACATGTACTTCTTTGATAATATTTTGGGCTTCGGCTTTTCTTAGGAATCGTAGCCACATCTGGTCGAATGATCTTCTATAGAGGAAATCACCCACTAGAGCATACGACATAGCCCTCTTTGTAATGTGATGTGCCTCAGACTTATCTTTCAACAGTTTTCCAGTATGCAAATAATCTTGTAATGGCTTACGCCAATCTTCGTTGATATCCACAATCGCAATCATTGTTTCTTCTTATCAGAGCTTGTGTAAAGTTTCAAGGTTGATTGGAGATAGAACTTATCTTCCTTGTATTGTGATTTTAATGGAATCCTCTGGGAGACACGCCAGTTCTTTAGTGAGTTTTGCTAGAGCATCGGCATGGGCATTATCTCCCTGAGGAATCTGGTAGAAAGTCACTTAGAGGATTTGCTCCAGTAGCTTCATCGCGTATTGGTGATATTTTGCTAGTCTTGGTTTCAAAATTTTGTATTGTTCAACGACTTGCTGGATGATGAGTTGAGAGTCACCGTAGTGATTAAGGATTCATATTCTGCTTCATTATTGGTGCACGGCTCTATCAGGTGGTATGAGAACTTTAACATACCCTTATCTGGCGTGATAAAGATCAAACTGATCCCTGCTTCATCCGGTATGACTGTGCTTGATGCTTTGTCTTTTCTGGCTGATGATGCACAGTCAAAGTAGATCTCGCAGCATTGCGCACTAGAGAGTTCCATTTATAAAACTTTCTCATCTAATAGTTCGTCTTCGAGAGGGGACCCAGCTGACAGTGGTTGTCCAACGAGAAAGTCTGCTAGAATCTGTTCCTTGATAGCACGGAGGGGAACAAAAATTATATCAAATTGCAATAAGATCATCGACCATCTCGCTAGACGTCCGGAGAGCGTTGGTCGGGTCATCAAATATTGCAATGGGTTAACTTTTGAAATTAGGGTAATCTTATGAGAAAGCATGTAATGTCTAAGCTTTTGGGCGGCAAAAGTTAACTTCAGACATGCTTCTCATTATGTGGATACCTTACTTTCATCGGTATCAGATGACGACTCAAGTAGTAGAGTGCATTTTCCTTACCCTTGTCATTGACTTGGGCTAAGAGGGCTCCAAGAGACTCATCTAGGGTCATGATATAAAGTATTAAAGGTTTCCCTGGGATAGGGGCTACCAAAACAAGTGTTGTCATTAAATATTGTTTAATGTCCTCAAGGGCCCGCTGGCATTTCTCTTCCTAAATGAATATTGCGTCCTTTTAATTAATGTTGAGGGCTGACACCTACATGAGAGATTAAAAATAAAGCGTCTTAGATATGCAAGCTTCCCTTGGAAGGAACGTAATTATTTTAAGGTGTTAGAAGGAGGCATTTCCAAGATAGCTTTAATCTTATCTAGGTTGATCTCTATTCCCCGATGACGGACAATGAATCTTAGAAACTTCCCAGAGGTAACGCCAAGGGCGCACTTTAAGGGATTCATTTTTAGGTCATATTGTCGTAACCTTTAGAATACGATCCTCAACTCGCACAAATGGTCTATTTTTTATTTTCTTTTGATGACTAAATCATCCACGTAGAATTCTACTTGATTGTGAATGATGTTGTCAAAAATCTTTATCATTAAGGTTGATATGTTGCTCCGGCGTTCTCTAACCCAAACGGCATCACTGTGTAGCAGAAAATTTTGATCAGTGTTCTGAAGGTTGTAAGTAATGCATCCTCGGGAGCTATCTTGATTTGGTTGTATCCCGATGATCCGTCCATGAAAGAGAAGATTTCATGTGTAGAAGCGATATCCACCATCATTTCTGGTATTGGTAGAGGAAACTAGTTTTTTGGACATGCTTTGTTTAGATCTCTGAAGTCGACGTAAACATAGATTTGTCCATTTCTCTTCTGGACAGGTATAATATTGGCTAACCGTATGGGGTATTGCTCTTCTTTAGCAAAGTTAGAGTCTATTAATTTCTTCACCTCGGCAATGACTTGTTGCTCTATTTCAAGGCGCGTTCTTCTTGGAGCTTGTTTTACTAGGGTTATATTTTTATCTACCCTAAGTTTATGAACTGCAAATTCTGCAGGCAGTCTTGACCTTTCATCATAGCTCCATGCGAGGCAATCTTTGAATTCTATTAACAATTTGATCAACCGTAGAGATTCTTCATCGTTAAGTAGAGAGCTTATAAATTCAGGTTGGGGTTGTTCTTCAGTCTGGAGGATGATTTCTTTCAACTCATCAACCGTTGATTTAATTTCCTCTTCAAATTCTGGTGGAGCATCTTCTAGTAGTGGGTCAGTAGATTCATCCTCTATATCGAGGCAATCCTCTCCTAATTCACTAGCAACAATCATATAAAATTATGAATCATTGAACTATCCGAGTGTACCAAATCCAAGACCCTCTTTTGAGTTGGGAGTTCGACTTTTAACACTCCATAACTTTTTAAGAAGTTGTGACTTATCTTTTGACTTTTGTTTTGGTAAATGTCCTTATTGAATTAACTTTTTTACGTAAGGCGAAAAGTAGCCAAAAGGTAATTCCTTTAATTCATTAGGATCATCATCCAAATTTATAGGATTTTCAACATTAGTAGAGGTAGAAGCAAGGTAAATTTTGATCGGCTTTGAACTAGCACTACGGACTTCCTTGACTTCTAAACTCTCGACCTTTTGAGGGAGAATCATAGCAAGGGTCATAGTATTTACATAGTGGTTTATCCGATCTTACATTGTCTCATATTCACTTTTCTTGGCATCTTCTAAGGATATCTCGTATTGAGGTTTCCTCTATTTTGTCATCATTATTTCGTTTTCAAAACTATCTTCATCACCAATGTTGTTGGTTGGCCTAGTTCATTCAACATCTAAGTTGATTATTGCTCGTCCACGTCCCTGGCCTCGACCTCGAGTGTGCAAACTAAAAGAACCTCCACCAACTTATTGTAAGAGAGTAGTGGAAGCTTGCTGAAGTGGAGTTGAATGGCCTTGCCATTGTACTTCTTCTGGATGGTTACTTTTGTTTGTTGCAATTTCACGAGAGAAGATAATTTTCTTTGGAGGTGCGTAGTAGGCAGCATCTTCATGAATGCCAACCTCATGAACTGAAAATGATTGTAGATCTCCCTTGATGCAATGTTCTTGTCCTTCTTTGTAGTACTTGATGCACTGGTGTAGAGATGATGGAACCATGTTGTGTTCATGAATCCACGGGCGACAAAGTAGATTATTGAAAGAGGTCTCGGCGTCGATGATATGAAACTTGGCGGTTATTCTAGTTCTCCAACCTTCATAAACAATGCAATCGATGCAAGGGATGTTTCTCCTTTTTGGTTGAATCCTCTTAACATCATTTTATCGGCCGTAAGCTACTGAGCTTCAATGTCCAAATAGGCCAATGCTTTTAGGCTCATCAAGTTGAGTGATGCTCGAGGATCTACTAAAACTCTGGACAACACAAATCTGCCGATGTTGATGGAGATGTAGAGTGGTCGGAGGTACCGAGCATCAAATCTTCATATGTGAAGGTTACCCCAGGTTGTTCTTTCAACGAGCAAACTTCATCTGAGGATGTGTTGGCCAACTGGGCTAAGCAAATCTCTAGGTCGAGCAATGCTGTAACCAGAGACTCTCTCATTTCTTTTGATAGGGTCAGAGCGTCATAGATGCTTAATGGGCTGGCAACTTCCTAAGATGAGCTAGCACATTGAAATCCACTTTTTATGGTCCTCTAATTTTCTCTTGGTTATGTGTTTCTTCTACTGGTGGAGGTGGCGGTAATTCTTCTTGTGTTATTATTTATTTTCCTTTTATCAACTGGTGCTGTTCTCGGGGGTAACACTTTCCCGCTCCTTAAGTTTATTTTTGTAATTTCGTATTGAGATACCTTTGTTGAATCTTCCGGTGTTTCTTCTTTGTCGGAAAGATCTAAGTTGATGGCAAGTGGTGTACCGTGGTGCTCAAGGATTGGCTGCTCACTCCCGGTGCTGTCGTAGCTATTATCATTGATGTCTTCTTTGGTATTGTTAACAAGTTCTTCAAACTCAAGTACGATTTGAGGATCATTGTGGGAATCGATATCAAGGCTAGATTGGTCATTATCGATCACTTCATTATTAGAAATAGTTAAAACGTAGCCGAAATCATGATTATTATATTTATAAGACCCTGAGGGGTAAAAAGATAATCATACAAAGCCAAGGGTTCGAGAATTTCCTTCCCTGAATCTGAGACAACCAATCTAGTAGAGGCAGCCCCTACCCTACCCTTTGTGCTATCAATCTTTGTGGTAGTGTTCTTCTTTTTTTTTATCTTTGATGATGACGGATCTTTTGGTGAAATATTCATCTCGGGCTTGGCAGACTGAAGATTCTGAATGGAGGCTTGTTTTGAAGCATTTTGGATTTGATTCAATATTTTCTGGGACAAGTTGCTCCAAAACGTACTCCATCCATCTTTTACAGTCTATGTGGAAGATTGTTTTGATGAATTCTGGATTTGATTTAAGACCTTCTTAAGTTTGTCCCAAGTCGTACTTTATCCCTATTTTCCAGTATATGGATCAATCGGAGAAAGTGGTTCAACCGAAATCATATTTATAGAACTTTTTTTAGGTTCTTTTAAATATTCTTTCAGGATCGTTATATTCCCTTCTTTGAGATTCTTTTTGAGCCAATCCTTAAAGATAAAGCATTATTTATAGTGTGTCTTAGCAATCAGTGATACGAGCAATAATTTGGTTGATCTTTCTTGTCAACTTCCTCGTACCTCTTTGGCTCTGGTAGTCTCAACTCAGGCTTCCTCATCAGACTTCTGAACATTTTGGATACGGCTTCATCTTTGATAGAATACACCATTTTCTGTCGTTCTGCCAGAGATATTCTCTTATTCCCTGTTCGAGGTGACCCTTCTTGAGGTGATCGCTGGCTAGACTGGCTATTCTATTTTTGAGCCTGCTGTGATGAAGACTGACTAGGTTTTTCTGCATATATCTTCATTGGCTATTTCCCTTTGTCGACAGTCGCTAGTGTTCCTGATTTCATCTCAAACACTCTGGTTTCTTTGGACTTCTCGTGTGAATCTATATGTTTGATTTCTTCTTGAAGTCTGTTGGCTTTACTGAGTAGCTTCTCGAAGGATTTGATGGTGAGTCCCTTGAGCATGAAAACTACTGGCCATGAATGCTTTTGAGTAAAATCTCAATTGCATGTGGTTCTTGTAGCTGAGGTTCACACTTCATGCTAGGGTTTCTCCACCTCAAGATGTAATCGACCAAAGCCTCGTTGGGCTTTTGCTTTCCATCATGAGCTCTCCTATAGACACATGATGTTGCGGTCCAACAAATCTTTTCATAAATAATTTTTCCAGCTCGACAAATGTCTTTACTGAATTATTGAGCAAATCGGCATACCAATCAAAGATGATCCCTGAAAAGCTACTAACGAACTGTTGGAAGAGTAAAGCCTTGTTATTTCTTGTGTTGCCACAACTGGCTCGAAAGTGTGCTAGATGTTATCTGGGATTTCCAGTTCCATCAAATATTTTAAAGTTTGGGGCTACAAAACCCTTGAGGAAGGGTACAACATTGAATTCCTCTAGATAGGGTCTACCCTTTAGAATCAATGCACCGCCCTTAGATTGGGTTAAGGCTTCCTGAACTTGTTCGACCATTTGCTTGAATTCTTTCTCTGGTATGACGCCTGATGGAGAATCCTTCTTTTGTTCTTCATCTCTGTTTGCCGATGAAACTTTTTGTTTTCATTTGTAATGTGTATTATTTTTGGTTGGTTGATTTTTGGAGATGCTAGTTGCGGCGCTTGTAATTGCCCTTGAATGGTGGCCATGGCGGTCATGGCTGCGACCATCTCTTCTATCCTTTTCTCCAGTTAACTGACTTGTTCATCCCTTATGAGGATAGCCCTACGCAGCTCATCTACGGTGTTTTCTTCGACGAGAGGTTGAGCCTCATGCGCAGATGTAGTGGCTCTAGTTTCAATGACATGGAAATCCATGAAATCCTCTTCAAGGTAGTCATTATATTCGAAATCTTCATCATTGTTATCGATGGAAACTCTGTGTTCCAGAGCCAACTTGAAAATCTCAGCCCTGAGCTTTTCAACTTTTTCTTTGATCACTGATTCTTTGATTGTTCTAAGATCTGGAGGACCCTGTTGGTCGTCCTCCTTTTGCACTTCCATTTCACTGGCAATTATTGCGATGATGCCAGATACTTCAGACCCTGACTTCATTCCATGATCTTATCCTGTGGGCTTACTGAACTGTATCGGTACAACAACCTTGGGTATCCACACCTTTTTCTTTAAAGATGATGTCTCAGGGCAGAGTGTCCTACTGAAAACATCAGGATGTTGAGGAAAAGTATGCTCCCCATGGTGCTGACCGACTACAGTACAAGGAATTTCTTCATCTTTTCCCTCACAATTTTACTAATGTCTCTAAAGTGGGTGATCGGTAGGATTCTTGGGCCCAATCTAGACTTAACTGGTCAACGCCCTGTGGTCCTGGTAGCGATAGAATCTGTGGTGACAATAACAGTATCGACTCTACTTCCCAAGCGGGACTAGATAGAAATACAAGCAGGAAAATCTTCAGTTAACCTTCGAGATCATTTGGCAGACTTGATGTCCTTAAAAATTCCTTTCTTCATACAAGGGGAAATTGCATGTCCCAGTCGTTTAAGTAGTTCACTCATTGAACAACCTTCTTTGACGGCTAGCCTCTGGAAAACTGAACTGACTCGGGTTATAGGAGCAGGTTTCTTTCTCTCCATGCCTTGTCCATGAAGTGACGGTAATGCAACGGCAATCTTCTGGATACTTCCATACCCATCGGTATCCATCAAGGGATGGAATCTACTTTCTTGCAACAGTGGGTATGTTTCTGGTAATTCTGACTCGTCCTGGTGAGGATCTTCATCAGTAGGTACTTCCTTAGGAGCCTGAGCTTTGGTCGCTCTCCAAACTCTCCTACTACGGTTTCTCCTTTGGTTTTGAGTTAGTAGTGTAGTCTTTGAACCCGATCCGATTTCAAACACTGATGGCGGGACAGCTAATCCCTAAGTCGGATCTTCAATGATCTTAACTTCTTTTCCCTTAGCAACAGCGGGGACAACAGGCTTGGTGGGTGCCACGATGGTAGTAGTCTTGGCTTTCTTATAGGATGGGAAGTTCTGAAGACAGTTCAGGTTGAATTTAGCAGACGACTCCTGAATTTTTGGAGCGGTGACTTTCATTACGATGAACGGAGCCTTCCCGAGGATAACTTCAAGGTCTTCAAACTCGGCTCCAAACTTAATGGTGGGAGCAACGTTGCGGGCTTCATGGCTTGTCGGCAAGTTGCACAAAAAGGTCAGCATTAGGTAGGCCTTTGCAGGAGCTTTAAAAAAGAAATTTTTGGGGTTAGCTATATAACCAAACCCTTGTAATCTTTAGTGCAAGCACTGAAAATTTTTAGAGGTTGGTCTGTAGACCAGGTAAATTTTAGTTTGTGAGGATTTTAAAATTTTTAGTAAAAAGGTAATTTAAAAGTAGAAAATTTTAATTAATTTTGAAGCATGTGCAACACAACACAATTTGATTTAATTTCCAAAATAACAAATCAGATTTGGAAGGGAGATGTGAAGTGTTTAGGACCCAGTGCGGGACCCATTTAACAACTCACAATGCCCAGGTGGAACCAATCCACCGGCACACCTATTGGGGTTCGACCCCTCATGAAGATTTAAAGAGCCCTTAATGGCCTCTTGAACCCCTCTGTCCAAAGGTGATTGAACAGACAGTCCTGAAGTCCAAAGAGTTGGCCGTACTTTCCCAAGATAGAAATGGGTAAAGTATGTCAACGGAAGAAGTTGAATTTGGTCCATGAGGGACATGAACACATTAACGATATATGAAGATAGTATTTTCTTGATTTAAATGGAAAGAGAAGCTCGTCCCCAGCGGAGTCGCCAGAAGCTGTCAGCACTATTTTTATTGGGGGGAGTTACCCATTAGAAGTTCTCGGTCATTGGAATCGAAATTCCGTCACCTGCTTCGGAAAGACATTTTAATGTTTAGAAAAATATGAAATCAAAATGACCCAATATTTTTCATAGTTTAACTGAAAGAATGCTATACCTCAAACCTTGCATCTATCCTGAAGGATAAACACAAGACTTAAGGATGAGGCTTGATCAAATAAACTGAGAATTATATGACGTCCGTTTGGTCTGTGAAACTGTTTTATTTGCCGACTATTTCCCTTATTTAATCTTAAGAATTAAATAGGGTTTATATTAAGCTGGGTTGGAAAAAAGCTTCCTATAAGGGCAATCCCCTATAGTTAATTACATCTTAGATAACCAAAGTCACTTAAGAAGACTCTCGATAAAAATCAGAAAATATTATCTTCAAGGAGGTCAAAGGATAGGACTTTTCAACGAGATTGGACAAAGAGGTGTGAAATGAGATTGGCTCAAATTTAGAGCATTTTGTCTTTAGAATCCAAAGGAAGAAGAACTAGGGGATGTCATGGATCCGAAGGAGAACCTTGGTGACTTCACTGTCTATCCTATTGTTTGGTTTCAATTTTGAGGACAAATATTTAGGTGTTTCATCCTGCCAATTTTATTTGTTAGGGCTTACATTCGTGTGAGACGATCACACAAATAACTAGGAAGATGTGAGGGTTTAGGTCGTGATAAACGACAACCTCAGAATCCTAAGACGAGTTAGGGTTTATATTGTACGATATGGTTGTACAAAAGCCTAAAGATGAGGTGAGGATTTATCCTTCATAAGAAAACAACCCCAAAATCCTATGGCTTGGTTGTTTAATTCTAAGGAAGGAATGGTTTAGTTGGGGAAGACAGTTTTTGCTGTTAAAGATGGTCGTGCTGCCCACCATGTTAGCCCCAAGCTCCTTGCGGTGACGAGTTTGAGTTTTCTATGGTTTCAAGTTATGATGTCAAATAAGGTGGCCCTATGGTTGTAGTTCTCTAAATTTTATGGGGAACATTAAAGTTGATTAGAGGGACACCGGTTAAGATCCCATGGTTCCCTCGTTCTGACACCACTATTTTCTATTGGATTCACTTAGTCTAAATGAATTTACTAAACTCAACTTAATGATTTCATTTGGACCGTAGGAAGCATCGTTAGCAACTGTAGGTTACCTCCTCCAAGAGATTCCTGATCATCTAATAGAGACGTCTTAATTTAGTTGCATTTGTTGTTTTGTGTGATGTTTGTGATTAAATTTTGAGTTGTCTTATATTTTGAATGTTGCGGAGGTGATTTTTATCTTGATTTATTTTAGTTTTTATTTTGGTTTTGGATTTGTGGCTATCCTAACAGTTTTAGTTTTCATCCAGGGTGACATTGTTGTTTAGCATGCAAGTTTGTGTTAACATCAAAAGTATTGTATTAAAGTACAAGAAAAACGACGTTATAAACTGTAAAAGCATACCTGCCGAGGCTTTTCGTTGCACCACCTGAAACTCAAAATGCATTTAGGGCATTTTATGTGAGGCAGGAAAGTAGAGTTTTAGTGACCTACCTAAACCTAGGTCATATCTTGGTGGGTCCCTATTAATTTGATTAAGGATGATTCTTTTTTTTGGTTAAGCAAAACATATTAAGTTTAGTAGACCTCGAAGGTATCCAACAGGTCTGGAGGAAGAAGCAGGTCCACGCTTCCCTCGCACCGCCTGGTGAAAAGCATCAAGCTCATTTTAACTTATTAGGTTGCATAATAAATCCATCCTAAAAATACTTTTAATTGTGATTGAATATTGATGTTTCAAGTACTCCTAAGAGTAGGGTAATTATCATTTGTGATTCAATTTGTAAATTATGTGGGTGAAAACAAGTGCTATCAAAGACATTTAGCCAATTTTTTAATTTGGGCTTGTAGTATTTAAAGATGTTTAATTTTAATTATGTTCACTTTTCTAATCCTTATTTAATCATATTTGATTTAACCTGGTCACTACTAAGCCCTTGAGGTTTTGGTGGATGTCTTAGTTATTTTTGAAAGAGATTAAAATTTTAAGTGNCATCTCTCAACCAAATTGAATGAATTTTTTTTTTCAAATGGTTTTCTAGACTAGGGGAATATATTTATATGGTTAAGATGCCATGAAATTAAGCCTAAGCAAATGGAGAATCANTGAGTTTATTAAAATAAAATGGAACTAGGATTTAGGGGTATGACTTTTGAAATCAATAATTAATCAATTTAATACCCCTATTTTGATTTTCGACTTAGGGGTATAACTTTTGAAGTCAATAATTAATCAATTTAATACCCCTATCTTGATTTTGAAATAAAATTCAAATCATGAATTATAACCACCTAAAGCTTAACGTTTTCAAAACTAACTAAGACACTCACCTAGGCCTTAAGGGCTTAGTAGTGACTTAGGCAAAATCATGTTTCATTTAAATGAGGATTAGAAAAACAAACTCAATTAAAATTAAACATCTTTCAAACATTACAAGCCCAATTAGTACTAAAATTTGGCTAAGCGTTCCAATAACACTAACTTGCTTCTTTAAGAGTCTTCACCCACACAATTTTCAAAATTAAATTAGAGATGATAATTACCTTACTCGTAGGGATAATTGTGAAATCAATGTTCATTGAGCATTAGAGTGTTTATAGGGTGAATTATTAAGCAACATAATAAGTTTAAAAGAACTTGGGATTTTCCACCGGGTAGCGAGACAGTAGCACAGACTTGCTTCTTTCTCTATATCTGTTGGATACCTCAGAGATCTACTAAACTTAATATATTTTGCTTGACAACATCATCCTTAATTAAACTCCTAAGGACCCACCAACATATGACTTAAGGTTAGATAAGTCATCACAATTTTACTTACCCGTTTCATATAAACTGCCTTAACATGCCTTTTGAGTTTTAGGTGGTGGAACGAGAAGAATCACCAGGTACGCTTTTACAGTTTTTTGCATTATCTTTCTTTTACTTTCATACTGTACTTTTATACTTGCAAAAATTGCATGTTAAACAATGATGCCACCTTGCATGAAAACTAAAACTATCAGGATAGCCACAGAAGAAAAATCAAAACAAAAACTAAAATCAACCAAGATAAAATTCACCGCCACAACATTTAAAATATAAAACAACTCAAAAATTTAACACATACATCAGACAAAACTAGAACCTCAACTAAATTAAGACGTCTATATCAGATGATCGGGAATTCCTTGGAGGAGGTAACCTACGGTTGCTAACGAGGCTTCCCACGGTCAAAATGAAATTATGGATCTCATTAAGTTGAGTTTAGTAAGTTCCTTTGGACTAAGTGAATCCAATAGAAAATAATGGTTCCAGAACGAGGGAACCGTGAGATCCTAACAGTTGTCGCTCTAATGAACTTTAATATGCCACCATAAAATTTAAAGAACTTCAACCATAGGGCCACCTAATTTGACATCATAACTTGGCACACTTGAAAACTCAAACTCATCGCGACAAGGAGCTTAGAGCTAGCATGGTGGGCAACACGGCCATCTTAAATAGCAAAACCTGTCTTCCCCAACTAAACAAATCATCCTTCCATAGATATAAACAACAAAGCCATAGGACTTCGAGGTTGCTTGCTTATGCAACGAAAATCCTTACCTTATCTTTAGGCCTTTGCGTAGCCCTGCAAAACATTATAAGCACTAACTCGCCTTAGGATTTCGAGGTTGTCGTCCGTCACGAACTAAATCCTCGCATCTTCCAATCTATTTGTGTGATAGTTTCACATGAATGTAAGCCCTAACTAATAAAATTGGCAGGATGAAACATAAATATTTCTCCTCAAAAAAACCAAACATTAGGATAGCTTGGGAAGTCACTGAGGTTCTCCTCTGGATCCATGACACCCCATTGTTCTCCCTCATTTGTACTCTACAATAAATTGTTCCAAATTTGAACCAATCTCCTTTCACATATCTACGTCCAATCTCATTGANTAGCATGGTGGGCAGCACAGCCATCTTCAACAAGAAAACCTATCTTCCCTAGCTAAACCATTCCTTAGAATCAAACAACCAAAGCCATAAAAATTTGAGGTCGTTTGCTTATGCAACATAAATCCTCACCTCATCTTTAGGCCTTAGTATAGCTCTGCTATATAATATAAACCCTAACTCATCTTAAGATTTCGAGGTTGTCGTTCGTCATGACCTAAATCCTCACATCTTCCAAGCCATTTATGTGATCATTTTACAAGAATAAAAGCCCTAATTAATAAAATGGGCAAGATGAAACACTTAAATAAATTTTATTCTAAACCAAAGCCAAATCATAGGGTAGCTCAGAAAGTCACCGAGGTTCTCCTCCGGAACTATGACATCCCCTAGCCTCTCTTCCTTTAGATTCTACAATAAATGTTCCAAATTTAAATCATTCCCCTTTCACACCTCTTTGTCCGATCTCATTAAAAAGTCATATTCTTTTACATCTTTAAAGATAATATTTCCTGATTTTTATCAAGAGTTTTCTTGGGTGGCTTTGGTTATCTAAGATGTAATTAACTATAGGGGCTTGCCCTTATAGGAAGCTTGTCC